>JAWLRI010000995.1:2557736-2708002 GCA_034781795.1 Crypturellus tataupa | reverse complement strand
ATCGCCCCCGCTCAGCACCCTGGACAGCGCCGGAGCACGATGCTCCGCGGGGCGACTGGCGGCTCCGCTCCGCCGCGGCCGTGACTCGTCCCTCCTCTCTGTGTGTCCCCGCCACCGCCACTGCAGCAGTGCTCGCGGCCGGAGGATCAGGCTTCTCGCACTGAAATCTCCCTTCAGCAGGATCCTGCTCCGGACATCAGGCTGGCGAGCGGGGCAGATGCAGGGGCTGTAGGTTTGCCATCAAGGTGGCGGGAGGAGGAGGTTCAGGGGCCCCTCAACAACCCAGGACTTTAATCTCTGCTGCCAGCCGCGAGTCTTCCTAATTACATCCACAGGAATTTGCCAGTGTGGAGCCGTGCTGCAGTCCCCGTTGTGTTGCTTTTCTGCCCGCCGTTTGGCTGCTGTTGATTCCTGCTTCCTGGGCTGTTTTCCTTCTGAATAAGTTATTGCTGCTGTAGGGAAGGTGTCCCATTGCTCACGGCTAAAGCAGAGGGGAGCGAAGGGGAAGTTTCTTGGGAAGCACTCCCATTGCGCTCAAAAAGAAAGTGGCTCTGTGTCCTCCTAATGCATTTCATTTCCCCTCTGCCCTCTCCCCTGCCAGGACTTGCCAGATCTTGGGAGTTTCTTGCTGCATTAATTTACTAAACTAAAAAAAAAGGGGGAGGGGGAAGGGGGAAGAGAGGGAGAAGGAGAGGGGAGGGGGATAACCCAGTCCCTCCGGCATCCCAAGGCCCTCCTCTTAGCTGTGCTCATTGGTCTTAGGGCTGAAAAAAGTACTCGAGGATGTGGTTGGATAAAGGCATGTTGTACAGCAGAGGCTGTTAACCTTTAAAGCGCTGATACATTTTTGGCTTATTTTAGTTTTTTTACCCCAAGTCACTGTCTTTTTAAGAAGTCTATGAAATCGTCTCCCTTGACACGGCAAGCTTAACATGCCTTAAGTCTCCATCTCTTGGAAGATTTGCTTGGCTAGCAGTTGCTGTGTGTGCTGCTATTACTTTATAAGGATTTTTTAAAATGTATTTTGTTTTACCTTTTTTTTTTCCATTTTCTTTTTCATTTGCTTTTGCAAAGATATTTGGCAATCACCAGAGCTACCAAGGCTGGAGCAGGTAAGGAGCATTTAGCAGTTTGCTACTGCAGCCCCAGCACCTCACAGGCTGCTGAGCATGGAGGGCTCCGGGGAAGGGGTGTGCTCTATAGCCATGGTGTTAGCAGGGCTTTTTTCACTCTACTTGGATTTTGAATGATTTCTGAGAATTGAAATAAAATCTAACTTTCAAGTCATCTGGGATTTCTTTCTTCTCTCTTGTCTCAGTGTAAGGTTTTTTTCTGCCTTGTTATGCATTGTTTACTTGTCACCGGCTCTGTAAAACTGCCCCAGGACAAAGAAAGTCTTTTAACCTCTTCCTAGCTGCTTTTTTTTCTGGGGAAGGGACTGCTTGCCCCACCACCGACTGCTGTAGTGCTCCAGACTAGCAATTAGACAAGCCTTTCTCAACAGTAAGAGCTGTATCTCAGAAAACCTTACTGTGGTGCTAAAAGTGACCTGATGCTTTTAGATCCTGCTTGCATTTGGTTTAAATCAGCATGCTTGTTTAGCATAGTGATGGGACAGAGCTACTGTTCAGGCTGTATCATTCAAAAGCAAAGGGTAAAAAAGACCTGCTTGGCTTCTAACCGTTTTAGGGAAGGTGCTTACTGCACGTACTGAGTCTCAGCGTCTAGCTAGATGAATAATAGGCTTCAAGTTGAACCCGTGGTGACTTTTGGGGATGTGGCTTCAAGCAGGATATACTGCTTGTTGGCTCCTCACTGTACTTTCTATCCTCGTAGTTATCCCCATATGGATGAGCTGCTGTCACTGCTTCCTCCCTCCCTGCTGACAGCCTCGAGGAAGAGCTCCGGGCTGGGAAGGTCGGCAGGATCTGCACAGCAGGAGGGAAATGGTGCTTCCCTGCATCTGTAGGTGAAATCGAGGTGCTATTATCCCCCTGGCTCCCTTTGAAATGAACTTTGAGAGATGTGTCATGCAGTCTCCTCCTTGGTTTCTGATATTCCTCTTATCAAAGGAATTTGGACTTGTTATCTGCCTCCGTAGTCTCTTTGCATTGCCTTGTGTTTAGGGGAGGGCGGTGACTGTGCGTGATCAAGGAAGCAGGGGGCTCCTTGACTCTTCAGAGTCACTCCTGCCCGAGCAACCCAAAACTGCCTTTCTCAGGGGAAGAATTTACCTACTTTGCTGTTTCCTCTCCTGTTGATACCAGTGTCACAGTCCGTGATTTGCATGTGCTGGGGACTTTTGTCTGCTAGTCTTTGAGTGGCTGTTGTTTGGCATGTTGGGAAACAGAGTCAATGAAGTCTTGCAGCACTTGAACAGATCACGTTTAGGCATCAAATATGGGACTAAATCAAATATCAAATATCAGGGACTAAAACCAAACAGATTTGCTTTTAAAAGGTGCAAGATTTGCATGTTTTTTCAGGAAAGCCCTAAAAGTACCTGCACATTCTGCCTTTTGTGTTTGCTGTTATTGGAATCGGAACATGTTCTCGATAAAAGCTTTGGGTCTGTTACCCCTTTCTGCCTGGATTTATTCACCTGCAGAGCACCTGGTGACAGGATTTTTGTTGCCTGCTTATGTTGGTGCAGTGCCATGTGTGCTGCTTGAATGTGTGGCACCTTGCTCAGCGATGGCTCTGGGTCCTGCAGTTCTCTTCCTTCATTTTAAGCTTGGTGATTCAGGAAACAGCAGCAGCCAAATAGCAAATAGTGAAACCCATCTGCTGTAGTTGCACCGAGTGGCGCTGGGCAGTGCTGGTTTTGATCTTTTTCTACCATCCCATGCTCTGATAAACCTGGTCTGGGGAAGATCTGCAAATGTATGGAACTGAGTTTTCTCAACACTAGTATAAGTAAGCCTTGTCATCAGGAACTGGTTGGCAACTCTTTCTTTTTCTCATTATCTGCCCTTCCTTCTTCTTAGATTCAGTTTTAGTGATTATTTTATTTTATTTTATTTTATCGAGTTTACTTGCCACATTTCTATTTTTTTCTGTCAGACTCCAAAAGATTTTGCTAGATGTTTATAATATATGTGCCTGATGGCAGGTGTACAAATAGCAGCATTCAAGAAAAGTCATCATAATGTCAAATTAATCTCTAAATGTTAGAATTACGTGCTGTGCATTCATTTTTGTTGCTGTTTTTGCCAGTTTGATTCCATGTGGACAGGTGTTGTAAACACAGTGTGGGAACTCAGTGTGTAAACTCGGTCTGGGAAGCTTCTGCATTGTTATTGCTTTTCCTATCTGTGACTGGTGGACTCTTTTCATTAGTCTTCAGGGGATGTACAAGATACCATAGGGATGATTATCGTGGGGTAACTAGGTGAGGATGAAATGTCTTCTGGTGACTCATTTAAGAGGACAGTATTTAAACTTTCTGGAGATGATCAGCATTTTAAGTGTTGCAGTCAGCTGGCATCTCACTGGTGCAACAGCCAATAGATGCAACCAAATTCTGCTTAGCTTTAGGCTGACCTCAATGGAATGAATGTTTTCTCTTAATTTTTTGGCAGGTCCTTATGGAACTTTTCAGTTAGTACTGATGATTTTGGACCCTAATATTTCAGTGCACTTGGTGGGTTTCTTGTTTCTCTCCATTTATTTTTCAGTGTTTTAGATAGTTGGACAACCATCTCCCTGTTGTTTCAGGGATAGTTGGCTTCTGAAATATGCTTTCAATACAAGATTGTGATCTTTTGTCATGTCATGGATGGCTGTTCTGGAAGTGGGCATTGTCATAAACAGGATAGAGTTGTAATCAAAAATGGGCCATTTGGTGGCTGGGATGAGTTGCAGATGTGGAGGAAGATGAGGACAGGGACAAAATCTGTGGTTCATATGCATTCCTAGGAGCACCACTCAGGATGAAGAGGCTCCAAAATTCTGAGGTATGTTGCTGGCAAAACAAACAAACAAAAAAGCCCACCATCACCACCAAAAAAAAAAAAAAAGTTTGTAGGAATCAAGGACCAGGCAACTGTTTATAAGCTTTTGTTTGTTTGTTTGTTTGTTCAGATGGAGGAAAATGTCAATATTTTACTGTTGCAGAACCTTCCTTGTGGTTCTAATGAGCCAGGGAGTATTTTTATAGCCACACATGCATGCATACACAGAAGGTGTTAGTGCTATATATAAATGTGTGTTCCTGTAAAGTCTGTGTAGTGATCAGGTAGAAGCAGCCTGCACAGAAATGCTTGGGCCTCCATGTATTATTTTCTTCTACCCAGAACGTGCAAGTGGCCATCTGAATTGCCTATACAGTGCATCTACATCTACTGTCTTGTTTCTACCAGGGTTCTCTCATGTAGGGCATATATATGCTGTATGCTGCATATCTTAAATGTGAGATTGCTACTGAATATCATTCTCTGCAGAAAGAGCAGATATATAGGTTGTCCTTGACTTCACGCTCATGGGCAATAGATTTCTTCCCCAGTAGATTAGGGACCATATCGATTTCTCACGGGTGGAAGTGCAACCCCTTGCTGTGCTTGTAGACTCTTTGGCAAGCAGTGTTATGTAGCTCTGCACTAGAATGAATTCATGATAAATTATATGTTTGCAGAAGGTCAGCTGAAGAGTTTACCAAGAGCAACATTCAAGTCTTCTGATGAGTGTCTCTGTTGCTTGTATCAGGTGCATGAATCAGGTCAAGGTACTAATACCTGATGAAGAGGAATTAAAATGAATGGCTGGTCATGTTTCCCCATAGCACTGCTGATTTATTAATATTTTTCAATGTTTTATATTTCATGTAATGACATTTGACTTGAGCTGTGAATAGTCTTGCTACATGTCATGTGCTTGTCACTGTTTTAATTTATGTAGTGTTGGGAGGGTAACTAGTAAGAAAGCAGGCATGCACCACATAGCTCTAGAGAAAATACACTGCTGCATCCATTAAAAGCTTCAGATGCAGGTCACAAGTTAATTATTTTCTGACCTCTGCAGCATAATTACCAGGCAATCCCAAAGAACCTAGAAATACTCTTTTTTTCCAAGGTCTTGGCCAATAAAACCTTCACATCCACTTTCATGCAAATGAAAAAAAGCTGAAAATGTCCTTACAAGCCACTCTTGTGGGGATTTTTGGGTGCTGAACATCAAGTATGTGTTGAGGAAACAGTGTCTTGGGTCTTGGCTGTGTGAAACCCGCAGCTTCTGTCTCAGCAAGACTCACGTGCTACAGGAAACTGAGCTCTCCTAAAATGTGCTTTGGCTGTTTGTTTGCATCTAGAAAGGCCGCCTGTTTATTTTAAGGTGATCAGACACCAAGCTATGGCCCACAGACAGAAGCATACAGGGTCGAACGAGGAATTCAATTCCCTGCTCCCTCTCCCTGCTTTCTTTTTTAAGGACTGGGAGAGAGAGGCATTTCCTCCCTTACCGGGCTCTTTTGGAGGATTCAGTAGAGTGTGTGGATGACAGCAGGAAGTGGAACCCTCCTGGAGGAAAATCTTGACCTCAAGCAGCAGATTTGGAAGCAAATCAAATAACAGGCAGCAATGTTGAAGTGACCCCTCACTGTTCATGTATCCACATGCAGAAACATCCTCTCACATGCCCCAATTCACTCATAGGATAGAGTAGCATAATTTGTCTTCTGGAGTGAAAAAAAGATGCATTTTTTTTTAACTATAATAATAATAATAATAATTATTAATATTTGCATGTCAGACCTCTGAAGGATAAAAAGAAGCCCTTTAGGATCCCTGCTCTTTTAGCCAATCAAAAAGGTCTAATCTAGTCCATTCTCCTTAATTTTTTTCCCCTTTGAAGGGATCTGTAGAGCTGCCTTTGCTAATGGTCTCAGTTTCTAATGCTTCAAAAAGTGCTGCTTAATATGGTGAGTTTTCATATTGCATAAGCAGAAGACACCGTCTTTCCCCCATCTGGGCTTCTTCCAGGTATGATGGCACTGCAGAGATGGAGTGTGTTGGTAGGGGCCTCTCTCTGCATTGCTTCATTCTCTGTTCCTTTGCCTTGCTCAATTTAGGGGATGTGCTTCTCAATGGTGTGATGTGGCAGATCTGGCTGCTGCATTGCCAACCAAAATAACCCATCCCCAGATGGGCCATCAGTGAATTTGAGATGTATTTAGGCAGAGAATTTCTTACACAGCCAAATTTTATTTTATTGTTCAAAACTGGTCTTGTGAACTCGATCGAAATGTTCCTTAATCATTCATTGACCTAAGCTACTTTTTGATCCTCATGAGACAGAGGAGTAAAAGCTACATGTTTGTAAGGGGAGAGCTGATGCACTATGGCCTTTCTGTAATCTGTTAGTGTGCATTTTTTTGGTTTTGTTGTTGTTGTGTGTGTGATATTCATTCATCAACTGGAGAAAGGTATTAGGCAGCAAGGACTGTTCCTTAGATTAAACAAAGGGAATTTGGCATAGTCATCTTTGCCTGTTTGTTTGTAAGTAACTACACACGAAGGGAATATTTGTGTTTTGAGACGAGGCTGTACACACACAACTTGATCACAGCTCTTGATGATTTTCTTCCTAGTGATAACCAAATGACTCCTATTTTCATGGAATCGAAACGAAAGCACTTGATATTCCTAAAACAGTAGTGATTAATACTATTTGTTTTGCACGAGGAATATCCCTAAAGGGCAGTGTGGGAGAAGGACACCAGTTCTGCTATATCACCACCTTTTTTGCCCTCAGCTGCAAGATTGCTTTTACTGTCAAAATGAAAATTGTCTTTCCTCTTTAGAGGGTCTAAATATTAGTGGATTCTAATGACTCTTAAGGCACGTAGCTTCTGCATCCGCAGTTAGCCAAGGCAAAGGCACTAAAGCACTATTGGTTACCAGTTTTGCAGTATTTTTCCATTATTGCCTTTACCTGCTGCATGCCCTGAAAAGAGCTAAAATTAAAAAGCCTGTGCAAATTTGCACCAAGTGTCAGTGTCCTGTAGTTATTGAAAAGAATGGAAGCATAAAACAAGGGGTGTAAACAGAATGAATTTGCAGCAGCAGTGGAATTGGAAAAAAAAAAAAAAGGACTAGTTTTGATTTTTTTTTTTTTTTTTCCTCAAGGAAGTATAATTCTTTATGGTAAAAATTGGAATGTTAACATGCATTTTCTTTGGACAAGTCATGGAAAGTAATTGCAGACCATTAATGATATTTCTTCCATGTAGCTTTCCCTCCCCCATGAAAACAGCTTGTTACCAAGGCGATTGAATTAGGCAGTGATTTATCTAGGCTGCGCAGTGAGGAAGGGCTTTATTAAGTTATAGCGAAGACTTGGAACACTGAGGGTGAGAAACAGCTCGACTGAGACATGGAACATTGCAGTCCTCTCATTAAATCTCTGTGCCTGTGACCAGACGTGGCCTCACTTTGCATTTGCTGCTTGATTACGGAATCTTTGAAGCTGTCGCCTGGAAATAAAAGGCAGCAAATCAAGTCAATGGGTAGCTCTTCAATGGCAAGCAAAGAAACTTGTGATGCTCTGTTCTCTTTTAGCTCATTGTCTGAATGTAGCAGATGCAGAAATGCATCTGTGCCTGCTGCTGCTCTACATGGAGGTGCAAATAGAGCTCTGCTTCCTGACTCTTCATATAGTGTATCATGAGAGGAGAGACAGGAAAATGTGAGAGAGACATGACAGTAATCCCCCCTATCCTTTCAAATAATTTACCCACAAAGAAATAACCTCTTGAACTTGTGGAGAGTTTTATTTAAAAGCATCCTTACCTAAACTGTCTTGGACTGGGATGGGGAAAATAAAGCAGAGAATACTGCTCTTTGGAAGCAATCTCATTTACCATCGTGGGGAAAAAACATTATGATTCTGATGATGATAGAGATCAGGAGATGCTCCTCATGTCCCACTCCTTACATTTGTATTGTCTGAAGTGGAGGAACTCTGCCAAAGGGCCAGAGCTTAGATACAGGATTCAGTTTTTGAGAGCTTTATGTTGCACACATGGGCTATCCTAGTACGCCATTCTTTGTTCTAAGAGCTGACTAAATTGTCTGTGAAGGAATAGCTGAAGTATAACAACAGCTGCATGAACTTCCATATGCTGCACTATGTAGTTTCACTTCATCTTAAGGTTATTCCAAAACAGAACAGATAGCTGGCAAAATGCACTGCTTAGGAAAAAACTGTTTAGGATCTGAGTCTCAGATATTGACTTGAAGAACTTGCAGAACTGACCCCAGCTGGATGCATCTTCACTGCCTTAAGGAATGGTATGGGAAGACCTGTGTGTGTCCAAATAGATGTCTGATTCCAGTTAGGTAAAAATTTGTGAGAGCTTCTTTAAGCCTTGGGGAACTGGGAGTTTTCCAGGGGATTGTAACATGGCTGAGGTTGGACAGGTCTCTATGGGAAATCTAAGACGTGCTGAATCTATATCCTCAGCCTGAATTACTGAAAACGGTAACACCTATATATGTTACATTTAGCATCGTTGAAACAACCTGTTTCCTTTTAAAATTCTGCAACGTTTTGGTGAAAAGGAAAAGCCTAGCCTGGAAAATGCTGGCAATAACAGCATTGTTTATGAAGATTAAATCACTTTAAACATGTATCTTATTTCATACATGTTAGACCTTGTGATAACTGGATTTGAATTAGCATGATCAACTGTCATAGTGAATTCTCAGCAGCCAGAATTTGTTGGTGATGTTGATCCCAAGGGAGCTCAGGAATCTCCCCTGGGGTTGGTGCTTTTAGGAAGGAGGCTCTTGGCTTTCTCCCAGTTGTATTTGGGAAAGCACAAGCCAGGCAGCTGGGAGATATATTTCACCAATCGTCAAATCTGTAGGTGTCCAAATTTTTGGTGATGAATGGGGGTTTGTAACAAGGTCAAAGACTTGCTATTTCAGACTAGTTGTGTCTTTGGACATTACTGTCAGTAGCAAATCTGCTGCAGCGAGGACTGCAAGAAGATTGTTAGCAGCCGTGGTGGCTGTGTACAGGCTGGTGGAGAAGGACGAGCCAGCCTTGGCCTTTGTGATGCTAAACACAAGTGCTTGATGAGGCATCTCTGTACCTAAATATGTCTTAAGAATTCAGGGCTAGAATATCACTAAGCTATCTGGAAACATGTGGTCAACATGTTGCTCTGGTCCAATATGTGCTGTTCTTTCTTGTTTGAGGAACCAAACCAGAAGGGTCATGATAAGAAGAGTGCATGAACACCCACATGCTATATACAGGCTGTACACTTCAGTATTTTATGCACATGTATTTCTCACTGAGCAAATAACCCCCAAAGAAAAGGGGAAAGAATCTGTTGATTAAAGATGCTCAGTAAATTGCTCAAGTGAACTTTGAGCACATGATTTGTGTGATTTCCAATTACCATTCCTACGGGAGGAGAAGAAGAGAGAAGAAAAGGAGAACCTGTCTGTTGGTAAGAGGGGAGTTAATCATCAGTTTAATTCACAATCTCTGGCTGTTCAAAGGAGCTGCTAATAAGTGTTTGTCGTCTTTTTCCCTCCCACTCCTTTTCCCTAGGCGCTAGCGAGAGACACAGACGGCACTGATCACAGAAGCAAAACTGTAAAGGAGAGGAGAAAGCCCCAGTGGAAACTCTTTAATCTGTCTCTGGAAAGGGCAATTTGTGTTAATAGGACAAAACTGTAACGTTTAATATTAATTATAGAGATTTAGGGAGGAGCATGTTGAAGGATGAAGGAAGAAAATAGACTGGAGGGAATGTGAGATCTGACTGCAACAGTCTCCTATTGCAGTAGGAAGCAGAGGAGCCAGATGAGCCCTACCTCTTCTGCCAGCCAAAAGGAGCTTATCTGGACCTCATTCCAGTTGATTTCTCATAACAGAGAAACTTTGTATGTTGCAGACAACCCCAGTTTATGTGTATTTTCTTGATGAGGATCAGAGATTGCAAAGAACACCGTGTGTAAAACTATTTGGATTGGATTTCATAGCATGGAAGCCCCTCTGGTTGGGACGGAATAGCTTGACATGCAAAACCTTAGTACATTGGAAGGATTGCAGTAAGTCAGACCAGAAGTCCATAATGTCTAGCTTTGTGTCTCAAACAGGTGCCGGTAGTGGATGCCTAGGCAGGGCTATATGAAGAGGGCAAGAGATTAGTACTGCTTCGTTTCCTTCCACAGCTTCCAGTGGTGTGTGACTCGGGACTCCCGGGGAGCACAGTGTGTGACAAGCTGAAGAGTGAAAGACAAATTCCTGTGCTTGGAGGGCACTGCTGCTTTTCATTTACCTCAGAGTGCTTTGAACTGGGAGGCATCAAATCGCAGCTCTTGTTCGTTTTCCTTGTGATTGTATTTATGCTTTGCCTGTTGAGCAGATGCCTGAATGCTTCCAAAAATCCTAATTATGTTTAGGCGTAATTCCCACACAAGCACGCCGAAGTGGATTTAATTGCTATTAGCCATTCAAACCTTTGCATGACAGTCGAGGATTTTCTCGGATTATGTTCAACAGGTAATGTTCAATTACTATGCACTGGGGTGAGATGAGCACACAGGAACCTGACTGACTTTTAGATGAGGAAAAGAAAGAAATTAATTCCCTGATGGAATGAAACAGCTCAACAGGCTCATTGTCCAGATGGCCAAACACCCAGCAACATCTGGGAATCTAGTAGGAACCAAACCAGGTTCAACAACAAATGTGGAATTCAGGACACCTACATGTGGCTTCATTGCTGTGTCCTTCTGAGTTTCCTTTAGCACGTAAGTCTCAAGGTTACAGTGAGCTATTTGATAATGACAGAAGTGGCTGTCTTGCAAAATCCATGTTTTTCAGTTCTTATCTGGAAATGGGGCACTGGGGGGCAAACACTGGTCCAATGTATTCAATACCCTGGAATTTCTTTGAGTTTAGATCCCATGGTGGCAACAGATTGTATGCTGTGCCTTAATATAGCTTAATATCCCCATGTGAAAAGGGAGAAGTATTATGTTACTAAATGGGGGGAGGGGGGAAAAATCTGTACATGTAGGTAACGTTTTAACACTGTTTTGGAGTAAAGAGGCCAGATACTTGATTCCAAGGCCAGGATTCAAGCTTTGTGGACTTGTGTGTCCAATGGCGAACGGAGGATTGGAGCAGGAAGCTGGGCTGAGTGAGCAGCGAGTGTCACAAGCACAAAGCCAAGGGTAGGAGGGGAGCAGTAACCTGTTCTGTGTTCGTCTCTTACGTGCTTGAATTAAGGCAAGTCCTATCGGTTTCAGTTCTTGCTTCAGTTGCTTGCGTGAACATTGCATTTGGTTCCCATTTCATTTGGTTTCCCTTTTCAGTATGTGATAAAAAGATGATAGGAGATTTAATTTCCAGAAAGGGACACTCAGGCTGGCAGCAGGATACCAGCTGCTGGGTAGATAAATGCAGGAAGGTTTCCCATCAGACATTCAGTATCTCTGTTGCAGATAAGCAATTTTTTTTTTTTTTAATGTATAAATGCTCCTTTTCTGTTGAAGCATCTTGGTAATGTTCCATTATAAAGCAGGATGAATAACATCTGGATTTCATCTGACCTTTAAATTACCTCCATCTTATCAGTCCCATTTTATCAATAGCTCTTTAGAGAATGAGTCCTTACTTGGAATTAATAGATTCCTTCATTGCAGGAGTCTGACATAGCTTGTGAATAGCCCTGCCAGAGTGTGTGTTTACAGCAAAGATCCCAAGATGAGGGAAAGAGTATACTGGCATTTATGAATTTATGAAGTTAGTGATGTGTTCTTTTTTTTTGATTTTTGATTTTTTTTGCATTTCTCACAGAAGAAAGTTCATCATAGGCAAACAGGTCATGGTGGGTTGGAAGCCCAGTTCTTCCTTCTGTCTGTGCTGAGGACTTGTGGGGATAGAAGGTGGATTATCTGCTTAGCGTCCAAAAAGAATGAAAATGACTTCCTAAGCTCTGGAGATAGAAATCAAATAACTAGGTGTATGAAGAGATTATTGGCTCCGGGGGCTGTTGGAGAATGATACTGGGTTTGTTTATTTTTACTGCGCTTCCAGTGCTGCATTACTTTTGTTTTGCCCGACCAAGGCTGACTGCAGCAGTAAAGGTGGTTGGATGTGGGGATAGGTGAGAGCAGCTCGGCATAGCCCTTGCAGTTGCACTCCTTTTGGCCTGTCAGACTTAGACCCATCTCTTCTTGCGCCCAGTTGTGCAGCTGGGCATGAAAGTGCCCCAGGAAAGGCCCAGCCTTTTCCATTGCCCTCATAAAGCAGACAGACTTGAGTCAGTGGTAAATGCTCCATTTGTAAAATGGAATGAAACCACATAGAAAAGCTCCCAAGCAGCAGCACACCTGCTTTCCTAGATGCAATAGGTTTCCAGCAGAGAACTGCTTCCTGGATAGTTGGATGCTTTCTCTGCTTGAACTTTTATTTTGCAGTCGACCACCAGCATGTGCACAATCATGGTGTTTATTCTATTCTTTACGCTGTGCATTGCCACGTCCATTCCTGGTAGGCTCATCTACATATAAGTAAGACAAGTCTTTTTATTGTGCCGTTAGAAGATTGAAGAGTGCATCATGGCCAATAATACTGTGTTTTCCTTCAGTCATTTTTTATGCTGATGTGTATATTTACATAGCAGATTGTCACATTTGCAGTTATCCCTCCCACCTTGGCTCATCCTAGGACTGTATCAAGCATTACTACTTCTGCACTTGGTAGAGAAGATGGAGTTTTATAATGGAGAAATATTCTGTTGGTAGTATTTAATCTTTTTTTTTTTTAAGACCCATTTCATCGTCTAATTTAATGATAAATTGCAGTCATTCATCAGGGAAGCAAGGTTTATTAATAGAGGGGATAACAAATGGGCTGCAGACAGATATGAGAAAATAGTTCCATCAGGCAAGGGGCTTAGAGGAAGGAAGATTTGCAGAGCATGAAGGCAGAACTGAAATCTCTAGAATCATTGGTGTCTCTCTGTACCTTGCACATCAACACAATGACCTTCTTGCCTTGTCTCAGACTTAATGCTTTAGATTTGCACTGTAAATGATCCAAGAAGACAAATACCTAGGGTACGGTTGATGCTCTTCAGGTCAGTAGACATGTCCAAGTATCCTGATCAGGCATGAAAATATTCTGAGCGAGAGGAACTAAAGGTATCCATGAATTTGGGGAATCCGACACAATCTGAAAATGTGTATTAAAAAAAAATAAGGGCTTAATTTTTTACCTGAAATTTTGGGTGGTTTAAAATGTTCTTCTCAGTAAGAAACAACATCAGGAGGAAAAAAGTGGCAAAATATTAGAAAGTAATTATGAAAGCTCAAAGAGGGTTAGAAAGATGTACATAACCTTGAAAAATGAAAGTCATTGGAAATTTTGGGTCTTGAAGCAAATGATTTGCTTAGAATTATGAAGTATGTATATGAAATATGTAAGGTCAGCTGCAGGTAGGTTGATTTAATTTATGCTAGTGTAGCTTAAATCAGAATCTGACCCAAGAAACTCATCTGGTCAGAGAAATACTTCAGAGTTTCTGCACCAAAATATACTGACATGAGCAACATTGTCCTACTTTTTCTCATCTGCAAGTCCCTCGGGTCTGTGTTATTTGCTCGGATCATATATGGAATTCCAAAGTCTGGCATCTACTTTGTAGAGAGAATGCTGGCAAGGAAGGAGGGTCACCAGCCAGTGACTGCCCTTCAGTGCCTCAACATAGGTGTGTTCTGAGAATTAGTTGAATAGTAAATTGTCTTATTTATTTTTAAAAGGCCATTTTAGTCAAGTTTATTGTTTTGCTTTGGAAATACTCATTCAATTTGCTGGGGTCATAAACTGGGAGGTGAGTTTTTCTCTTTTTTTAAATCCTGACAATGGCCTCATTATTAGGAAATTTTACATAGTAATGAATACATGGCTCTCATTTCTTTACATGGAGTGGGGAAATAAACCTGCATCTCCCCCTTTTCTGGGGGTGTTCTGTTGAGTAAGGACAGGAGCTAATCTTTCCTGGGAGTCCTAATCTTCTGGGCATATCTACCCCTTCAATTCCTTTGCTTCTCTCGGGAGTGACAGAGTAGAACATTTTCGCTCTAGGCCATCTGAAATATTTTGTTTGACAGATAAATGAGATGCTCTAGAATTTTGTTTCAGTGAATGCAAAACTGTTTTGAGCTGTGTACTGTACTTTTCTGTTTATACTGGAGCTCTCTTTAACTGTTTTCCTAGCTCCAGTGCTGGTTCTGACCTGGCAGGCTTTTCAGTCTGCCACATTTGTGAACCAAGGATTGATCATCCTTGTGCCAGTTACCAAACAGATATTAGTCACGTTTGCATGATTAATCTTGGAAGCATCTGTGCTGGCAGAAGGAGAAGGTTGAGAGGTGTGTTACTCTGCCCCTCTTTCTGTCAGGGGAGGAGAGAAGATGGAGCAGAGAGGGGCATCACCTGCTGTGAATGTACAAAAGCTGCCCATGTGTTTGATGCTGTTTAATGAAACATGATTTTGGATGAGGAGGGAGAAGGAAAATCCTACTTTTAATGAACTCATTAGTGCTCTGAGAAAAGTCAGACCAAATTGCTCTCCAAAAAAGCAGTGTCTGGCTGGATATATCATTCTCTATAATTAGGGATGCAGCGATACAAGTAGGGGGTTGAGAGGGAGAATGTGGTCTGTTCACAGCCAAATTGCTCAAGTAGAGAAGTGACATTTGCACAGAGCGGGTAGCACCTTGATGCCTCCCTTGCGGGTTGAGCCTGTGCGTTCCCTGCAAGCTCTTGGTTAGAAATGTCTCAGCAGCACCTACTGTTGGCTACTGCATTGCCCTTCCAGGAAGGCCCTTCTCTGCAGGACCTCAATTCCCCTAAAGTGCTCTGGCTCTGTGGGCACTGCCGTGGTGTGGAGCAGCATGGAGAGCAGCAAAGGCTCCTGCAGTGGGAGAACATATGGACTTCATTGCCCCAGCTGAAGGTCCTGGCTGGCAACAAAGCTGCTTTTGTAGTAAGAGGTACAAAAGGGAGAGGAAATGTGTTCCCCAGGGAAAACTGCCTTCAGTCGTCTACCCAGGAGAATCTACAAAGACTTCACTAGTTGCAAGAGGTTTTGTCTGTGTCTCTTCAAACACAGCCGCCTGGAGGGTTTTCTTTGCAAGAGGCTTTTTGGTGTGTTTCTTTCAAGGTGCAGGAATTGTGTGTTCCAGCTACAGGTGGCTGCCTTGGAGGCTGAGCTGAGGCTGTTGGGAGGAACCAGGGGATTTGAAGTCCGCAGAGCAGGGAGGAAACATCAAAATCATTTAAGGCTTATCTGTGCCAGGATGTGGCCGGGATTCTGAAACTGTTAAACTGCTCTTGTCAAAGTAGTACAAGTCTCTCTGTGGTAGTTCACAATTTGCTTTAGAAAGGACTTTTTTTTTAATGATCACAGTATAATCAGCTGAGTTTAAGTCTTCTTGAGTTTAGTGCTATCTGTTTACAATGGATTTAAAGTAAATGAGGGAATAAAAACCTAACCTGTTCCCTCTCCTATCAGTATGCAACTGCTTTGGAAATCTACCTCACATCATCCTGCCATGGACATTTCTAACCAGTCATTGTTTGCAAAGGACGAAGCCTGTCATTCCCCCTGGCATCCATGGGGACTCGGGCTTACACAAGGCCTGCTATGACTCTTCCCCACTAAGACCATAACCTGCTTCTCTTCAGAGCCTCAACACAATGGCCAGCTAGGAGTACTGTGCTTGGAGAGCTCTGCAGCCCACCCGACGCGATTCAACGTCAGTAGCTGTCCTGAGTTTGAAGTCTCCTGGGGAGCACTAGTACGTTCTGTTCTGCTGCTGATGCTGTGGTAGCTGCTCTGAGCTGAGGGAAGGCTCCAGGTGTGACAAAACGGTCTCCAGCAGGCAGTATCACAGATGCGTGCTCATAGGACAGTTGGGAGAGTAGGGCATGGAATTCCAGCAGTTTGCAGATCAGCCGCTGCTTGGTCAGACATACTGGCTTTGTCTTGATGGCACTTTTCTTCCCTTAACTTCCCTAGCTGCTTTGTGAATCCATCTACAAAGTTGACATCCACCCTCTCATGGCAGGGAGTGCTGCACAAAGATTTCCTTCAGTTTGCTTTGAACCTGCTACTTGCTAGTCTGCTCGGTCTGCTTCATTTGTGTGCCAGGAGAGAGAGGAAACAATTTCCCTCTGTGTCACTCAAAACATCGTAGTCCTTTTTGGCATCCCTGCTCAGCGGTCTCTTTTCCGCTTTGAAGAATGCCAGGCTACTTGGCTGCACAGGCTAGTGCCAGGGGACACGATGCTGTACGTGGTTGCTGGTGACGTTTGTCTTTGCCCTTCGTGGGCCCCCTCACCAGCAGCTGCTGATTCAGCCCCAGAGAGCCCGTGTGGCAGTAACAGGCCTTGATGGGGTAGTCAGAAGGCATAGGCGTAATTTCTGTCCAGATGTCACATTGATCTGCATGGAGGAGAGGGAAGAGAATGTCTCCTTGCAGCAAGATGAACCGAGTTCTCTCCCAGCTCATTAAATCTCAGTTTTCCATGAAGTGGCGGCCATATAGACTTGCTCAGTCACTTGCTTTTGTTAAGTGTCTGGAAAAAGACAAAGTCCTCATGCTGCTCTCTGGAGTTGTGACCTGATTTGCCCCTGTGCTAAGTCTTGTGGGCCTTTATGGATAACAAATAACCCTAAAGCTGCTCTGTTAGCTCCTCTGCAGATCCCATTGCTGCTCTAGCTAGCTGTCTTTCACAGTATCTTATAGCAGCATCTGACACAGCCGCCCCTGCTTTATCCACCTCTTTCGGAGAAGGTCTGTGGCGTACCGAGTGGTTGGAGTGGCTAGAGGTGGAGTGGCAAGCCTCCCTCCCAAAGCCTGGCCTGGCAACCAGGGAATGCAACTGTGCAGACATTACTTAACTTCTTATGGATCAACCTGATGTGGTTAACCCAGCCGGTGAAAGCTGTGCGGATAGCATGAATAGATGGTGCAGAGCCCAGCATCTTGGCCCTGCTGTCCAGTGCTTTCCTTTATCTGCGTATCTGGCACCTCAGGGTAGATGTGAGCAAAGAAATGCTTTCTGTCTCTGCTTTTCAACTCTTTAGTGTTATCAGGACTTGGTGAGATCTAGTGTATGTGGGAGTGAATAGACCCTTCCATTCGTAGCTGTGTCTGTGGAGCTGCTGGCAGGAGGCTCGGCAGGATGGATGGCTGCAGTATGGAGCTCACCTGGTGCTCAGCAGAGGCTGCCGGACTGTGAGGTGCAGCCCTAGTGCTGATACCCCTGTATGGTCCTAGAAGAACTCTGCAACTGCCTCCAGTCTCTCGCTGCCTCTCATCAGCCTTAAATTAACATCCAAATCCTTCTATATCTAATCAATTTATTCTCTAAAGTCAGGTCTCTGCAGCACTGGGCTGATTCCAGACATGCTCTGAGAGGCCAGCAAGGGGGAAGGGAGACAATTTTCTTAATAAAATAACTATTTTTTAACTATATATACTCCAGCCTCCATGGATGTGCCCATGGTGATGGATGGATGAGTTTGTAGGTCCAGTTCCTGTGTACCTGAACAGAGACAGGAGAGCAAAAGCAACAAGAATACCTTCCTTCTTCAAGAAAAGAGAGTATGACTTGGTGCTTTGTGTATTCCCCTGGAGCTGGACACAGATCCCCAGATTGTTTTCAGACAGCTGTCTTATTCTTGGTGTTTGAGAGGCTATTTAAAGTCCATGGCATCGTTAGTAAGCCTGAACTGGAATACAGCAAGACAATAATGCCTGGATTACTGTGGAAATAGGGAGAAAAATTAGGGATTTCCAGTACTTGCACAAGTGTTCTTAGCGTGAAGCCGTCTTTCTGCATTTGCGAGATTCTGGCTGCCTGGGAACAACATAGCAATCCTGTGCACGTCTGCAGGTAATGTCGAATAGTACTTTTTTTTTTCCCCTGAACTTTTAATTCCAAGGGATGCTTGCAGCATATGTGCTAAAAGCTTCTTCCCTGCTCCATCACAGTGGAAACAAACTCATTAGTGGACTAATTAATAATCTCCAACCGGATGCTATCCAGAGAGATCTATGTGGGCTAAGTTAACATGTCTGTGGCTACCTCTGCCAAGTGGAGATCTGTTATCTTTTCACCTCAGCCACAGAAATGGCTCCCCTGACACAGGCACTTTGCTGTACCACAATAGCCAGAGATTGCTGAATATTCATTATATCTGACTCCCAAAAGTGCCTAGCTAGCATATGGCCGTGGAGCCAAGATGTTTTATTACCGCTTGCCTCTCGCTTTCCTCGGAGAAAGTGATGTAGTTTATACCGTCAGCTCAGTCAACTTGCTTGTCTGAGCACCTTCTCGCTGTGCTTTGCTTTGAGAAGGGGAACAGAATTAGCCTCACTGATTTAGCCTCACTGCTTCACTTCTGTGCAAGTGTGATTTACTGCTCTGCGAGTCTGCTGGAAGATTAATTAAAGAAGACAAGCCTCTGAAGTTTGTATCAAACAGGAGTTGTTGTAATAAACATAAAGCAGAGGATTACAGTTTCCAGTGTGAGGGAGTAAGGAACTATTTACCTTCCTGTAAGGGGGAAAATGTGGCATGTAGGTGGCCTATATTTAAATCACAGGAGCTATGGATCCTCCTTGTACTTCTTAGAATTACACACGGCCATTTTATGTTGCTCAGTGAGGTTAAGAAATAGCCCATGTATCTTTGTGTGCTTCTTGTCTGTAGAAAAGTGGGGAGAAGAAATGACCCCATGACTGTGCTGTGGGATCTTGGGCTATAATATACACCCCAACTTCCAGGTGAAATGAATGTTAATTCTCTGGTGTTTAAAATGCTAGCATGCTTGCTGTGTATAGGCAGATATAAAATTGCATATATAGAGATAGACTGAGATCTAATCCTGCAGGCTACTGTTTTTGACCATGGTCAGTAGCAGATAATTAAGGTATATAAATATGTGTGCATGTTTATATATATATATATATACTTACATATATATATATAGTGTATGTGTTTATATACACACTCATATGCATATAGACAGACTTTTCCTGTTACATCCTCTCAGCTCGTAATGATGGGTGATTTAAGGACTTTCTGAACTGACTGCTGTATCCAGACTATTCCTTTTAATATGCTGTCCTTTGTGAATATGTCTAATCCTTTTTTAAAATCCATTTATAACTGTCCTTCTGAACCTCCCGTGGCAGGGAGCACCAACATTTGTTTGTTTTACATTAAGCATGCCTACAGTGAATGTCATCTCACGGGAGATCACAAACCTGCTTTTACAGCATGTGCGGTGTGGATTTACATTGGTGTAGGTAGGTATGCTGGTTTATTGCAAGTGTCTGCACGTGTGACTGTATGTATGAAGTGTCTGCAGGTGTGACTCTCAACCCTTGCTCCATGTTCTGTGACACTTTGTGCCAGATTGGTGAACAAGAGCATTTCATGGAGTATTTGAGGCCTGTTTTCTTGGTTTGATCCCATTCTTGAGAAATGTGGATTCCAATAACATTAGATAGAAGAAGAGGCCAAATCCCAGTTCTCTGTCTGCAGTCTAAAGTATTAAGGTATGAAGGGAAACAACATTATTGCCTTGCTGTGTGCTGTTTGCAGTCTTTAATGCCTGCCTAAAGCAAACGGCTAAACTCATTATTAACCTGACTGTTTGTGTCTGCTGTTGTGTTAATTCTTGTGTGTTCTCTGCATTCCTTCTAAACTGAAAAGCATACCCAATGAGGTTAGTACTTACATTTGCTGAGATGTTGAGAAGTCTTTAACTTTATGCAATTGCAAAGCCTCCACTGCTCTGATCAAAGCCTTTTCCTCTGATTGCATAGTGAGTTTTGACATTCTGTTTTCCATAGTTCTTCAATTAATATTTTCCCTTCTCAAAAATGAATTTAGAGTTACAAGGAACACAGAAATGTGGTGAGAAATATGTCTTATATCTTAGCTACTCCAAAGAGATCCTGTCATACAAGATTTTGTATGCAAGCAACCCTGGTAAGAAGATGTACAAAGAAAATATTGCCAAGGGTAGTAATTGATAGTTGGGTAGTACTTGAAGAATTTCTATGTGAAACCTTCACTGCTGATTTTTCTTATGACAATAAGTGTCATTTGTGGAACTCTTCCTGTTTTATACTAGTCTGATTTGGGGCTCTCTATTCCAACTCTCTTGGTGTTATTTTTAAGGAGTTATTTCACAACATTTATGCCACATTTTATTCTCTGCAGACCAAGCCCAGCTTTGTCCCCTAGTTTTCAGCTCTGCAGGTTTGCCTTCACAAGTGGAAACAAAAGCTTCTCAGTGCTTTAAATATATATTTTAGACACAATACAAACTGCCTGCCAGGTTGTTTATGGAAAATCTGTTCAAGCTGCCAGGGGCACAGCAGAATACGTTATCTTCATATCTGGCTGCAGGCATCAGAACTAGCGGTTAAAGAACTGGCTTTTCTAGTTGCTTATTCAATGTTTGTGAATGTATTTAGCCACACTTTACAAAATAGTAGGTTTATGTAATCTCTTTACCAACAATAATATTTCAATAATAAATAAATACAGCAGTGAGGGTATCTTGAGTGGGAGGGTGTCTGATGGAAGAGAAACAAAAGGTGTCTGCAGTCAGATGGGTTTATAAACCCAGAGCCCTCTTCATTCTCTGATGGGCACTGCCTTCATAATTTCTTTTACAAAAAATAACTAGTAGGAAATAAGTCTCTGGTAGGAAATAAGTCTCTCAGGTAGCTGAAGGCTGGCAAATTGTGGAAAATTTGAACCAGGATCCAACTGTGTGAAGAGGGAACTGGACCCACCCTCTCACTAAGGAATGTGCTGCTCCCCACAGACTCCTCCTCACCATCCCTTCCAGCTGGGTTTCTGCAGCGTCGGGAATACCTGTCACTGCTGGGATGCACCCTGCACCTCCAGCAAGAGGGATTCGCTTCTGGAAGTCTTGACTCTGCTGCTGGAACTGAAATTATGTTCATGGGAGTAGACTCTTATTTAACGTCTGCTTGCAACGTTTGCAGCACAACAGGATTCCCTGCCCATCCAGCACAAAGATCTTACCCTTGTAAATATTGTGGCTTTTCCACATGTGTGTGCCTGAAATGTTGCCAGTGGTAAAAAATAACCCAACAAATCAGAGTTTCACTAAAATCTATAGGCAGAGAGCTTCAGTACTGCAAGTCCCTGTGGGCATCCAAATCCCTAAGGTGTTTTTGGTAATCTCAGCCTTAATTATTATCAGTAAACATTTTGCTCTTAGGAGCAGGTAAGGCTGGAGGGAACTGGCAGGTATCCAGTGGATTTCTGTGCTTATTACCATAATAGCTGCATATCACAGAACAGTGTGTGTTTATTTATTGTATTTCACAACTTATCTGATGACTGCAACTTAGGAAGGTTGGTCTAACCAGAGATGTCTAGCCAGCTGGGAATGCACTGTTCCACATTCTAGATTAGTACCCTTAAGCATCTTTCCTCTGTGAGGGTTGCCATGTATGATGATTTTGGTGTCTTTCATAGGCGATATTGACAATATCTTTTTTTTCTCCAAATTCCTGTGAAACAGCTTCTAAAATATTTGCTTGTAGAAAATTTTGGAGTTTTGTTCTTATCCATTTTTTCATTTTTTTAATGTTGTTCTCTGGTATTTACAGATGTTAAGTTCCTTATTAATCTTTTATTTACAGGAAAATAATTGCTTTTTCCAGCCTCACATTTTGTCCCAAATTATTATCTTTGTTTACAGATCAGTTTTATTCTTGATTTCATGACATATCAGTGTGAAAATGAGAAATTGGAAGTAGAATAAATTCAAAAGGTTGATGTTTCAAAATAAAACATAGGAATCCCAAATCATAAGTTCCAAAAGGTTTTTTTTTTTTTTTTTCAACTTTTTTTTCAATGCTGCTGGTATCGTGTCACTAAAATATAGAAAATGATTTTGTATAAATAGCTTTTCCAAAGACAATTTGTTTAGATGAAGAAGTTGTGGAGTGTTTTGTCTGAAACAGTTTAAACTAGAAGGCAGATCTGAACTGCGTGTGAATAATGTTTCTGTAGAAATAACAAGAAATTCTCATGCAAAGCTGTAAGTGTGCAATAGCTTTGAAAAAGCAGAGATGAATTTAAACAACAAAACTCTGGTGCTATTATGTTTCTTTGCCTTCTTCCACCATCTCATCTTTAATCATGTAAAGCATTTTCTTTAAAACCTCATCCCTTTTATTTCTGCAGCAATGAACCTGCTAGGAAAACAGAATGAAAACTAATTTCATGTAACACTGGTAATTCTGGTGTGTCCCATCTTGATTCCTCTACAGTTTGACTGCCTTCCAGGTGTGCACTGAGCAGTGCAGCTAACATCTGGCACGTGGTCGTGCTCTTGTTCACTCCCTCGAGGAGAATCATTTGCAGTTGAGTGGTTTGTTCAGAATATGTAAAAATATGTGCACATACACTCATGATGCTAAATATTTGGTAGAAAAAAGGCCAGGCCAAATAAATTCATCCTAGCATGGAGGATGATGAAGTTTGTGAGCATTTCTGCTACTCGTGAGCCATAATAATGTGATGCATAGACAATATAGCAGAAAGTTGTTTCCTTCACATGAGAGTAGTAGTATTGTTGATCAGCACATTTTTTTAAGCTCTATGCTGGGGTTTTGATAATATTTCCAAAAAAATCTTGAAAAATTATAACTTTTCTTTTTAATAAAAGGGACGTTTTCATGTTATGTGTGTAAATGCAAGTGTTTGTCCTATGCTTAACATAAATGGAGAGAATTTGAAGTGGGACCTTGTGTATAAAGCAAATTTCACTGGGTGATTCTAGCAGTGGGCCCAGGTTTGGCAGCCCAAAGGTGGGATGTGAAGTGGAAACAGTGGTCCTGCTATTCCTCCTGGAATGCTGTATGTCGAGCATGTTCCACAGGAGTGAGCCGGGTGTGTTTATTGCTCTGTGCTGATTTTTTTCTTGTCTTACCATATGTAGAGCTTTGTCCCTGGCAGCTGCTGCCAACTGCCTTCCTTAGGGCTGCGGGGGGAGTCCCCTGCTGTCCTGTGGGACCCCTGGTTGTGTCACTGCATGATCTCTGCCTCGTTTATTCTGTGTGTATCCAGAGGCACAGCTGGCCAGGAAGAGCTTTTCACCTCCTTTACCTTCCCAGCTAGAGAGGAAGAAGGAAAGGGAAGGGAAAGCAGGAAAGGAAGGAAGGAAAGGATGAAGACCCAGGGAGACATATGGGTGCCAGGCATCATCATGAGCTTTCACTGCTCTGTGCTTCATTTTCTCTAGCTGTAAAACGAGAGTATCTCTGCATTTTGGTGGGGTTAATTTTTGGCCGGTTCTCAGATATAGAAATGGCTGGAAAAATTGACTTTTTTATTCAGTTAATGCTTCATTTTAAGTATAATTGTTCTGTACCAAGCTCTTCTCCACACCCATTTTTGTTCCTTATTTATAAGATAAGCTGACTTCCTCATCAGCAAAACACTTGCAGGCAGCATAAGCACTGGTTCCTTACCCTGTCTACCCTTATTTTGAGGATAGAAGTTGAAAGATTATTTCTGGCAAAATAAGTACTTTGATCTATTATAAGAAATATAGTTTGATTTAGGTAAACATTCACAAGTGATAGAGGTTTTTGTTGCTTGGATAATGTGGCCATCATTGCTTATTTGGGTTAAGAGATAGGGGTGATAGTTTTTATGGTATCTCAGCATATGAATATATAGCTGATCCTTCTGGTAGTGCAGGATGTGCTCTGGAAAGCTCGTAGCTGGGCAGTGCATTCTTCCGTAATACGACATACGTAATTAAATTCAGCAAGTATGGATGTAAAAATAGGAACAAACTGGGGAAGGTGGGTTTTGTTATGTAGCTCTCTTGCCTTACTTTATTTCCCATCTGTTAGCTGCTGTTGTACCGAGTGGCTGTTTGGTTATTCCCTCTCTTTTGCTCTGCAACTTCCATCTGTTCATGTGGACACGGCTGTTGATTATGAAGCTTTCCCAACCATTGGAAGTAGGATAGAGTGGGAACCAAAATTAGGAGCTTAACCTCAAGTACCCTGTTGATGTAACCCTTTTGACAAAAAAAAAAAAAAAAAAAAGTTGGAATTTAGGAAAAAAATGATGCACCTGTCTTCAGGCTATTGACTTTCCTATACAGAGCAATGGCGAGTGTTGTCCTTTGTTTAGAAATCTCAGAGGCAGTTTAAATATTTCCCCCTGGGAGGACTTGTTCTCATCCAAGTGTGATGGTTTTCTGACTAATTTAAATTTACCCTTACTCAGCTTTATTGCTGTCAGGGCTGTTACTCAAAATAGAACTTTTCATAGGTGAAAGTCTAAATGCTGAACTGGCAAGAGGAAGACTCATGACAGTTTTTTAAAAATTATGTCTCTATTTAAAATTCCACTTTAAAAATTAATATGAGTTAATTTCAAGCTGATATTTCTGCATGAAATGCCTTTTAGGCAAGCGGTTTCTTTTCTCCTTATGACTCTAACCCCTCTTAGATCACCCAGTGAAAGAGCACCCCTAATTTTGGTGTGTCTGGATAGCACTCAATGATTAGCACTTCTTTGAGGTTCGTGAACAACTCCATTTGCTGAGGTCGTGGTACCTCCCTGTATGGTTTCTAAAAGTCATTTATGAGAGTTTAATGTGATTAATTTTCTACCAGCAGATATTTTTAAAGGTTGATTTCACAATTCTCTGAATTATTTTCAATAGAAATGTCTAGATTTTTATTCCTTTTATCCCCCATGAAGTTGCTGTGTTTGAAAATGTGATGTTTTGCAGAGAGGCAATTCCCTTGGGTTCTGAAGATTTTTCTGCTTTGATGAACTCTAGGAAAAGATGGGAAAAAAATGAGTTTGGGAATGTTAGAAGAAAGATTCCTTTCCTTGCACATCTTGAGTGAATTGTGGAATCCCCTGGGAGCCCTCTTTGAGGCCCTAGCACTGTGGTTCCTCGAGCCGTATTCTGTCCTTATGGTTTACTCTCATTTTCCATCTGTTGCTCAGCTTGCCACACTGGTGACATTGTATCCAGTCGCTGGGAAGCTGAGCCTGAAACCAAGGAAAAATTGGGGAAAGTTTTGGAGTAAAACTGTATTTTTTGTTATATAAATGATCCATGTCATCCATATAAGTTCTTTTAAATAAACCAGGGGTTAGGGTAGCTCGGGGCAGGCAGTGGAGCATCTGGACCCATGCTGATGTGCGCTCTGTAGTGAGTAACCCCGTGAAAAGAGGAGCCTTGCCCTGCAGCATGCCTGGGTCCAGCTCGCTGCTCGTAGCTTCTCTGGAGTCTAATCAGGACAGAGCTCACTCTGGTCATTCATTCTCTCCATACCAGCATTAGTGAGGTCTCTCTCCTCTCCCTGGCCCCCAGTTGAGGTGAGAAAGGTCCAATTTCAGTATCTTTTAAGATTTTTTTTCCTCCTGTCAAATACAGTTTACAATACACAAAGGGATTCAGGAGAGATGACTAACATATGTGTGTCCAAACACTGACTTCCTTAGGAAGCTGTGTAAAAACTTTTTAAAGGTGCTGGGTTACCTACTCAGCTGAGACATTGGCTAATGCCTGGGAATATTGCGTGGTTCTTGAGATGAAGATGTCCCATTCTTGCTTTCTAGGCCCTCCCTCCCTGAGCTCTTGCTGCTGTTGCTGCTGACCTGGGCTCTTGGTGTCCTCCTGCGCCCTCACCAAAGTGCTTCCCTGTCTCTGACCCTAGACTCCTGACCCATCCTGGTGTGTATCGGATGCTCTCTCCAGCACTGTCTGGTAAGTCTCCTTCTTTGCACATTCAAATCTTTAGAAACTTGTTTTATCTATGAAATACAGGTAAGGAGTTCCCTGTGAATCTCCTGGATGTGGTAAAACAAATTCATTTTTCCTTTTTCAACATTTTCTTCATTGAATTGAAGGGGAAAAAGAATTCTTGGGTTTTCTTTTTGTTTACAAAACTAAAAACATTTGTTTTTAGTGTGGGCACATGCAGAACAAAAGATGGTCCATATTACCATATGATCCATATGGTCCATATGATGTGTTCAGCTGATTTAAGTTGAGCCAGGGTTCCATTCAAATTTAGTGAATTTTATTTATATTTTTGGCTGTGCTCCCATGCCAAGGATGTTGCAATTGACATTTAAGTCTGGCAAATGGATTTGTGTGATACCTGCCAAACCATGTTCCCTGTGCAAACAGGGTCTCTTGCATGAATGCTAACTTTGCACAGGCTTAACATAAACTTCATCTTTCGCGCAATTTGCATCTCAAGCCTTTTTATCAAGATTTTTTCAGTGTTTGTCCTAGAACTAAGGAAAATTTTTAGTCTTCTGGGTACTGTGGGTGGGTAGTTGGTGGAATCAGCTTAGGCGAGGGGTGTTTTTGATGTTCAGAGTCCAGAAATCAATGAAAGAGAAGTCACCATTTATTATATGCACCATGTAATTATTTTGAAGGTGGCAGATTTCTGTGCATAAAAGGCTTCCACCCAGTATGCAAAGAAACTTTCTTGGAGGTGGGGGAATTTGGGTGGTAGGAGCCCTCTTGCCTGTGTCTATTAGCATTCCATGTGCCAGCACTGAAGACCCTCCATCTGGAACTCTCAGGGTTGCAGCTGGAACTCTCAGGGGATCCAGCATTTGCTTTTGGTTTTGTGGGTATCTGTGAGGCTACCTGCTTTGCGCTGCTGATTTCTAAAGATGAGAGTGTTGTTAAAAATTCTCAGCAACATCTGGAATTCTCTTATAGCCGATTGAAGTTGGAAATATTAAACTTGAGTGAACAGTTTGCTTTGTATTTATAAAAAAAGGAGGATCAAAGAAACATGTTTTGATACATTCAAAAAATGCTTGTCATAGCGTTGTTGTTTCTGTGCCTGCCAAATCCAAGAATTGTTCAGGCGTGGGGAAAAAGCAAAGAAGAAACAACAAGTTATGCAAGCCTAAAGGAGATATTAGGAAGAGGGATGAGAGACAGCCACCTGGGATGCTCATGAAACAACTGTTTTTAATCCCCTGCTGGTTCTACATGCTTCTTTAGAAAGGGAATTTATAGATAAAGAAAAGATCCAGGGATAATGTGCTTGGTCACTATTTGTAACCCTCAGCTTGGGGCCAAGGCTCTCCTTGCAGGCGAAAGAGCTGTCATGCAGACAGCTGGGATTCTCCTAGTTCATACAGCCCCTCTGCAGAGGTTTCAGAGAAGAGTGTTACAGAAAGGAGGCAGCAGCGCTCGGAGGCAAACACGAACAAGGAGGCAGTGCGATGGATTTGGGAACTTCTTAGTTTTTGGAAAGTTAGAGCTGAGGAAGTTTTATAGCCAACTGAAAAGATTACAAAGAGTTTGAAAATGGTAGTATCAGCTTCGTGCTGTTGAGATAAAGACAACAGGGGGTTTAGGAGAATCTTCAGGATTACATGTGGCATTTATCCTTATGTATCAGTGTAGGAGTTTTGGATAGTGGCCAAAATGCCATCTGCAAATGTCCAACAAAAGACCCAGCCTTTGCAGAGCAGAAATTGTTTCTGCGCTCATTTATCCCTCACTGCACACATGCCAAGCAACACGTCCAGCCAAGCTGGCATGGAGGAATTTTACAAGATTAGCAGGGAAAGGACTACAAGCAGAGAGTTAAACTTGTCTGGCTTCAAAGCCAGGTATATGATCTCTAAATTAAAATTAGCTGATTTATGGCATCTAGGAGGATTGGTAAAAAAGAGAAGACAGAAAAACCTAGGGGAGAGGGGAGGCAAATAGCCATTGGACTGGAAGATTTCTTTTGCATCATAGTGGTAAAATGCATAGCTCAGACTACTGAAGTGGGATTAATACTGGGTCCCAAACCAAATCATTCTGAAATACGGAGGGGGTTTAATATATTACAACCAAAATGCAATATCTCAAGACAGCGACTCATCTGTTATCACGAAGGAATCAGATGGAAAGTGCATTAGAAGTTGGAATTTGTCCCCATTGGGAGAACTGCACTGAGTCATGGTGATGTATGGGATCTGTGCAGAGGGAAGAGAGTGCACAGTCTCCCTTTGATTTATCTGTTGCATAATCTCCACCATTTTCCATAGTGATTGCATTCTTCAGGCAGCCAACTGCAAAGAGAGGTTCCCCTGAGCTCCTTTGCAGTTGTACTAGTTTGTCAGTGTGGAGGAGACATGTTAGGAAGATGGAAGCACATCTGAAAAGCAAGGAGATGCTTTTAGAGCATCCCCAAAAGCCCTTGTGCAAACATAAGTCTATGGGGAACTAAAGGCATTTGGTTTGTCCAAGAATGGATTTGAATCAGAAAAGCACTGGGCTAACCCCAACATCAGTCCGTAAGTCACAGGGATTTAATACCACATTTCTGTACAGCTGAGATCAGCATTGGGCCCAGCAGATTTGAGTAAATCTGATTTGTCCCACAATAACAAGTTCATAGGATAGGGGAAAGTCTAAAAATCCTGCACCTTTTGCTCCCAGTGTGGTGCAGTATAGTGGGAAAGTAGAGAGTTTCTCTTCGCTGACTCTGCACCTTGATGCAGGATGGTGCCACTTTGACCTTCAGTAGGTGCTGCTCTTGGTGCTCATAATGAGAGCTCACCCAGCCTGGCTCTCTGGGATCTCCTAGACCATTGCTTTCCATCGGCATGTGGCCACAGAGGCAGCTTGTCTTTGATAAGTTATACGCCTCCGACTTTTCTTTGATTTTTTCAGTAACATCTAGCACTACTGCAGGAATAAAGCCGTATCCTCTAAACTTGCACCATGCCCTTTGAAAAGGCGCTGATTAAAACTTTCTCCTTAACCCCAAAAGCTGAGAACATTCCAAGAAAGAGCTCTGAAATGCTTCTTCCCTATTAACCGCCAGGATCTTCTTAGGAGTCCTCTCATATTTCATTTTAGTGTCTGTTATTAGAATAACCCAGGTGGCATATTGAACAACACTTGTCAGAAATGTAGCATTATTCTTTTATCAGGAATAAATGAAATTTATCTTATAATCCAATCACTCCTTCTGAAATGATTATAGATCTAAGCAAAGAGGAATCAAAGACAATGTGTTTTCTTCAGTTATTGCATTAGCATTCATCATCTTTTCTTGTTTTTTTTTCATATTTTTTATTTAATTAAAAAAAACAGATTTAAAGGCTGGTAAAGACCATCTTTTTTCTGGCAATTTTGTTGATTCTTTGAATTTGGCCTATGGCCAGCTTCACTTGTTCTCTTGCTGCTTGTTTTTGGGGTGCTGTTCCAAGGAGTTACATCATTAAAGTCACACTGGCAGATATTTGCCAGCTTCTCAGGAGCTCTGCAGTGATTAAGGGTGGGATTTTCCTCATCTAATCACGTTTCTTGGAGCACATTTGAGCTGGTTCCTGGATTTATTCTAACAGAGGCTTTCAGATTCATCCAGTTCACAGATAGGCAGGATTAATTGCCCTCTAATGTGCCTTTCTCTTTTCACCTGCTGTTGAGGTGACAAACCTAGGTTACATACTTCATTTTAAGATGCTCAAAACGAGAAGAGATGAATTCAGTCCTCCACTTCCTTCAAAGCCATTTACTTGATTTTTCTTCCCTAGCTGCCTCTGGCAAGATACTGCTTCAGAGATCAATTCCTCTGTGCAAAGAGGTTCTCACTCAACTCCTCCAAGGCTTGACCTTTCCTGAGCTTTCTCATTTATGCCACCTGCTCCCACATTTGACATAGCCCTAAACAGTCTTGCAGCATCTCATGAATTCTCTGCAGAGTTGTATTTTGCTTCAGTCACCTCCTAGCATCCTCTTCCCAAGCAAATATAGGGCATGTTTCCCTGGCAATTGCATGTGAAGAGCCAAGTTACTGAATCAGTCTGGTGGTCTCCAAACACTGTCCTCGCAGGAACATCTTTAGAGCCAAATGATCACTTTGTGTGTGAGAGAGAAAGGAAAGACATGGGAAAGCTCCTTTTCCCTGTCTGGGACAGTCATCCTGTAAGAGCCTTAGCGCTACTGAATGTTTTCAGAGATGGAAGGAGGTTGCTGGTTTCTGATGGCAATGCTATAGCTCTCTGAGGGAAGGGAGTTCCTGCCAATATTTATACACTGAGAAGTTCTGGAAAACTGGAAGGGGTTTGTTGTCTTCTGATTTTTCTCTGAAGTGAACTTCTTTATTTGGGAACCTCAGGCACACTGCAAAGAAGGCTGAGGGGTTGGAGAGCAGCCCGGTGACTGCACCCTCTTCCATACTTCTGCTCCTACCTGCTTATCCTGAGATTCACTTCCCTCCTGTCAGGGCTGCTTCCTTGGTTTGGAAATCAGAATGCTATGAAGAGAACGAGTATGGTTTAACATTATCCAAATAGGACTGGTTTTTATATTAATTTATCTAGCATTATACATGTGTAGAGAGCAGAGCACCTTGATCACATTCCCATTTACTGCATGCTTGAGTGCAATCCTTAAATGCAATCCTTTATGTGCTCTCAGGAGCTTGCAGCTAATGCATGAGCTGAGCTTTGGGACAACAGCAGAAGGAAACTGGATGTGAAAGACGTAAGATTTCTTGCAGGGGAAGAGTTGGTTGAAGTTCTAGGCTTGCTCAGATGCATGGAGATTGGCTTTGCCTCTGCTATGAGGAATGAGGGAGGCACATCCTGCCCCACGCCCAGCCTGTGTCCATCATTTGTCCCCACTGTAACCTGCTTTTTGAGGCCACCTCCTTACCTCTGCCTCTGTGTATCTGCTACTGCTGGACTCAGAGGAGGTTTCTGCCAGAGCTGGGTGATCTCACACTGAGCGAATCAAAAAAAACCCAGTAAACCTCATCTAAACATCACTAATCTGGAGGAACAACTTTAAGGAAGTAGATGAACAAATGATTTATCAAAAAAGCAATTATGGTCCTTCCCACATTCCTAAGAGCCCGTTTCACTGTGGTTGACTGTGCGTAGCAGTAAAGAGACTGGTCACAAACCATTGATAGACCTTTTCAAAACTCATTCCCTATTACTTGAGCTATGTTAAGATAGTTTCAATGTTTGAAAATATGTTAGAGGAAGCCTCAGAGGAAAGACACACACACACACAAAAAAAAACACTCACAAATACAGCCTCCAAGTAGGGCTTGTTAGAGATTTAATAGGTGCTAAATCCTGTGCTCTGCTGACAAAATGTGTTCAGTCAACTAATGGAATCCTTTGCTTTGGACTCTGTTTTATTTACTTATGGAGATGATGCTGATTTACTTACTTAGGGAGAGACTACTGGGGTCTACCCCGCCGGTCACTTATCAGTCAGGGCCTTTACATGGGCAAGTGCCATTAGTTCCATTGACAGAATTACAACACAGCGGACAGAGTCTAAATGGACAAGTTGCTAGTTATTGCTCCCCGGGAAAAGAATAGGTTCTTTCTCCTTTGAAAATTTAATAACAAAAACTGAGGTCTTGATAACAAAAACTTGATAACAAAAATAAACACTCCAGGCTTAGCCTACCTAACTTGAAACTAGTCTCTGCATGGTCTGTGTTAACCTCTAAACAGCCTTTCACAGGGTGGACAGTGTGAAAGGTGCTTCCATGGGGTTACAAATGGTGCTTTGGAGATGATGTCCCTCCTTGTGAGACTCAGCATGCCTAGGTACTAATTTCTAATTTAAGCATCTCAGTTAAGTACTTGTCTTGTGGGGTGAAATGGTGCCGGAGGGCAGATACTCTGTTAGTGTGGCCCCTGTGGGCTTTCAAGCCTTTGCATGAATGAGAAAAGGGGACCTTCTAACCTCTGCCTCTGTGAGGAAGTGTCCTTGCCCTGTGGTGTCAGGGTGACACCACGGTTTGCATTGAGTGTTGCAGCTCCGCACTAGGCAAAGTAAGAGAGAACTAGATTTTTGTCTGAAGGAAAGTGTTGAATCTGTTCAATGTTTGTGAGGCAGAAAAACTTGCAAAGGCCCTGGAATGGCGCTGATTTACAACTGCGTCGTGGCCATAATTTTCTTTGCTTGCTGGTCCTAAGCTCTATTTGCTTAGGGAGAATACTGCTGTGCATGTTTCCGTGTGACATTTACAGTTTTTCTCATGCAAATTGGTGCAGCAGCAGCCGGGGGACAGCAGGCTGAGAGCTCATGAGGGCTGGCAGGGAGAGGGTGCAGTGCAGTTGGGGTGGGAGAGCCATTTCTCTTCCTTGCGAGGAGGGAGCTATCCCAGTTGCTGTGGATGGATGCTCTGTAGAGCAATTTGATGCAGAATTATTTTCTTTTTGCTTCAGTTGCCCCTCTTTGCAACAAAATCAAGCTAATATTTTAGGGACATGCTGCCCAGTTTAAAGCCTCTAGGCATTTTTTCATTGAATGATGCTATTTGGTTTATTATTTATTTGTCTGTTTATTTTTAAGAAAAGCTGAGAGAATATATATTCTTCCCTTCTTCCTTTCTCCCCAAGCCCTTTCACTAATTTCAAAATCAGCTAATACAAGTTTGTTAAAAAGAAGGGAGGGGAAAAAGATCAGTACACTGTGGTTTACATCTGTGTATGGATCTAAAATCTGAATGTTGGCCTAGCAACAAAAGGCATGAAAATGAGGTTCTATAACAGGAATTGATTTTTAATGTTCACTACAGAGGGTGCTTTCAGGTCCCTGTGGTGGTGTGGGAAAAGAAGATATAAAATAGGAAAACCAATACAATGACGTTGAGCACTGCAGAGCCTGTAGTGTGGCTGCGGTGGGGTTAGGAGCTGCTGCCACGTTGCAGCTGCACAGTGCAGCATAAGGTGAATACTGCAGTGGTCCAGAGAAGCAGAGATGCTGGTTCTGATAATTGAGTAAGGTGAAATATTCAGCAAAAGGTGGCACTGCTTCTGTATTTGGGTAGATATGGCACTGACTGATATCAGGAAGGAGTTTCAGGCAGCGGGTAGTATAGACAGTTGCTTCTGATTTACTCAGTGTGCCTTATTGAGTCTTATTTTTAAAAACCCTCTGTTGTCTTTTTTTTTCTCCCTTTTGCTTCCGCATTGAGCAGAGCTAAATGCTGTTTGCCACTGAGGATATTTAAACTAATTTTTCAAAAACGCTGATGAAGCAGGCCACACTTTTACTGCTGCCATAATTTCTCTCAAGCTTCCTTCCTTGATTGTGTTTGTAAAACATTGACCTTAATAAGTTCAAACCCCAAGGAACGAATGGTGCAGACGGTAGACCCTGAATGACAGCCCATCTGCTTGTGTGCCTTGGAGGCTAAAATGACTTCATTACAAGGCAATATTAAGCTGAGTATAGAGGTTGGCAAGAGAGCTCAGCTTTGCTGCATGTACTGCTGTGCTTTTGCCCCATTTGATCCCATGGTGTATGCCAAGAGAACTGGCACGCAGGTTGTTTCTCTTCTTGGGAGACTCTTTCATTACTCAGCATGTTTCCAGCAAGTGGGGAAACATGCACATTGCTGGGCACATTTAAAAAAACTTCTTAACTAGATCCTGTCAAAGCTAAAGCAGGAAGTTTGGGACAGCCTGTGTGGGACCCAGTGATCATACATCATGAATTTGGAAGATTCCAAATATATCTAGATTGATACTCCACCAGTGAATGTGCCACAGGTCCAGGTATGTAGCTGTACAGACTGCTGGTTGCTTGGAAAAGCTGCCGGATCCCCACCCAGAGCAGTGCAAATCAGGAGTCTTGGTAAGTCTGCCTCTTCTGAAGAGTGGGAACTTTCTTTGTCAGACCTAAAATGACTGCAGTAGTTGGTCTACTGTCACACACAGGAGATTGCCCTTCCCTTGCCTGGAAAAGGTTTTAGCCAAGGTCTCAGTTTGGTTTCTGCCAGTTTGCCTTCAGCTCCAGCCTGCAGCATCTCTAAGCCAGCCTGGGTTTGACCTGCAGAGCACAGTGTTCTTGACAGCTTTGACTCAGCTGGAATTCTACCAATCTGTCCATCCTCAAATTCATCTTTCTCTCTGACATGGATGTTTGTTATTCTCTCAGGCTTGCCATTGTACCTAACTTCCAGACAAAATTCTTCCGTGAAATGAGCTGCCCCTGGCCATGCAGTTCTTGTGCTTCCTCTCAGTTCTCAGCTGCTGCAGCCTCTGTGCACGTTTACTAAGGCACCCTGCTCCCCGCAGCCAGAGGCCCTGCTATTTCAATCCTGGCCCTGGGAGGGTTATGGCAGCAGATCGTGTAGCGATTCCGCAAGAACAGCGAGAGGTCGCGGTTGGATGGAGCTGTGCGTTCTAGCAAAGTTGACTTAACAAATCATCTATTTTCCCAACTTTGTGATTCATGGGGGCAGCATTTCCTCCATCTGTGCTGAAACCTCCCCTCAGGCCTTGCCCTGTCAAAATCGGAGGAGGAGGATGATACCAGGCACATATGTTCTCATCCTGGGCCTACAGCCTCTAAGCACTGCTGCCTGTACCCTTTTGGTCCAAATACTGTTCTGAAGCCACCTCGGAAAGAAAAGAATCAACCCATCAAGTCCTCTTAGTTTTTGTTGTTTTTTTTTTTTCTTGATGTGAATGTTTGCCGGCTCCTGTGCTGCTGCTTTCTCAATTCCTCTTGGTTAGTAGATTCTATTTGAACCTTGTCTCAGCAAGAAATCACATTGGGTCCTGGGTCCTGTGACAGAATGGGCAGCTGTGAGTAAAAATTTTGGCAATTTGCTTTCCAATGTCCTACACAACAAGGGCAGTTCAGACCTAATGAAATAGATGTAGAGGCAAGAGGAGGTTATTTTTATGGCTGGAAAAGGTAGATTATGTTTTTTACTCAACACTGGCATTCAAGTAGTGGCTCAGAACAAAAGATTCTGCAGGTTTCTTCTCCCTTCTGGCAAAGGCTAGGAAAATGTGGGCTGCTGGTGGTGATGCCACTTACCAGAGCTCTCAGGGGAGAGTGGGACTTTGATCAGGCTGAAGAAGTGAGGATAAAAAGCTAATGGGCAACTTGCCTGCTTCTGCCATAGAGAATCCAGTAAGACAGTAAATCCACGTGTTTACTGCAGAGTCACTGTGTTACCTGCATGTGACTCATTGTTGGATAAGGCACTTCAAGACACATCTAGATATTGTCAAAGATGTGGCTCTTTCCTGGAGTGACTCACTTTCCCCTCTTTTTGTGCCATACATGGCAGGGCATCAAGCGCGTACCCCTGGCAGTACTGCATGTCAGTGTGATGGCACGTGCCTTCCTAAGGGCATGGACTGCCTCGTGGAAGCTTTTTTCTCCTCCCTGGAGATGGAGTGCACTGTTTATCTTGTCTGGCCAAGAGAGTACAGGACCGATGGTTTTCCTTGTCAATACTCCTGTCCAGCTCTGTTTTTATAGTGTTCACTCTTACTGCTCTCTCCAGTGTGCCTGTTTTATTTTTGCTGCTCTTGATTTCCATGTATGTTTCTTTGTGGCTCAACCTTTCCAGATCTTTAAGTTCATGGCCCTTGGTATGTGTTTGATACAGTTTTTAGTAGCTTTGTAGTTTCCTTTACTTCTCAGTCCCTCCAGAATTTAAATCACTCAATCAGGTCATAACTTTTCTTCTTCCTCTGGATTCCAGCTCCATTTCTGTAGCCTGGTGTAGTAACTGAGGTCTCTCAATCCCAGAACTACCTCACTGCATCCCTGTCACATCATCTCTGTGTCTTTGTAATGATTCTTTGTTGGACTGCTATCCCGTATTTTCAAAAAAGCCTGAGCATGTTTTTGTCCCTCCACGTCTGCAATTGCTGAAACTTTGCTTGCAAATTAAATCTCCTGTCCTTGACCCCTCATCAAGAACAGGAACTTCTCATCTCTCTCTCTCTCATACCAGAGAATTAGCAGATGGGAATGAAGGTTCAAACGAGGCATTGATTTCTCTAGTGTGACACCGTGAACACAAGATAGTCTCTACTGCTGCAAAGCTTATTGGTTTAACAACATTTGGAGGGAGGCGAGAGCCACCACAGATGCTCCTAACACAGACACTGTGCTGTCAGCAGCATGTGTGGACTGAATAATGATAGAAGAATGCAAAGAATAATGTCCTGAATCTGATCTTAGTTATGTTGATATGATGGTAAAGTGAATTTTGATACGGGCTGTAGCAAATAAGATTCTGTTACATTGGTTCTTTGCAATCCTGTCTCAGAGTGTGGGGAGAGTTGGAGAACTGCTTTGATAGATATTGTGCAACTCCAAATTAGATGCGTGTCCAAGCTAAGAAGCTTAATTCTACAGGGCTTGGTCAATTCTTTAATAGATTTTCATTGAAAGTTTGGATGTTTTGACTTTGTTTTTCTCTTAAACCTGAACAGAAGTTCCCAAATATCTGCATCTTTCAATGAGAAACTTCAGAAAAAAAAAAAAAATCAAGCCTTGTACTGTGCTGTTCTAGCTTCATTTAGAATTGAATCACGTTTGCGAGAGCTGCTGCTTGTAGACTCTTGGTTGCCAAGCTTCCTGATGGCTGTGTCATCCTCCATGGGCAGTGCCCCTAGACACACACTGATGCACTGAACTCAACCAGAGGAAATGTAGTGGGAGATGTAATCTGGCCAGGGCATCCAAGCACTTTTGCAGCATTGGGGCTCCAGCTTTCATGAGACGTTTTGTCAGCTTAATTAGACCTATATATATGTAAAACATTTTGAATTAATCTTTCATTTGCTTGTGCAGCTCAGGACCTGACACAAATATATAGCTCTGTGCAATAAAGTGATATTTTCAGGAAAATTATTATTTAGCACAATTATTTTTAGCTACATCGTTAGGAGAAGTCTTACAACTGAGCACTTGGAACTGGGTTCCAGTGTTTAATAACTCTTGCAGTATAAAAGATTTTTCTTATATTTTCTTATATTTAAGTGATATTTCTTATATTTCAGTTCATTTCCATGGAAGCTTGTTCTCTCACTGGACCTTGTTTAGAAAAGTCTGACCGTGTTTTCTTTTCTTGCCCATCAGGTAAGTTGCCATCCAGCCCAGACCTGGTCCCACCACTCCAGGTGTGGCCTCCCCAGTGCTGAGTGGAGTGGAAGGACCTTCTGTCTCGACCTGCTGGCAACACTCTGCCCAGGGCAGCCCAGGGTGCCATAGGCTGTTGTGGCCACAAAGGCCACGTTCAACTTCTTGTACATTAGGATAGTGACGTGCGCTGTGTGTTTCAATGTCTTCCCATTTAATTTGTATCATTGGTGTTTCATCTGGCTGGTAGAAGAACTGTGGAGCTATTTTTGTTTATATTAGAGAGTTCCAGTTTGTGCTGAGTATTCTCAGATTGTGTTTTGATAGGAAATGGACAAAAGCTGATTGAAGGGCCAAGGCAATTCTCTCCCTCATCATCGTCCAGAACAAACGCTGCTGTCGTAAGCTCCAGAAACACCTGCGAGTCAAAGAATGTTCTTGGATGCCTTCCAGCGTCTCTCTGTGGCAAGGATAGTTTTTCAGTGAAGAAGGGATGGAAACCTGGGAGCGTACAAGGTTGATGTTAAACTGAGCTACCTCTCCACTCATATTTGTTGAAAATATTTTGGAGGCTTAAACTCCCTGAGTGAATTTCTGCTCAGGAATAAGAGCTTTTCACTGAACGATATTCTGGTCTCTAAAGATGAGCAAGTCTTCCTCAAATATTTGGAATACCTGATGGATATTTGCTTCCAGCTTTAATCACTCCTATCATATCAGCCTCATTTTGCTCAGGTGCCAACTCTGAGTTTCTTAGGCTTTCCTGGGAGCAACTTTGATCTATGCAGTGACAGAATCATCAGGCAGGCTGCCTCTGAAGTAACGAAAATGGTTTCAGAGACCTGTCTGTTCATTCAGCTTATTTCCACACTGAATGTGGTGATGATTCTATGGGATAGTTTCCCTGAGGAAATTTTCAGAGGATTGCAGTCTCTTCCAGCAATCGTTTCTCTGTCCTATCATCATTAATTGACAGATGTGGGAGCAACTGCTCAAATTCTTTTCTGCCCATGACAGTCTGCAGGTGTTCTCATAGCCTCACTTGCACCATCACGGGAGAAAAACCTGCATTCTCAAATCAAAAAGTGCATCCAGTAACATACATTTTTTTTGATGTAGAGGGTCAGCAGTAGGTTGTTTACACCCTGAAAATCCCTTGGCAATTCTTAGGAGGAAGGATTTAGATATTTGTATAAACACAACTTTTATTAATTAGTTATCCAGTTGGCTCCCTGGAGTGCTGAGCTAGGTGAATTTAGAAGCTTCTAACCAGGATATTAGAGAGGGACATGGTTATCTGTCACAGGATTAAAAAACCTCTCTCTGTCCCTATGAGTGATACTTTGATAGAAATGCAGGGGAAAAAAAATCTTTTGTAGTCAAAGCAGTGAGCTCTGAGAGAAAAACTTAATATAAAAAGTTTTGTGGATTGTCCACAAAGAGAACTTGGTGCCTTTAAACAGAAGAGTTTTCTGCGTTCACCTGTATGATGGTTTTGTATCTGGTAGTTGCTTTCAAATATGTCAGTAGTGGTAGTTTAAGAACAAAATGAGCAATGTCCATACTTCCAAGGGCAACACTGCAGAAGGGTTACCAGTGTTTATGTGTATTGTACGTGTGCATGTACATACGCATTGTGTATTACAAAAAAAAGTCTGGACAATTGGGAAGATAATGGGAACGTGTTTTTGGTCTCGACTAACCGTATTTCCCAGGGTAATACAGAAAACCTGAAGGTCTTTTCTGTCAGCTCCCAATAACTTCAGTCAGAGACTTGGCATCTCTGGAGTGTGGCACTCTTGGCCCCTTTTGTGTGATCGTGGCTGCATGGATTATGGCATTAGAGCTGCCGTGCTGGAGTAAGTCTAAGTGGAGAGCAAATTTATGGCCACGTTTCTCGTGGGGCTGGGAGCTGCCTGCAAAGCAACGTGGCAGCAACCTGGCACTGGGAAGCGTGAATGCCACAGGTGAAGTGTGAAAGCCACAGGTGAAGGCAGAGGGCCTCTGATGTGAACACTTTGCTGTGCAGGGTGGGTGGGACTAGTGGCCAAGCACAAGGCCCCAGCAGCATCACCGTCACCTTGCTGTGTAATGGGAGCAGACAGGGAGCAAGTGGGTCATAAACATGCCTCTCGGCAGCAGGGAGGTGAGTGCTGTGCTGCTCCCTGAAGGGCTTGTCCCCTGGGGAACTTCCTGCACCTCTGACGTGGAGAAGAACCGGCTCAGGCAGACGTGGCTCTGAGAATGCCCCTGGGTCCCCAGCCTGGCCATGGCCAGTGCTGTGGGCACTACCGAGCCCTGCTGGGTGCAGCTCTGCTGCCCGCTCTGCAGCAGGCCCTGTGCAGCCCCAGGTTGTTGCTGCTGCAAGCACCAACTGCACATCAGCACCTCGCTGCAGAGGCCACACCAGCCTGCCTGTGTACTAAGATGCTGGGGAGCAGGTGACTTTGGAGTTAATGAGACCATTTGGAAACAAGCTCTCTTAGCAAAAATAACAACCTTCCCCTTCTCCCAGCGCTCCCTCACTCCTGTTGCAGGTGCTTCTGGAAAGACATTTATCATTTCTCCATCTTTGATGGTAGATTTTGTTCCTCCTCGCTTGCTTTCTCATTTTATCTTGCCCAAGGGGTCTGTGCTACCTTTTATTAGCTGACACTTCGCTTCTGCAGAGGGAAATGACACTAATGGAACGTGGCTGCGGCTTTATTACAGAAATGCTGTTCGCACAAGCAAACTTCCAGTAATCGTGTGGGAAGGAAATAACCCTTGGAGGCAGGTGTGAGAACTGCCAATGGAAAAGGCAGGAGGAGAGATAGTTATGTGGAAGGAAAGAGTGAAGAACTGATGGGTTAAGGAAAAAGAAACAGGGGAAAAAGAGAGGGGAAAAAAAAAAAAAAAAAACAGGCAGCAGGCTAGGACATATTCCTTTATGTCCAGAAAGAAAGCACAGGTAGTTTTAATGCAATTTACCAGTTGCATTCTGTACCTGGTTTCATCAGATTTTCTTGTTTTATTTAGGATCATATCCACAGAAATGAGAAGAATTAGGTCCTGTTAAAATTCTCTCTCCTACTCGGAATGTTCTCCAGGTCCTGTGTTTGCGGTGTCAGAGTGCACAAAAGAGGGTTAAACTGGGGTTTGCTGGGCTGGGCTGTGTAAAATGGACAACTGTTCCTGGCAGTTGTAACCAAATGGTTGCAGAGATAAAGTCTGGAGGAGAGACAGGACAGCAGCAGCTGGGAAGGGAGGGCAGCTGGATGGGAAGACTTGGAGCTTATGAGGGAAGTGACATTCACTCAGCAGCAGCTTCTGTGGCTGTGTCACTGTTATTGATGCCTGTCTTTACCTCCCTCTCTTATTTTTGTGGTGTGGCTGTTACCTCTATGGCTCATTAGGCAACAAGATGCTAACGCTGTCTGTAAAGCTGTAGCTTCCCCTTCTCTAGGCTCTGCTGTGCTGCCTTTTTTTTTTTCGTAATATTGATTTTGTTTTTTTGTTTTGTTTGTTTTTGGTGTCATCTCCCTTCATTCATAGAGTAATGTCAAACAGAAAAATTTCAGAAACTGAGAAGTTTCTTTTCTCTCTCTTCTCTTCATACCTCTTGAAGCAATTGATGCTATTAAAAAAAAAAAAGTCAGTTATTTTAAGGGGAACAATGCCTGGTCAGGGAATGACTCAAGCAGGAATAGCTTGTGTGATCTTTCTGGATTTGGTCTACAGGACTCTATGTATATTTTAGGAACAATAATCTCAATGAAACTTGGGACATGATGCGCTGTCGAACACTATCACCCTTACAGTGATTCCAGTACTTTCTGGTGCAGCTGCCACCTGCAGGAGGAATTGCCTGTACATGTGTGCAGTCACCCCTCCACATTTTTCAGTTATGTGCCTCTAATTGTAGGTAGGAATTTTATTTATAGTGCAGTCTTTCTCTCTTCCTTCACCAATGCACTTACGGGTGTTGTATATCGTCATAATAAAGCCCATTACAATAAACTGCTACTTTTACAATCTTTGAAAATGAAAAGCAAGCAGGAGAGGTCCAGAAAAGGTGAAAAAGCAAAGGGCAAAAGAAAAGAATGGACAGTGCATGTATCTGAGGAGCCATAAGGGCCAAAATACAGCCAGTGCCTGAATACTTATAAAGAGCTTGAGGTTTTATTTTTGTTTGTTAGGAATGGGATGGTATGAGACAGAAGCAGATGAAATTTTGATAAAAAGAAGGGTGTTAATGCACCCCATGGCTGGAAACAGTTTCGAGGAACAGTTGGTGCTCATGAAGAGACTGCAGCATTTCCTCTACCATCCTTCTCTCCATCGTCCAGTAAAACCTCCCTTGTGTAGCTGAGGTGGATTTCCTAGGGGAATTTGTATCTCTTCTATGCATTAAGAGCCTGCCATGATAGAACTAAGTGCAAGTCTGGGTTATGATCATTGGATATATGAACAAATGGGGACTAGACTTGACCAAAATCACCATTTTCACTCTTTTATCTTTCTCTCCACTTCCCCCTTCTCTTGAAATTGATTTGGTTTTCTTGAAATTGATTTGGTTTGGAAAGGGTTTTGGCTTTCTGCTCTTAGAGCCATTCCTTGGTGTAGTTAATGCTTTCTGGCACATCTTTCTAGACCAGCTTGTCTTTGTGCTGGTGCTTTTGGCCCAAAGCCAGCCAGCCAGCTCAGTTTCCCACACCCTCTTCTCCCATCGTCTCCAGAAGTGTTTCTCCACAAGGACAGCACTATCCTGTTGAGTATTTGGGATAACCAAGGATTTACCACTTATGGGAAGGCCAGCTATAATGACTCTACGCACAGTGCTAGGTGGTGGTGCTTGTTCATTATGCAGTTATGGAGAGATGTCAGGGAATCTGCTGACCTTGTTGTAATTAATTGATAGCGGGTAATGGCTCTGTGTGACTCATTAGATACAGAAAAGGGATCCAGCGCTTCTACATTTAGGGTAATTGAAATTCTGAGACATTTGTTATTTTGGGCACAATACAGTAACGTGGGTCTTTTAACCTTAAATTAATTATTTTAGACATTTACAGGAAGAAAAGGAGGTTGGAGAATAAGGGAGATTGAAGCAGTCTAATGACTGGATAAGTCAAGGAAGAGCCTTGCTATTATGTCCTATTACCTGTCTGAAAACACAAGAGACCCGGGGATATCGTGCCAAATCAGCGAGCCGTGAAACTTTCCTTAAGCACTGATGTGAGCTGGCCAAAGGCCACTCAGGCTGCTAAACGCTCTGTAGGACAATGTCTGAGGAGAAGCTGCATCAGAAAATACATGGGTTGAGTGACCAACTCTTGTTTCTTGCCAGATTCCAAAGCCATGACTCAGGAAACTGTTTGCAAGTCTCCTGACTGTGCTCGGATAGGGGAGAGCAGAGCAGGGGGCCAAGCACCCAGAGGCCGTGCGGTGCAGCAGGGACGGCACTGGGTTGGAGCTGTGCGTTCCCAAACTTGATACTGTGACTTGGGGTGAATCATTTCTCCTCTGTTCCCTCTTTTCCCCCCACTTGCCTCCCGTCACCCTTTTGCAGAAGCTTCGTGGCCCTTTCCAGGCAGGATGCTCCCTGGCTGCACATGGTTCCGCTCCCAGCGACGTTCCAGCCGCCTCCGCTGCAGTGCCTATAACAACCCCGATGTGTCTGCTGCATCCCCGCTGGGGGAGCACCGGGCGTGCAGCCCCGCTAATGCTTCTCCCAAAGAGTCTCAGGAGCCTCGCGGGCTCTACTCAGGTGAGCAGAGACAATTTTCTGTGAGAATAGCTTTGCCAGTTGAGTGCCTTGTGTTGTAACAACCTGTCATTATGGGCCTCACCTGCTATTTGTCTATATAGCAGCTTGCACAATTAAGGGGATAGAAATACAATAACCAACCAGCTAAGTAAAGGCATCATAAATTGGCTAATAAAATCCATTTCCCTCAGCTGCTCTGTTATACTGGTGACCCAGCCTGAGCTTTTGCTTCACAAACAAGGAACCACATTAATTTTCAGTCTGTTATTTGAAAACAAACAGACAAATAACCACTTGCCTCCTCCTCCCACTTGCATGTGAGCATGAGGTGGTGGCACAGAATGATACAACAGAAAACAAAACAAAACCATATGCTGAAGCCAGAAGCTTCCAGCATACTTATGCTCATCTTGAGAGGGATCTTTCTCCATTAGCTCTGAAGAGAGGCAAAGGTTTTTATTTTTAACCCCTGCATACACAGAGGAGACCCACAAAGTTGAATGCCCCTCCTCCCACCCCCAAATCCATTAAGGATTTCATTGAGAGGCAGTTGGGTTCTCCTCTCAGTGGCAGGTTTCGTTTCTAATTAGAGAGTCTTCTGCTTTTAGCTGCCACAGACCAGATTAAAATTCTCAGACTTGAAATGAAGGTGATGCTGTGCTGCCAGAGACCTCTGCTCCCAGCCGTTCAGGCTCAGTGCACAAGGCAGAGGGAAAACAAATCTAAGCAGCTTTGTGGTGTCCTTGACTGGTCATGCAGGACAGAGCCTTGGCTGGAGTCATTGGCACAGGGGGATGACAAGAGCAAGCCTTTATCTTTCAGTTCCTTCCCATTCCATTAACATCTTCCAAGTGAGACTCCCAAGTATTTCCTAAAGCCAAATTGCTCTGGTATTTCACATTCAGTTTAGCCTTGAAGTGAGACTGACAGTCATTTTTACTCCTCTACTATAATGCCAACCTCTCTTAAGTTGCTGTTATCATTCCTAAGGGCTAATCCTGCTTTCTATACTCTGATAAAATCAGTGCATGTATCTAAAAATTCCCCAAAACGTATTAAGCGGTTTTTCTCAATAATATTTACAGATTTACAAAATGCAGCAAAAAGTGCTACTCTGCTTCCCCTGAACCATATAATAAGAAGTTGTGACAAATACACAGATAGTGTGAAGTCTAGCTCGATCAGTGCATCTGTACTAAGTGTTCTTGTGCCTGCCCAGGAATGACAGGCTGGTTTTGTGAATCTAAAGTCCAGCACCTCCCACCGGTGCTTGCTTCTTTCTTTTTCATTTCTCTTTGGAAATCCCAGTTCATTTCATGGTCAAATAACTCCCTCACAGTCCCCTTTGTTTATCAGGGGCCTGGCACAGGATGAAAGAACCATATAGATAATTTATGGGAAATTGGTAATTGAATCTTGGCTGCTCTCATAAATCATGTCACCTAGCTATCAAACAGCTGTTGTAGTGTAACAGTCCAAAACCCATATAATTGATGACTTCTTTGCAATACTCCAGCACACATGACTGGTGATTTCACTTCAGCTTTTTCTTTTCTTTCAACCATGTTTTGAAGTTTCCACGGAGCAAAGCTTGGCTGTTTGATGTTTGAGTGGCCCTGCAAACTGAGTGGTCAAAGTCATTAAGTAAAACATGTTGATAAAGGGAGACCCTAATCGAAATTGATGAGTAAACTGAAGTACCCTTCTTTTAAACTACTTACACACGAGCTTCTACAGACAGCAACTGCACCAAAATGTGGATCACTTGTCTCAAAATTCCTGTTGAAACCATCCCCTTAGCAAAGCCTGAGAGCAGATCCTCAGCAGTTGAGGGCTGAGGTCAAATACCAATTAGCTTCTTTAATCTTTTTTCATGGAGGTTCTGATGGGGATTTGAACCCTGATGTCTGCAGAGGCAGCTCCTCTGCTTTTTGTTTCATTCTGCTTCTTTCCATCCCACTACTGCAGGAGCTATTCCACCTGACAAAAGGATTATTTTATTGAGATAAATTATATCAGTATCTTCTGTTTTATCTAATACTTCTTGATCTTTATTTTGGCTGCACGTATATGCTAAAAAGTTCCCTCCTCTTCTTGCACAAGTTGTATTAATGTGACTGCTAGGAAGAGAGTTACTGCATTGCTTAGGTCCACTGCCTTGCAAATGCACTACTGACACTTCTTGCAAAACACCAAGCTTTCAAAAATGTCTTTCTGCAAAAGCTGTGAAGATCAGGGCTGGAAACAGGTTAAAATTGCAGACTGTGCCGGGTTTGAGATGCTCTTCTAGCCCTTCCTGTCCCGGGGTGCTGTGCCTGATGACTGCGTGGAGGTGCAGCAGCAGGGATGGCATCTCTGCTGTGTTTGCGTTGGAAGAATTTTAGGTGCAGAGACCTTTTTTCTTCTTCTCTATGGATGTATCACTGTGGAATGAAAATGAACCTGGGATTCATAGAAAAGTTTTGGAACTTGGACCATAGAGGAGCTGATGCTTTTGCTAGCTGTAGTGAACTAATGAGGCCAGGAAAAATTAGGAAACCTGACCCAAATATTCTTTGCTGAGTAAACTTGAGCCTTTTAATAGTACTCCAATAGCTTTGTTCCCTCTAAAGCTTGGAGATGGCTTTACTATTTGGCTACTTGGGGTTTCCCAGCCTGCCCTGAAACGTGTTTTAGACCTAGTGGTGCCCTGAGGACTCTGCGCTGCCAGGAAGGTAAAGCACTGCAGGAAGAGCTTAGCGGCTGTTTGCTTGCATGAGAGGAAAGAACTGCTGTATTCCAGGTCGTTCAGGGCTATGTGTTTTATGGCTGAGCCTGTAACAGTCTCTGCAGCTGCAATAAAAACCTTCAGGCTGTCTTATGCACTAGAGCTGCTGTGGAAAATGATGCTCTGTCCTGGTAGAAAAGGGGTCCTGCAGGGCAGAACCAAGGCACATCCCCAGTAAGGTGCAACTTTCTCCATCCGTTTAGTAGAGGTGTTTCTTGAGGCAGGTCTGCAAGATCCAAGCGTTCAGTGTATGCTGGCTGCTTGTTTAAGTCTATAGTAATGCTGCTCAGGCACAGCAAAATGTGCATGAATTGCCTTATTCTTCCTGAGGGGAAAAATGATTTTGCATTTTGTTCATCCCAGTTTGGAGTCTACAGGCCCTTCACTGTATGAGACCTGAGGCCAAATCATCTTGAAACCGTGCTGTCAGCGTGGACTTACATTGCTGAGTTTCGTTAGGGAACATACACTGAAGTGACTCTCTCCTGGTCGTCTTCTCTTAGCGAGCTTTGACTGGCATTGGAGAAAGGTGTACAGGAGTTAGGGGAAGAAATGGCATTCAGGAGAGAAATTAAGAAGCTTTACCCCTCTGAAACAAGGCATTTCCCAGGGGAGTCTGCTTTTAACTGCAAAGCGGTGCAAATAAACTACAAGTTCCATGGAACTAAACTGCAAGATAGTTACCCTTGCCAGCTAAATTAGAAATGAGAATTTATTTTAAGGTCGGTTAAAAAAAAAAGTTATTGTATTTATGAAGCACTTTGCAACAGACAACTCCCCATCCCATGCTACTTTTATGTAGCATTTTGCTGCTTTTTTCTCTCATGTGGGATCCCTGTTCACTGGCCTACTTTGCCTACTTCTAAAATGAGACAAGCCCTCCTGAAATGAATAAGACTTTTCAAATTCTACCATTGTTGAAAAATGTACTGATGCTCTGATTTTTAAGTTCTGGGTTTAGTGCTTGCTGTAGGTGAAGTGAAGCCCTACATGAATTTTCGGTACCTCATGGTCGTCAGAAGGCACTGGCTTCATCTTCCCTAGTAAGTAGTGCTGCAGAGCTGTGCTCTGTCATGTCTTTGTATTTCAAGAGAAAGTTTCATAAATCTCTCCTGTCTTGTGTGTTTCCTGCTGCTTCCCCCAGGGAGGAACCCTGTGATCTGTCTTAACCTCTCCTCTCAGCAGTGCACAAATGTGGGATGCTAACCTTAGCGAAGAGATCACAAAGCTTCATAAAACAAGGTGACTCAACAGAAACAAATCAAGTGGAAAACACTAAGTGATGTGCAATGGGCGACTTCCACGTGTCACAGGGAGTTGCAGCAGTTTTAATGTCAACCTTTACTGCTTCTCTGTGAAGAGGTGGGGAGGATCAGAATTGCAGCCACCAAAAATAACAAGGGGGAGCACCATGTTCACAGATTACCTCAAGAGAAGAGGGCAACTGCAGATACCCGTGATCTTAACAAACTATTGCAATTCTAGAGCTGTCTTGGTAAGAATGTGGTCCTTGCTGGAACATGCCTGAGGTGTCTGGGTGGGCACTGCTTGCTTTCTGTGTCCTTAGCATGAGTACAGAGCCTGTTGGAGGGTTGTTGGGTGGTTGGCCATGCCGTGCAGCACAGCACAGCTTGTGTGGATTTACCAGCTGGAAGCAGAGCAGTGCTGAGTCCAGGGTAAGCAGCCAAGCACACATGTCTTTGGTGTCATCTCGGCATGGTTGATGCTTTACTCCATCCGATTCAGTATTTGATCTGTCTGTGTAGGCAGCCCTGGTAACCTCTGCGCTGCTCGAGACTGTTCCACCCTTTTAAATAGGGCAGTTAGATTTGAGTTAGGCTTAAACTCCTATTTCAAGACATGAGATCTTTTTTTTTTTTTTTTTTTTTTTTCCCTACCCCAAGATAGTAGTGGAGAATTCTTCTTGCTTGGGAAGCCTAACCATGCCTGCCCTTGCCTTTCCAGTTCAGCCTTCACTCAGAATCCAGCAAGCTACTGCCTGCCACTTGGCGGAGAGCATTGTTGTCTTTGAGTCACCACACTTTGTAGTAAAGGTTCTGCTTCTCCTGCCTCCCGTTGCTGCCTTGCTGAACAGTGAGGAGCAGCACGGGAATGTTCCCTGCAGCTCTCAGCCCGTGGAGGCTTAAATCATCCGTGAATGAAAGCTGCAGCCTGCAAAAGAGCTGTGAAACCAAAGTGTGCTGAGCAAGGAGCTGAGCTGCCTTTGAGATCACAGACCTTCCCAGAAAATTTGAGTCTCATATGGGCTTATCTAATTATTATAATTAGGCATAAAGTAATTAATAATCTGGCTTAATTTCAACCTACTTTGTTCACTTGCAGTTCATTATATGGAAAATCAGTGGAGTCTTATTTCACTCTTAAGATCATCCAGAAGAAAGGCAACACACAGATGCTACGTTTATTAAGGGCTGTGTTTTTAAATTAATTTCAACTTTTGAAACAATTAATTTACTTGTAACATCTAAGGAAATTCATGCTCATCTGTAGAGAGCCAGTGCTGTGAGCTCTGGGGAGATGGGCTGTATTTCTCAAGTATAACCAGGAACCGAAATCTTGTTTCGAACACAGTGTGAGGCTTCGCTTGAACTAAGGAATTGTGGCCTGATAGTTTTGCCAGAAAAGGATGTAAATTCCCCCAGGGTACAAGATGCTCTACCACAAGCTGCCACTTCTTCTGGATGCTGAGAACTTCGGATCCTTCTGGGCTCAGCAGGAGGGAAGGTGCTCATTTTCATGGCAGCTCTGCCCACTATATCAGTTCTCCTGGTTTGCCTTACTCTAAGGGGCAGTTTGTTTTACACCATTTCTAGCATCATTTACAGCAGACTTGTCTAAGAAACTGGATCTATAACCTGGTATTTTCCCCCTTTTCCCAGTTGCTCAGTAAATTTAGCCCCAAACTAAGGCTTGAGACTAGTAGTTTTTCCTCTGCCACTGATAATACCCTTAACAGATAAAATCTGTGGGTTGAGGGATGAGGGAAAGGGATTTCATTACATGTTTCAAAACACTTTAACATTTCAGTTGCTCTGTGTCATGGCTTGCTGGATACCGCAGGGATGCCTGTGTTTTGTTGTTTGGAATATAATGCTTTGCAGTAACTTCTTTCCATGTCAGATGATTTGTAAGAACTGGGTTCATGTATTTTCTGTTGTGCACTGTGGAGCAAAATGCAGTAGTTCATGACTGTCTGCTTGATCTTGCCCCAGATTAGGGGAGGAGATAAAGGGTTGATGTAAATTCCTCCAAGGGAGGAAGAAATTTAGCTGGATGCTCACACATGGAGAACCGGATCAGCAGTGTAAGATCTGCTTGTGTTGGAGGGTGACCGTTCTGGACCCAGTCTGGGTTCAGTGAACTCTCCCTGAGACAGAATTGAAGGGAGGACATGGGGCTTTAATAGAAATGTTGGGAATGCTGTTCTCATGTGTTTCGGTTCGAAAGTGAGGTGTTAGTTTGTGGAGGCAATTAGGATCTGCTTGCAGCCTAGGAGATCATTGTGCACCAAAGAGCATGTAAATCCCAGACAAACATAATGCCAGGTACCTGAGAAAAGCTATAGCAACCTTGCAATGGAAATTGCCGGATTTTCTGTAGCAGCAGCTGCCCCGGGCTTGTTTTGCCTTGTATGAGCAGCATGCAGCGGGTAGTGCAAGCAGTGCCCGGGAAGGCTGGCTGCTGGGCGCGTGCGAGGAGAGCAGTCTGCGCTCGGAAGCAGCGTGTTGAACAATCTGAGATTTGCTGATCTGCTCCAGTGCAGCGGAGTGCTCCAGGCAGGGAAGGGAGCGTCTTGGGATGGGGCTGGACTGAGTGGCTGTGGCACTTTGCAGCTTGTTGCCAGGTACAGAGCAAACCATCTGCAGGGCAGTAGGGTGTCCTTTGGCAGCTGCTCTGGGGCCCTGTCTTTTCCCCGAACAAACAGGAGAATCCTATTTCTCCTGGAGTTGGAAAGAAGCACTGAGTGAAGCTTCAGCTCTCTGGGGTGAAAGATGGGCTCAATCCCTCCCCAAGCACCGGTCCAGTCAGGTGCTGTAACCCTTTGCTCTTAAAGTCAGCCAAAGATCAGATTCTTCCTCTCTGTAGCTTTCGCCACACTCCTCAAACTTTCCTTGTGTAGTGATCCATGTCCAGCCTAGCTCCTCTAGGATTCCTGCCCCTCTTACCTACCTGTCTCCCAGAATAGATCCTAGCCAGTCTGCTCCAAGACTCTCTATATCCCTTAAAAATCCCCCATTGGGAAGTCTTCTAGATGCTGTTTATTTCCTTTTACTCATCCCTGTGCATTTTTTGTCATTAATAGCATTAAGAAAGTCTCCTCAGACATAGGCTGGCATTTCTTAAAGCACTTCTAGCAGCGACACAGCCACATCTTGTGGCCTCACTAAAGGATTTGCTCTCCTAGCTCTCCCTGTAAGCTCTGAAGGAGTGTTCCATGTTTAAACTCCTGACAGTCGATGCCCCCATGCAGGGACGTTTCAGCCAGTTGCCTGTTCAGGGCATGCTAATGCTGGGGCAAAAAGTGAGCTGGCTCCAGGCACAAACCAGGAGCCTAAACATCATTTTTAATAGTGTACCAGGGTTACTTTGTCACTGGTGTTTTCCCATCCTGTTAAAGTGTGACTGTCAATAGGTAGCAAGTACAAGTAATATCTCATGTTCATCTCTGTCCATTTTTGTTTCTCTACTCTCCTTCCAAATGATGCTGGATTTAACTGTAATTGGCAGGCAGATCCGCTGCTAAAATGATTGGAATAAATGTTGGTGAGAGGGTGACTCTGTCTGGGACCTCCCTCCCCACTGAGAGCATCTGTCTTTGGAAGCCTCAGGAAAGCTGCACGTGACAGACGAGCTGTGGATTGGCAGAGGATGAGCTCCTCTGTGGCACTGACCTCGACTCTCCTGCTTCATTCATTTACTAAAGCCCTCAGCCCACCCCAGGCCTTTTGCAGAATGAGGGGGGACTCTGCCTTGCTATATGCAGCCATGCCCCATATGTTAACTTGATTTTAACTCCTATAACTATCTTGCTTATAGATATTTGGATTCATTTACGACTTGAATTAAATAGCATATTGCTTGGAGGTATGTGGCTTGAAAATTCTCTAGGGACTTGCTGTGGTGTCCAAAAGGCATTGTGCTGGGATGGGAAGTACGGTGATGCCCCAGGAGAGTAAAAAGAAATGCAGACTCTTTGACACAAATTTGAGGAAGAGTGAATGCCAGAGGTGAAAGGTAAATGTTCTTTCAACCTGGAGACAAGAGCTCACATTTGAGGAGTCCTAGTATGCAGACAAAGTCAGTTTATAGTTCATTTCACTTGCTATCAATATTACATCCATTCTGAATTTTAGAATGTTGGGTATAGAATATCAAGGCAGATTCTCTTTTATTGCTGCCTTATGTATTTGCCCAGTCTTAGCAACTCTTTGTCCCAGCCCCCTGTGCATCCTTGGTTTGGGCCTCTTTTGCACCAGCTTCACGTTACGGTAGCAACGATGACATTGGTAGTATTTTTCCATATTTATCTCAAGATTCTTTAAGAATGGGACCTCAGCTTTATATCTGGTGATACATATTTATGTTCTGCAAAAATGTCTTGCTGTAGGATACCCAATCCGAAATGAATTGTGAGTCTCTTCTTCCCTACTCAGGAAATTACCATCTACAAGGGCACCCTGTCAGAAGGAGGGAGAGAGTTTACACTGATATGCAAGTTACATTTAAGAAGAACTGAAAATCTCAGCCAGCGTAAGGCAAACTCTAGAACAAGCTGTCAGAACAGTGCAACCTTTAATATTCATATATCTATTCAGGATGCATCGCTGCATAATGCGTATTGCAGTCATCAGAAACACGTGTTTAGCAACTAGAAACAGTAAAATAACTTGTTAAAGCTAAAATGTAAATTATGGGACAGATTTACCTATGCATTTTTAGTTGCTTTATGCCAGATGTTTTACAAAGGAGGCATAAAACTCATAGAAATGGTTTAATAAATTAGATTAATACCTTTTTCTTCTTTTTGGAAAGGTCTAAAGCAGCCAAAATGCGCCCTGAACCAATACATACTTCTCTTGTGTGTCTGTTACAGTTTTCTCCTATGGCTGTTTTTCTAATCTTGCTGGTTTACAGAGAAAAAAAATGACATGTTTTAGTACTGGTTTATTTCTTCTTGCTGCAAGAGCAACATTAGAAGTTTTCTGCTGTGAGAAGCCCACCCTTGATACACACAACATGTGCTGCTGCCTACTCTAGTCAAGCCAACTTTTACTGTCTATGGGTAACTCCTCTGTTTAAGTTCCCGGTCACCTGGGAATCCAGTGTTACATGGATTCATTTTCCTTGTTCTTAAACGGATGTTCCTTCTGTCCTCCTGCTGTTGCATAATAGCTGGAGGAGTCCGGGTCTCCGGGGGGATCAGGGTGGGCTGCTCTGGCAGTGCCCTTCCCTGCTTCCTCCTCTGCAAAGGCAGCAGAGCATGGGAAGCAATTTTGGCAGCCAAGTACTGCCTGAGGCCTGTAGCGGTGCAATGGTGTTACGTGCTCAAGTAGGGTTTCCGTCATAAATATCTTCTATGCTGCTTCTCTGCACAGGACAGAGTTTTACTCTGAACTGGAAAAATGCACATCCCCTGTGTGCTTTCATCTATAATCACTCTTTCTGAGCAGAAAAAAGAATGGACTTTGTGCAATTTACCATGGTTGTGCTTAGCTGCTTCTCACTACATTCACTGGTTTCTTTGACTTTTGTTTTTCTCACACTACTGAAGCACTCATTCTGGGGAAAAAAAAATCCTTAAATTTCAAATATTTTGGGGAAAAGTATTGCAGGACACGTCCTGCTCTCCTCAGCATGATTTATCTTTATAAAGCCTTAGTTTGTCTGATTAGTGTTCCTAGTTCATACGGATAGTTACCTGAAACTCACGTTGGCAGATACGTATCACCAGGGAATGGATAAGTTTACTGAATATCAGTGTCTGGGGATGCAGACTTGGAATCAGGATATTGAGGGCTGAAGGTGAATCCATATGAAATGGAGCCTGCTCTCTACTGAACTACATTGAACGTATGTCACAGGCTATACTGTAAGCAGAAAATAAAGCTGGGAGTGAAGTGTGCCCAGCTGTGGGTGTTTCCATCACCCCTGGTTCCAGTCAACCAGTCTCGATGTTTTCCACCCCATTTTTCCTCCCATACAACCAGTGATTGCTGGTATCAAATACCAGGCAAGGGAATATGTACCCACCATCTAATTTGAAAAGTGTCATCCGCTCTGCCAGCGCAGTCATGGTAGAAACACCAAGCAAACATCTTTGAGTTGGATCTTACTGTTTTGGTTGTCAGGTTGAGAAGAAAGAGATGAACCAAAATAGGCTGATTATATTAAGACATTCATGTCTTTTAGGGCCCAGCATTAAGTCTGAACTGATTCTTCTGGTTGGCATCATTATGCCAGTTCACGCAATATTTATTAAAAGAATCCCACTGAAGTGCCTTGTCGATGGGAGAAGGCACCAGTTGCTACAGTATGAAGGAGGTGGTTGTTAGAGCCCATGATCCGTGGTTCTGTTCTGTCATTACTCACTGCAGTTACAGGGAGCGTAAAGGAGGCCGTGGTCTCATTTTCCTGGGAGACAGAGACATTTAAGAGAGAGGATTTACCTCAGTCTCTTCTGCTGCATGTGGAGAAAACTAACAAGGAATAACAGCCCACAGTTCTATCGTTTTAGCTGCAATCACAAATCTAAAATGCCCTCATCTTCCTAGTATCTTCTTTATTATCATTGCATCACAGGCTTATTGGCTGGGCACTTGCTGAGCAGTCCAAGAGCTTGCTCAAGGCTGTCACTTCCCACTGCTGGGGGACAGTCACGTTCTATGAGGAGTCTGCCCTTGGCTGGGCAGGAGCCCTCACTGGGTGGTGTTTTAACCAACCTAATTTAATAACTTTTTAATAAGTAATCAGAACTTGTTCAAAGTGTTGCCCTTCTAGCAACATACTAGTATCTTTATCCTAGAGTTTCCTTTCTGAAAACATTTCATGTAAGTTTTATACAGTTTTGGTCAAATTAGCCACACTTCTATCAGTCTGAGCTTTGGCCCAGGAGATTCCAGAAGATTCCAGGAGCACCTGGATGTGTGCCTCTGTCTGAACCAAGCATTTAATCTTTTAGGGTCTTGGCTATCTTTAGACATACCCAAAAGAGCACACAAGATGCGCTAGGATATCTGTGGTTGAATCTAAATGCAAAATCCTATGTCCCATTAACTACATTTCAAAATTCTCAGTGATTTAATAGAGCCAATGTTTCATTCAAAAAAAAAAAAAGTATTTTGTGTTCCAAACCTTTTCATCCGCTGCATCTGAGCAAATGCCAGTACACAGAACCCAGTATGGACAAACAGGCTCAAACAGGCCTCTATTAGGTCATTTCATTTCTTGGCCTCTTCAGCTTCCCATAACCCTGAGGCTAAATTGAAGTTCGGTTATCACTAGAAATAATATCAACATGCTTCAGCAACTCATGGCTACTTACTAGTGACACAGGCTTTACAAGCTTTACGGGCTTTTTGAGCGCTCTAAGCGCTTGCTCTGTAGCTCTAAATGACACTTCCAGTTGGTATGTAGGGATCTTTTCTGTGCTCATGTACGTTTGCTGGTCTGTTTTCACCATAAGTTGAATGGCGCAGGATGTACCGAGTGGAGTAATGGGATAAGGCTTCTTTAGCAAAGAAAGGTTCTGAAAAACTTCTTGATACTGTGAGAATTAGAAAAAAGTTTGTGAAGGTTGTTCTGTAAGATGTGTGCCAACAAGAGGTATTGTTTACTGAGTCTTTTTCAGTATTTTCTCCCCTTTCTTTCTGTTTTCACAGCAATTTCTTTTTCCTGTGGTTGTCCCCTAGGGAAATTGCCCTTCTAAACCAGAACAAAAGGTTGTTTGGATTATGAATTTCCGTTATTAGGATCATAAAGGCTTTTCTTTTAATTTTGCTTTCTTCCCTCATTTTCATCTTCGCTCCCGTGTATGAGCATTCATTGGTAAGAACCACCACGGCTTTACGTCTTTTCCTCCTTTCGTTCCATGCAAAATCCTATCTAGAGCTATTCAGTGCCTGCCTGAAGCTGAAGGAGCAAGAGGTGATCGTGAGGAAACACTTTAATTTCCCAATGAAAATCCTCAAAATTGGATTTTTGCTCATGGTTGGCATCCCTGGGGATTAGGGTACAATAAAGTGATGGTAGCGATTTTGTCTGAGAAGGCAGCACTGCAGATTTGCGAGGGAGTTTTGATGTCTGAATAAAGCTGATACGAGAACTGCCGGAGTATTTCCTCTTTCATCTACTGGTAACAGGAAGGGATTTAAAACAGAACCTCGCTTGATGCTCAGGATCCTGCAAAGTGCTGGCACTCTGGTCCTGAGTCAGTAAAGCTCACTCAATTTGATAGTTGGAGTTGATCACTTGAAAAGTTAAAAAATCACTCTGTGCTTACATGAACTGATGGATGTCAAGGCCAAAGAAGTGTTTTCCTAACAGGGTTCAGCACTTCCAACTTAGATAATGTTGCAGTAGGGAAGTTACTTTGGTTGGCAGAACAAGGATGCTCAGGAGTGGAAAAACTTGTTTCTGTGATTTCAGTGAGATTTTCTCGCTAGTGCTTTACAAGAGCTTGGATCTCTTTTTTCCCCGAAGATAAAAGCTTTCAGTCACTATGTATCCATAAACAACCATGTCAGCCTTGTGTGTGTTCTTGATGCAATTCACCGTGAGCAGTTCCTGGCTTAGTTGGTCTCAGTATGTGCTCAATGCTGAAACTATTAGGCTGCGCTCCTTGTCTCTCTGCTCACCCTGCCTGGCTTCTCAGCCCAAGCATCCAGTGTATACTGAATCATGGAGTTCTTGAAATAAAAAAAATCTACGGCAAATACTTCTTCTGACAAATTCAGAAAGTGAATTCCTTGTGACCATCCTCTGCTATTGTTCTGAAAACATATTTTTCCTAAAAGCCTTCCTGCCCATAAGCTTCTTAACTGGAATACCCTTAAATATGACAGGAGATGAAGAGGAATTAAATTAATTTGTTAAAACAAAAACAACAACAAATCTTCTGCTGTGTTCTTGATGGTTTAGTAATAGAAGCTGGAGGCAGTTTAATGTTGCTATTTTTCTTTGTGCTATGCAGATGCTCTATGCCTATATTAGGGTTGGATTCTGGGCTCCAGAACAGTGTCTGCAGGAATCTGTCAGCTTTCATAATCCACCTTAGAAAGGGCCGTGGGCTCCCTATCACAGGCCAGTTCATTGCCACTAATATCTAGGTGCTCAGGTTGTCCCTCTAGTTCTGGCGTGGCTTCTGGAAGAGCACGGTGTAACTTAGGAGAGCTGAGGAAAATAAAAGCTGACGAGCGGCGCTTCAGGGACTCTGGCAGGTTTATGGTGGTTTCTTATAACAAGCAGTCCTCACCCAGGCCCCTACTGTGTGTTACCTGTATGAGTTACTCCTTGCTGTCCAAAGAAGCGAGGTGCTTTGCTTTGCTTTGCTATGAGTCCTGTTCTACTTGAGAGCAATTTGCTCCTGAGGATTTACAGTGGGGTCACTATTTCTAGGTGTGAGGTGGCTCAGTGGAATCGAGGTAAGTCCAAGTGCAAAGCTTTATATCTGTAGCTCAAAGTCTAAGGAAAAGATGAAGTGCAGGGATTGGGCAGCATATGGGAGAGCGAGACAATTTTGTCAGATCCCAGATTTAGTCATAGGAGGAGGGAAAGGAAACATCTACTCTGTTTGCAAGGCAGGAGGCCTCTAGTCCTGTTTATCAACATTTAAAACACATCTTAAACAGTAATTCTTAGCATACCAAAAAAAAAGCCTACCAGCACGCACTATGTTGCTATTAGTGCTGTTAATAATGCAATTTATTAAACACTAGTGGAAATACATAATATGGAAGATATAAAAACTGTTTCCTGGAGAGATACAAAGGGAGAAAAACCAGCTCCTTCTGAAAGAGTTGCCCCACAGCAGCACAGACACTGAGCAGGCTGCCTCGGCTGAGCCCTGCAGAGCTCCCGCGTGCCGGCTTTGCCGGCTCCAAAGCGAGCTGCTAACTCGGGGGCCATCAAATGAGTGCCTCAGAGGTCCCTACGAGAGAGACATGCAGCACAGGCTCTCCCCAGCACTGCACTTCTCTCCTCCTCGTACCCTTAGTTGTCATCCTTTCTGCAGCCTTGGGTTTTTTCCCAATTCCATCTCCCTGAATAAAATGTGGATGATTTGCAGATTGAACATCCCTGGAGCACTGATGAGCAAATCCAAAAAGCTCACAAAATAACACTGGTTTGTTTGTATGCAGTAGGAGGGACCTTTAGATGTTTAGAGCTGTATGATTTTATGTTTCTTGAGGCGTCATCCTGGCATCATCTCTTCCCGTATCTTTGTTTTTGGTTGCTAAATGTGAGGCTCAGTTATAGTGACAGTCTCATTTTATGCTCGTGGAGACTTTCAAATGCTTGGCCCTCAACATATATCCCAATTATTTATCACAGCTGCTAAAATCTCCTTTTATATCCTTCATATTTATTTAAAATACATTCATTTGTCACCGGAGTAGCTCTATTTAGACCTCTTATGCAGTACATTGTAAACCAAGGAAAAAGTGCTGATATAGGAGCTAGGATGCAGTCTGTAGGTTTTTGTTTTTGTTTCTGAATTAGGAATCTCTCTACATTGATACTTACTGGAATAAACCCAGCATTTTGTATGTCCCGTGGTTCATCTACTGTTAGTAATTCATTCTGTAATATATTAACTTTCCCAAGTCTGTCCTGCTTGTAAGTGACAATGCTTTTGTGCCTTGACTTCCTTATAGTGTGTCAAGGACCTTAATGTGTTCCTATTGGATTTTTATTTTCCCTTGTTTAGAAACTGAACGTTTAAGGGCTAGTTTTCACAGCAGCAGAGCATATGCAGCAATAAACATCTTCTCCAGTTGATTAAGCACCATAGCTGAGTCGTTCAGCATCCATATAAGCTGTTTATTGTAAGTATCTTCCAACTGCAAGGACATCATTTTAATTATATTGCAGGAGAAGGAGCAAAAACAATAAACCAAAATATCAGAAAAAATTAAAAGATATAATTTTCCTTCCCTCAGAGGAAGTTTTCAGTGAAGGTCAGAGTGAATTTGTAGGTATTTTTGTAGCTAGGAAGTGTTCTTGAAAGCCCATTTCTTAGGATGTATTTCTTTCCTAAGGCAGCAGAAGACATTAAGAATAGGAAAGGCCATTTTAACTGATCTGAGGCGAGACACTGTGAATTGTGCAGGTCATTTCTGAGAAATGTACTGCATGAACTCACTGTTTCTCAGTGCAAATGAGATGTTCACAGTTTGACCAGCAGAGATTCTAGCTTTGACAGGGTGAAGGCAGTGTGGGCAGCTGGCTTAGATTTCCTTGCCGTCTGCTCTGAACGACATGAAATTACTTTCGTCTCCAGTATTACCATTCTGAGCCTTTTCATGAGCTTAAAATATCAACCTGAATATTTGTCTTTCCTACCATTTTTTTGAGAGAAGTTGTGATTAACTGCAAACAAATGCAGTATGGGACAGACATGGGAGGAAAAAATATGAGGCTTCTCAAGCATATAGACTCTTATTTCAGCACTGACACGTGTTGCATTTCTAAGCTGCCAAGTAGTCCTCAGCACTCCTAACTTTCTTGATTGAAAAGGGACATTAGTGTTTTGCCCAGTATCTTCATTTGACTGGCTGTGGAAGACTATGTCTTGTCTCACAGGGTAACTTTCTTCTTTTCCAGATTCTTAAAATACCTTCCCGTTTGCAGTGTTAAACATTGGCTCATCTTCTATCACAGCAAGGGCAAAGGAAATACCTGCAGTGGAAGTCTAACCTAAGGCAAACCTGTCAGGTTATTTGTGTGAACTTTGCAGCAAACCCAGTTTTGAATAAATCTGGACCATGCTAGAGCTTCATGCTGCAGCCAGGTAAAATGTTACCTTCACACCCTGCTCTTCTTGCTTCCCTCCCCTTCCTCCCCTGACACCCTGCGAACCAAACGAGCCCTGACAATTTGCATGCGCAGTCTGAAGGGGACACTGCTGCGGCATCCTGCAGGGGTGACAAGGGTCGGGCAGGGGTGAGGGGAGAGGACAGCTCCACCCGTGGGAGCTCCCTTTGAGCAGGGATTTTCCCCAGCTCTGAGGAGGATGACTGGGAGGAAAGCGCGGCAGGCAGTGGGCAGGACACGAGCTGATGTATCAACAAGGATAGGTGACCACCAGCAGTGTCTGCTTCCAAGACCAGACCACGAGAACTGCCTTGCTTTGCTGTCATCCACCTCCCCACTGCATTTTAAATCAATATCTTGTCTCCTTTTATATAAAGAGTTTCCTAAGAGCACCCAAATCTACCCAATTTCTATCTTTTTAGCCCTCCTAAAATACTTCCTTTATTGCATTGGTTTGGTGCAAACCTGTTGGGGACCTGTGAGTTTGATCCCCCGAGAGAGAACTTGCCTCTTTCAGCAAGATTGGGGTGGGTTCATCTCTTTTTTTGTGTGTTTGATATAGACTTCTCGGGAAAGGAGCCTGCTTCATGATTATACAGCAATACAAATAAAACCCAGCATGTAGTCACATTACTTAATACTAGTAATTTTTGCCACTTCTATAAATCTGTCGTCTTCTATCAGCAGTTAAATGACAGTGTTATTAACAGTTTTATTTACTACTTCATGTTCAAAGAGTTGTTCTTCCTCTAGCCACTGCATTTGGAGAACTAAATGTTGACTCAGAGACAAGTAGAAAAGAAAATTCTGGTGCTCTCCAAAAAGTGTGAAGTCCAGTCACAGCCTGTTTCAAAGGTGTGAAGATCTTGCAGGATGTAGCTACCTATTCACATCGCCCGCTCGCCTGCAGGAGTTCCTGCAAGAAATGGAAGACTATCAGTTTTCCTAAGCTTGCTACCAAGTGCATTGAATAAGATAATGTTGAATAAACCTGCTTGTAGCCCTGATCCTTTGGGGATCCACTGCTCCCTCTTCTCCACTGGAGAGGGTCTTTCTGCTCTGGCTGCATCGTCCCTGAGTGCCTCTCTCGCACCTTTGTGCCAAGTTGACTCTCTGATTCCATAGAGCTGACTACTGGGCCTAAAGTAAATAATCCTGGGATATTTCTGTGTGCAAAATAGTTACAGAAAATGGCCTAAGGTTAAGAGCTTGTGGTCACTTTTGTTATATTTCTGGTTATTTTTTCTCCACTGGGAAAACTGCAGCAGGGCAAACCCCAGAGCATCAGGAATAAAGAGGAAACGTGAATGCAGTGACTTTAGGAGACCTCTCTTCTTACTGACTGTTTTCAGCTCTAACCAGCCTAGGAAATGGGAAGACACCAATATGTATAATGCAGAGAGTCTGTCTCGGAATCACAGATTTCAAGGCTAGAAGGTGATCACGAGTCATTTCATCTTTCCCCTTTCATCTTGCCAGCTTACAGAGAACACAATTGTACTCCGGCACATCTGCACAAAGCCCATAACCTTTGGCTGATCATCCAACTATGATATAAAGACTTTGAGTGATAGAGATCTCCACAGGGCTGTAGATAAGTTGTTTTAGTGGGTAATTACTCTTATTGTTAAAAGCAATTCTGACATTTGTTGTAAGTACTATCTCAGCTTCTCCTTTGCTCTTTGAATCTTTATAGCCCTTGGGAAATTGTTCCCTTTCAAATATTTTTTTAACTTCTTTTATATTTGGAATATATGACATAGTTCTGATAATTAACATTTTACTGAAAACTTTATTTTAAACAAAAATGGCTTTTTGTAGTTAAAACAAATGTTTTATAATTTTTTTTTTCATTCTGGACAGTTCTGTCTTAATATAAACAAGCTCCTATACATGCCTACAATACAGTCAGTGCACGTGTGTGCTTCCTCAGTGTTTCCTATTGAAAACTGGCAGCAGAACACTAGACTTCACTGACTTCTGGCCTGACCTAGCATGGCCTCTCTTGGTTCTGTGGTGAGAATTGTAGTTAACATATTTTTAGTTTCTCCCTTTTGGCAATTTTATCTCTTGTTTAAAATATTTTCTTTTCATCCCTCACTAAAGCTACTGGTGCTCTGAAGATATGTAGGGACCATGTCTGTCCTCAAATGTTTGGGTGTTTTTATTCTGAAATTTTCAACAGTTGTGCAGTTGTGTTGATGTCAAATTTTAATGGATTTTTTTTTAACATTCACACAGGGAAACACCTTTTTACTTCTCTATTTCAATGTAATGATATTATCCAAAGTCTTGTATAAATGATGTAGAGATCTGCAGAAAGCAAGTTATATGACTGGAGGCTAACATCTTGAATGCCCACCTGCCCTGTGTTGTAGAGGACAATCCTTGTTTGGTACCTAATGTCCCTTATACAACAGCAACCTGCCAAAAAGACTTTGGATGTGATGCACAGTATAGTTTCAGTCCTGAAAAGGGAGAAGAGCAATGGAAGAGTTTGAAACGAGCATGAGACATGGTGAGGTGAGGCCTGGCAGGAAGGTTTTACTGTTGTTTCCCTGGGAAGGAAATACTTGAGGTTGCCACTGAAATGAGGATGTATTGGTGAATGCTGCCTTGCAGTTAAGGAAGTGAAATAAGAGCTGATTGATGGGCAAAAGGGAAATGTTACATATTTTAAGAAAAGGGCTGCAGGCATATGTGGTTATGTGTACAGGGATTTATGAGTAGTGCAGTGCATTGTGCAGACCATGTGAACTTGAACAACTTCAGTCTTCATCATAACCTTGTGAGGTCTCAGGTGAGGCACAGGCAGCCACCCCAGCTTGCAGTCTGCTCCGAGTGATGTGCAGTGTGCCGGGAACCAGCTCCTGGAAGCAGGGGTTCAACCTTGTCTTTGGAATCTCAGTTCCAGACACCGCTAGGACTCTCTGTAATCTCATACAGAATGAAAAAGCAAGCAGGACTGCTATCTTAGGTGGCAATAAAACATAGTGTAATTTTACTAAAGATTGGATGGATTAAGAGTTGCTAGCAACAAAATCTATTCAGATGAAAGTGGTGATGTTTATTTTTTCAAGTTTTGCAAGCTGTGTGTTTTCAGATGAGTCTGAAATGCTTCTAATTAATGTTTTCAAAAGCATGACATTTAATTAACTCAATGACACATTGAGCCTAATGATAACATGTTTCATTTCACCACAGGCAGCAATGAGCTCTCCTGAGCAGCCTTGAAGGATGGGAAAGATGGGGGAAGGAGGAGCCCTGTAGCTCACGTGAATATACCTTTCCTCAAAGGAAAGCAGTGGCAGAAGAGCTGATTATGTTGTCAAACCCCAGCTCATACCAGAAACACATTTTTGCGTCCAGAAAATTTGCTATCAGGTATTTATAGCAATGAACTGTTTTCTAATAGTATCTTTTATATCAGTCATTTGCCATTGAAAGGAATAACAAAAGAATGCATTAGTTTCATCCTCCTGAGTCAGAACAGATAAATGAAAAGATGCCTCTTTTTGACATTGAAATACATACATTTTTAAAAACTGAATCAGCAAGTGAATTCTTGTTTAATTTGAAATGGAAATTTCTGCTGTGTCATTCAACCGGCCAATGAGAAGTTTTCCTGAAGTAGTAGTACAAACAGAAGGGAGGGAGAATCAACTCAACTGTGCTGCTGTTGCTGGTTTTGCCAGTATGTAACTTTGATTAGTCAGGTAGCAGCATGAAATTTTCTTCTTAACAAAATTTATGTAAATCAAAATGCTTTTCAGAGACATTTTTTTTTTTTCTTAACAAAAGAACTAAAATGATCAGTGGGTATCTTTGGGTCCTGAAGATAATAGAACACATAGTGTTTCTACATCTCAGAAATACAAATAAAATGTGTTGGACCTGTAACCCTTGTAGGACTGGATTTCACTGATTTTTTTTCCATTCTGGGATAGCATAGGAGTTTTTAAGAGAATCTCAGAAATAAGAAGGATAATTTATTACTCATGCACAGCTGCCCAGTTAAATGAGGTAAGTTCACAAGTGTAAGGGAAGATTTATGAAGGTGTTTTTAATGAGTCAGCCTTTATTGTGGGAAGGTTTTGGGCAGGAATGCAGGCTGTAGCTCAATATATTGTAGGTAGGAAATGGGAGATGAGGCATGCATGGGCCCAAGTGATCTTGGGACAACTGGAAAGTGATGGTAGTTGGGAGGAAAGAGCAGTAGGAGTAAAGCCTTCGACAGGTTTGTAGATGTTGTGGCGATGAGGGGTAGTTGGTAGCACTGAATTTATGTTCTTTGAGATTAAAACCTGGCAGTGCCTGCCTGACCAAAAGTGTTGCTGCCACCTCATGAAGGATGCTGGGGATCAAGGATTTGAGTGTGGAGGAAATGCCTGGATTCCCCCTTGAGGACCTGGCCCTAGCAGCTGGTCCCAGCTCGAGGCTCTATACCCTGCGCTAGGAGATGACTTATGGCTCTCTCCAGCATCACCATTTCCACAGTAATAGGCGGAGGAGAGAACAGAAGTGTCCTGCCATCACGGGACACACTGCAATGTGCTGCCGTGGTTACATTTCCTTAGCAGAGGCATGCATATGAAAAAGGCCTGCGTGCATGGAGACAGGGGATGGATGGACACATTCTGGCATTCACAAAATGAGCTGGAGGATGAGAAACAACGGAGCCAAGGTCCCTCCTCTGAAGATGTATGAGGGGGCGTTTGATCTCCGGAATCTCATTGTCACAGAAAGAGGAGAGGGAGGTGGGGGCGGGGGGGGGGGGTCACTCTCTCTTTCTTTCCCTGTTTTCCTTGCGTGCAGGCGGGAAAGGGGGCGGGGAGGGAGGTAGCTGCTCCTTCGCTGCGCTGGGTGCCAGGCTCGCACTGCAGTGTTGTACTCAATATTCTGATCACCTTGCAAGTCAAGGAGCCTTGTGGAGCCTGCAGTGGTGTCAGAGTGAAAAACGAGCAGCGCCATCACGCTTGGCCAGGCAGTGGCTGCCTGCCCAGACTGCCTGTTAGTCTGCAGTGCCTTCGTTTGATAGAAACCCTCTTTGTGCTGGCTGCTGGGCAGATGGCTTGGGTTTTTGTTTGAAATGTATGTGTATATGTAAGATTTTTTTTCCCATTTATGTTTAAACAAGAGATTTCACTGCAATGGCTCGTGGTGAGCGCCTTGAACCCCTTGCCTTGGGGGTCTTGGTTTCTTCCCAAGATTTGTCAATCACTTTCAAAGATGAAGGAAGGAGTGAGCTGGATTTTGGTATTTTTGGATGTATTTTCGGATGTGTTTTCTTCTCCTTTTCTTGATCTTTCTTTTACGTTGTGAGGAAGGTGGAGGTGGCAGTGGAAGTCCCAGTGAAAGGCAGGAGGGAGGTATTAGCTGTGAGCGTGTACGCACGCGCGCTCGGGAGCAGCAGCCTTTCTGGTAGGGCAGAACTGCTGTAGCGGGTGCGATACACACTCCTGGATGCTGCTAACCCAAGCCTATTGTCTTCCATTTTATTTATTGCGCATGGGAAAGGTAGTGCTTAGGCAACTGGAGTGTTTCTCCATTCCTGACCAGCGAATTTGGTGTCATCGGGGTGCGACACAGCAAAGTAACAGAAGGAACAAGACAAATGGTGTTCGTCCCAAGAGGCTCTCAGACTGATGGAGTCATTGGGCTGGATGGGAGAGGCTGCATGGCGTTTTTCCCACACTGTTCTGTCCGGATGCCCCAAGAGATCTGCAGCACCCGCTTGTTATTTTAGGCATGGTCTCCACTCACTGCCCAGTGAAGGGACTTCGATTGCAGCCTGCTGTTTTGTGTGGCATTTTCATCATGACATCTCATCTCTGCACTGTTGATGCGTGTTACCCTTTGCTTGCAGCAGCCTGTACTGTGCCGAGATGGTTTGTACAGTCTCCAGCCAGAGATCCAGGCAACCCAGTCCTGTTAGCATGTGTCTTCCCTTGCTAAAGCCTTTGCTCTCAGTGCAGAAGCAGCCCAGATTTGTGAGGGTAAGAATTCTTCTTCCTCTCATAGCTGGAGAAGCGCCTGGTTCCCACAGCTTGGGAGGGTAGCGTTAGGCTTGGCCCACAGGTAAAACAATCCAATCACCCAGCCGCTCCCAAGCAAAATAACGTCCTTGTAGAGCTGCAGGGACATGAGCACATCCATTGTGCACGGAGACTCTGTTATGCCTGTGCACGGAGCTCAGGATTCCCTGGGAGGGAGGAATTCCTCAACCAAATTAATTTCCATCTGTGACTAGATCAATCCAGGAGTGTTTGTTTGCACAAGGCGCAGACACGATAGTTTGCAAATACTGCGGGCATCTATCATGTCCTGCTGAGGCCTGTTTTGAACTACCATATTGCAAATAAATAGAAAGAAAAGTAATATTCCAGTTGTCAGGGTGGGTATCTATCTGGGGAGAAAGAGAGAGAGAAAGAAAAGAATATCCCTTTTCTGCACCCTGGCTTGTGTGAAGTGGAAAACCAATTGCAAGAGAGTAAGTGACCTTTTTTTGGTTTCAGGGATGATGTTAACTCTGACAATGCTCTGCTCTTGCTTGAGCTCTGTCCTGCACTGAGCAAAAAATCGCTCCTTTTTGGTCTTGTTTTTCTACTTCTTTTTTTCTCGCCTCATGACAAATGAGTGAAGTGAACTGGAGACTCAAACCCAAATTAGTAACGGGCTGGGAGCGCGCCCACGGGCAGCAAGCGGCTGACGGGCTGCGAGGGGGTGTCAGTGAGTGGCCGCACAAGGCTGGCTCCCAAGGTGACGTTGCCCTCCCGAGCACAGGCAGGTTGTGCCCAAGATCGAAACTCCCTCCTTGTTCCGAAACTTAAGTCTTTCCTTGACCCCTGCCCCCTTGCTGCCATTTTCTCCCTTTTGCTTCACTAGGCTGCAGTGCTGCTGTAAGGGAAATTAGACTCATAAGGGAAATGTAGTGTGAGGTGGTTCTTGCAAAGGAGATCAGTGCTCCGATATTTCCAAGTTTATCCTAGTTTTCTTTGGCTCTGTGAATCTCTAGATACTCGTTTAATTCCTCTTCCCTGGCAGGTACCAGGACCCCCTGTTGCGATGAGTGGCTTACTGACTCCTGCTACTTGTATTTAAACATGTAAGGTCAGACCCTGGCCTCAGGTTTATCCCCTTGGCACTACTCCAGAAATGCAAAGGGGAGGCTGATTTTAAGAGTTAAGTAGAGGTCGTCTTGCACAGATGAGCTGAGAGCTGTAAGGGAATGTCCAGGCCACTGTGCTGGTTTTAATTGCCACAAACCACAGCAGACTGGGAGCTGCTTTCCTAGCATGCCCAGAATGATGGTGAGAGGGCTGGAAAGGGAGCATATAGGTGACGGGGTGCTACTGTATGACACTTCTCCCATGCAAGTTACTTTAAAAATGTATTTTTTGCTGAATAGGAAGCTTCACCTCCGGTTGCTTCCCTGCTACCATCATGACCCACAGCAACTGCGCACACTGGCTGCAGGCTGAGGAGGGCTCTGGGACAGACGCTGCCCTGATGTGAGCGATTCATGCCTGAGCAACGTCCTTGCACTTCCAGGGAGAGCCTGGCCGACGATGCAATCCCTATCTGTTGTGACAGGGAAATTCTGCATCAGCTGTGCGAGGGGATTTGCGCCAACTGGGCGGGGGGGAAGGGGGCAGTTTCATTCTAAATGCGACAGGGCTGTGCAAATACATAATCCCCAACTACATAATTATCTCTTTTTCTGGAGCTCGACTCGTAAATCAGGCTGATACCAAGAGCTGCTTCATAGGGAATTCGCATATCCAAGGCTAGTGCTTCCTAGTCTTGCTGCCTGAGTGGTTTGAGAAGGGATATGATTTTGGCATTCTGGAACATAGTGCTTTTTTCTCCTAGCGAAGTTCTAATGCTTGTATCATTTTCACAAGGAAAATTCAAGTAACAGCAGATTTCCATTGGTGATCAAAAGCATGAATTCTCATGCAAACTGATTCTTTTGCAGTCATCAGGGAACTGGGTCTTTGATTTTCATTTATTATTCTCCCTGGCAGCGTGTTCAGACAGTATGCAGATTTCCTTCTTCATTCAATTTTCAGTGGCTAGGAAGACTACAATTAGTTGTATTATCATCAGCATGAATAAAAGAAACACTGAACTGGATCTGTATAAGCCTGCAGTTGCAGTGGGAAGATGCAGATTCATTTCACACTAGTAGGATATGAAAAAAGGCTTCAGGTCAGCTGAATTCAGCTCCATGGCGTCTTTCTCTTTTGAGGAACTTTTTATCTTTTATTTTTATTCAAGACCTTCTCCTGTGTCACCCTTACTTTACTGCACAGGGAAACTACTAGATGGGACAGGACTGCACCTTGAAGAACTGATAAGGACATTAAAATTACCATGGAGGAAAGCTTGCTGGAGAGGCAGTCAAAAGCACAGCTAGGAGAGACTGCTGTAAGCTGGGCTTCGGTGGGCTTTCAAAGATGCCTCCCGTCTGACTGTTGCTGAAAGACACCTAAGCAGCTGGTTGTGCTGCAAGAGCTGAGTACAGCAAGAAGGCAGCCCTCTATTTCCCCAGGAGGATAAATCTATTTGTGGAACTAGTAGGATTTTCAGGGGTGGGATGAGAGACTAGGATTTCTTCTCTCAGGAATATGGTTTGCAAGGTTAGTTATAATGAGAGGAAGGTTGAGATTGGTGGAGCTGCCCTTCTGCTCTGCACAAGATTCCTCTTAGAGATGATATCAAAGGTAATTTAAGTGTTAAACACACTGGCTTTGCTCTAAAACTGTTGGGATCTCCTGACTCATGTTTATATGTGTTGGAGCTGACTCTGATGAGTCTTTCAGAAGAAATATGTTTTCATCCTGATTTATAAGAACAGTGGGGATTTGGGAGTTGACCCTAGTGTTGGGCCATGTTTATGTTTCCATGCAGTTAATAAATCAGGGAAGAAAAAGAAATAAAAAAATGACATTTCCTTGTTGTCCTTGTGCTGAAACATTATTAATTTACCAGGAAAAACTCACTTGGGAGAATCTAGTAATTTATTTAATTTCTTATGTTGACACTTCCATGGCTGAGTAAATCCTCTGTTAGCAGTATAGCTACACTGCTTGTATACTTGGGGATTCCTAGGTGAGGATTAGTCGGGTCTCCAGCTTCCCCCATGAGACCACAGCAATGTGGTATAACTTCATATAAATCATAATAAAGGGAAGATGTTCAACAAGCAGCCAGGTGCAAGACTCCAACATTTGTCTTCTGTGGCTTCTCTGAAGGCTCATTAGGCTGCATCCTCAGTAACCCCACTGTAACCCAAATGCTTTGAGAACGTCCCTGACCTGTTTTTGCAGAACACAAAGGATGCACACAGGAAAGAAGTCTAGACAAGAATCCTGTAGTTAGCCGTATGCTCTTTAACTGCCAGCAACCTTGTTACGCGGAGGGTGCTGCTGTTCAGCAGGTGCTCTTCCAGGCTACTTTTTGGGTTTCCTTTTCCACTTTTTGACTTCTATTGCAGTTTCTTTGTTAAACGCTTATTCCATCCAAGAATTCATATAGCCACATGGCTGGTGGCAGGCACAACTGCTCATGCTATCATGTTGCTGCCATACTCCAGGCCAGTATCCTGGCTCTCGTGGCTGGCAGTCTGCCTGGCAGAGCTAATTCACCTCATTTTGGCTCTGTAGAGAATTTTTGCTATTGTAAGGTGGGAGTTCTTCACCGCTGTCCTCACAGAAGCTTGTAAAACTTGGGCTGCTATCTCTCTAAAGTGTAGGTTTTAAACACCTGTGTCTTCATCCTTCCCTTTTGCCTTGGCTGGTAACATTGTAAGCTGTTTAAACAGTGCATTTGCAGAGCTATTTGTTGAAACTCCAGGTATTCCAATTAATAAGAATAGAAATTGTATTAACTAACACATCCAATCTATGGTGTGTGAATTTATAAAGAGACTACACATAGCGTATTTTTATTTTAGTTTCATGTTTGTGTTTTTCACAGGCCCCAGGCCAAACCTGCAAAGATGGGTTTTGGAGAAACCTGCATGTCCAGGTGCCTGCTGTGCTTAATGTGCTCCTCTGCCTGGGGAGGAGGATTGTGTCTGTGCTTCTCAGCTGACAAATGGGAACCCACACTCGCTCTTGTGTTTGCCCATGGTTTCCAAATTTGATCATTTGTACCTTCTGTTACTTTGGCCATAGGATACAATATAATTGTTCCAAGAATCGTTTAGTGGATATTGGGTTGAAAGCAACTAGCATGGAGCACTTCTTTTAACTGATTCTTCTGATGAGCTCACGTCAAACCTCATGAAGAAATAGTGGGAGTACTTCTTCCCTTTCATTTCTGACTTCCACAAGATAGAGCTTTCCCTCAGCACTGCTCTGTGCTGTTGGCTTTCATCTCCATTTACAGTTTCCTTGTTCTCCTGTGATAAGGTGCTCAAGGGATACTTGTGTCTGGGAAACATTTTGCTTGGAGAAACTTTTTCTGTTACAGGCTATCTGAACACAGGCTAACGATCAGAGCTCTTCTGTGGGTAAGTGTTAATACCTTTTATTTTCAGAGACCAGAGTCACAAAGGGAACAGCAGACACACCACAGAGCCCTTTGGCAAGCCAGTGGCTGAAAGAAACTCCAACCGCAGGATCCGCTGCGATCAAACTGCTTAGGGATGCAGGCACATGCATGGGTGTCATCTCCTGCTCCCAGCCTGCCTGCTCTCCTCCTCCTCACCCCCTCTTTCACATACCCCATCTTCAGGTCTCTTCACTGCTGCCAGTCAACTGTCCCTAAGTTGATCAGAGCTGTTGCAGTAGCAGGATGCCATGTGCCAGGAAAGATTATTCTTGACTGGTTGCCAAGTCTCTGGCACACAGCTAAATTGTTAATAGGGCCAACTGTGTTCGATACAAAGGGTGAGACGGTGTGTTCCAAGCAGGGAGCCTCTTGCTGTTCGTTTAGCAGAGGAACAGGCAGAATACTTGCAGTCCCATTTTGCTTGCTAAAAAGGTACTGACCAGGGAATTTCATTTTTGACAGTACCTTTAGAGGGACATAACCATCTGGTAGCGGGCAGTTTTTGTGCTTCTCATTGTACAAAACGAGAAATTTCTTTTCTATGGATAAGTAGAGAATTCTTCCTTTTTTGCAGGAGTTGCGTGAGAACATCATGGTGGATTAAAAGGTGGTTCACATTAAGGTCTGATCTTGCTGTAAATGATAGGACTTTCCAGCAGGATGAATGTTGGCAGAGGTCAGCCCAAGTGCAGAAGGAGGTGCCAGTATTCGCTGTTCCTCACAGTGCAGTTTGGGGCAAGAATAGCTATTGCACAGCTTCAGTCAGCCAAGTCTCTCCAAGTCTTGCCAAAAAAGAAGGTTAGACCTTTCTACATTTAATGCGACCAGCAAAGCAGGAGGAGACTGTACTTAATTAAACTCTTGGGAGACAGTGTCTGTTTCTGAATTTCTAATGATAAGATTGGTTTGCTTTATATTTACCTTTTCCAGTCTGGAATTCTCCTTAACTCTCCTGGGTGAGAATTGGTTCCTTTGTAAAATCTGTAATGGAGAGCTTCCTTTGTAAATTCCAGATGTGGGTTATAGCCAGCCTCTGGCAATTTCCTTTATTTAGCTGGGCATGAGCTCTATGAAACCACAGAAGCAGATACATAAACAGAGAGAACATAAACAGAAGATGCTGCCTTTAGAGCAGGGAAGAGGAAGGAAAGCTGAGCTGACCTGATTCTCTACTTACCATGATAACTTCATAGTGGTATCAGAGCATGGTCGTCCATGCAGAGTGTTGGCTTACAGCAGTGTACATGAGGGAGGAATTGAGCCACAAGATGTAGGGTCAATAGTAGCTGGACAGAAATATGTTGTGACGTGTCTACCTAGAGCTGTGTCTTACAGGCATGGTGAAGCCAGATGAACTGAGCTGTGATCAGCTGCAGCAGTACTGCCCAGTAACAAGGTTCTTCTGGAGAGGGACAGATGATTTTGTTACACAGAAGCACATACGTGTCCAGTTCTTAGTGGTAATTATTATACTCTTGAGGGAGCTGTATGTTTTGTCAGACAGTATGCAGAATTTCTGTCTTCCATCCTTTCCTCTCCACAGTATGCAACAAAAGAGATCCTGTGATTTATTAATAATCTCCTGTGGTGATTTCCATGAGTACTTTATTTAGCTGAACATTACTCTAGAGACTAGACCCGCTGTGTGTGGACATCGGTGGAAAATTCCCATTGCTTCAATGCGTTGTGCGTAAGATCTGTGCTTAACTAGGGAAAAAAGAACAGCTCAGATGGTGCCAAGGGCTGGGATCTGAGCACTGTTCCAGCTATGGAATGGGGCAGGAAGCTTGGAGGCTTTATGTATTATTTGCATTGTGATCTCCCAGAGGATCCTCTGTCCTGGATCAGGCACAGCACAGACACAAAACACAAACTCCAAAGAGCTATGATCTTCCTTTAGAGCAGGCAGATATGTGATGAATGTGGAGTGGCTTATAATAACTGGAGCGGGTAGGGATCTTCCATGGGAATACAGTAATTGAAATATTTCTCACTTGGTTCAGACAAGAAAGAGGCAATATTTAACATGTTAACCTATTAGCATCCGCTTAAGCGTTGTTAAGGGACAGTGCCAGAACTCAGAGCTCTTAAAACCCTGCCGAGGTTGCCCCTAAGCTTTCAGGAATGGCCTGGCAAGGTTGGCAGATGTGAATCTTTAGCACTTGCCACTGTTAAAATGTGTGATCTTTCTGGGATGCAGAGAGAATTAGAATGACATACAGGACGAACAGGAAGCTTCAGGAAGTGATGGGGAAGGCAAGCAGCAGTTGCAGATGGCAGAGTTCTTTGTTTCAAGAATTCCTCCACTCCCTACCCTGATTTATTCAGCAGTTTTAGTCAAATACCACATCTAAAGAAACGGCTTGCTAAACGTATGGTTTGGATACTCCAGTCCTGTGAGGATGATAAGCAGCATTGTTATAAGTCAAAGCTGTGTCCCCTGTTAGGGCCTGTGTTCAAGGGGTTTGTCCTCACCACTGTTCTGCTATTGTCTGAGCCCGTATCAGGTGAGCAAGGCCATCAGTCCCACTGGGGAGTGTGGTACAGGCTTATCCACGAGGAAACTGCACTGATTTGGGAGCTGTAAAGCTGCACTCATGGCGCTCCACAGTGGTGGCATTGGAGCTGCCTTGTGCCCACACCGGTGGAGCTGCCAGCGTGACTCAGCGTGACACTGATCTGCCACCTGTCACTGCTTGCACTGCTCCTCAGTCCCCAGGGTGAGCAGTAACTGTCCTGCTCTGCTGCTTTTGTGGAGCTACCACACAACCTCCTTTTAACCTCTGAGCATTTTGCTCAGATGACTTGGGTTCTCTTTGGCATTAACCAGTTCCCTGGCTGTAGAGGGAGGTGATCAGTGGAGAAGGGGCATGTTCCTCTCCCAGCTGCACTCCTGCAGTTCTCCAGACCTGTTTTCTATATGGGGGGGAGGTATTTTAAGGAAGTCAGTTCCCCCTAGAATACATATAGGATTATTGCTACTTTATCACAGCGAGCGCATAGATGTCTTCATAGTTACTTCAAAGTGTAATCACTGAGTAATTGACAGGCAATATAATTACTACCTGAATGTAGAATATGTAATTACTGTGTTATGTAGTGACAGAGTATTTACCAAGCATATCTTTCTTAGTTACTAAGTAATTTAAGGGAACTTACATGGTATTTTTGTCTGAGAGATGGGAAAAAATCACCCAACTGGGATGTCTGCAGAGGACTATAAACTTTCCACTAGCAGGAGTTGAAAGCTTTTCCAAGATAAGATACACTGGAGGAATTTATTCCCTGCCTTACTTTTTCTTTACATTATACAAGTTCCCTGTCTGCACAGCATTACCAGAGGAAATATAATCATTACTGTTTAATTAACCACTTACATGGAATCCTTGGGAGGTGAGAAGTTTCCTTTATTTCCTGGCCATGTGGGACGTGTATAGCAGCCATGAAAGCAGATCCATCCAGAAATAACTGAAGAACCTGTCGTTTACTGAGAAAAACAAAGACAAAACAGAGTATCAGTCTTTGAATTGCCAGAGCGAACTGCTGTTGTCTCCATCCAGATGTGCCAGGGCCCAGCACTGAGGTGCTGAACGTCTCACCACCGCTGAGCACTGAGGACCACGGGCAGCAGGAACGGAGGTCGCCGCTCCAGGCCATGTGTTTGTTTCCAAGCTCAAAAAGGCAAGCAAGGCTTCGGGAGGCTCCCTGCCTCTCCAGGACATCACCTTTTGTTCAGAAATCTGCGAGCCCCTCGAAAGGCCAATTTCATCAGGGTTTCTGCTTTAAAAATAAGAGCCATACTGCAGTGGCAGCAGTAAGGCACAAAAATTTATAGTTGTACCTAATGCTAATGACCTGCAGTAACCAAGCAGTCATTTGTTTTGTGCAGACTGTGTTAAAGCACAGCAGCATCTTCCCCCATTTCCCTCGGTAGGAGAGTGAACGGTGTCTACTAACTGCCCTTCTCTTCTGCTTCTGAAAATACCCTGCTATGTTAAATCATAGCATGCAGCCCGTTAGAGCTGTGTCCTCATTTATACAGAGATCAGAAGGCTTTGGGAGGGGCAGTATCAGACAACATACATCATGGAGGTAGCTGTTTTGATCACAGCTCTTGGCCTTAATTAAATTATATCGACCTCCCAAGAGAAATCTCTGACACTTTGGGCTTTTGCAAAGTAATACTTTACCCTCTTTTTCATTAAAAAATAAGTACTCATTAGGCAATTTAGCATTCTGCTTTTGCTTCATCTTGTAGGAAGTTGTGCTTCTACATATTCCAAGTATAAATAGGCGAGGGTTTTGGTATTTGAGCTGATGCAAATTTGAAGAATTCATCTAAGAAAATCCCAATCAACTGTTAAGAAAAAAACAAAAAGAAACAACAACAAAAAGCAAAGACTTGATTTCTTTCCCCGTCACAGGGTAAAAAGGTGAAGCTTTGGTTACGCAGTATTCACTTATGGGTGAGTTGCAGCCATCCCATTTTCTGCAAAATGAACTCAGCTAATTCTTTGTATTCAGACCAGTCCTCACCTCTCCACTGACACACACTGCTTGCGTGCTAGTACCAGTGAATGCAAATATTGTTTGCAGAAATAGTGCTGTCCTATCTACTTCTCATTTCAGCTGTAACCATTTTTTTTAGTGCCAGAGCTCATGGGACTAGGTAGTAGCTACCAAGTCAATAACGCTGTGACATTCATACATTTCTCATTGCCACTGTGCACGGTACAGCATGAAAGCTTATGTTTCTCAGGGGCTGTACCTGACATTAATATTTTTATATGCATATAGTCCTTTTCATCTGTAGTTTGTAGATGTTATTTAAGATTTACAGTACTACTATGAAGTGGATCTTAATGTCTGGGGAAACTGAGATGGTCAGATGTTAGAAGGTAGAATTTCAAAAAAGCTCAGGCTTTCTTTCAAAAGCATTTAGCTCCCAAAGCAGAGATCTCCTTAGCAGCCAGGCTGTTTCACATGGAAAAGCTGCCTTGAAAGGAATGCAGTGCAGGAGTTGAGCCTGGGTTAGGTGACATTCCCTTCCTTTGTTGTTCCATTTTTGGGGTATTTCTTACAAATACCATATTCTAGAGAATCTGTCGGTCAGGCCTGTAGCTTCCTTTCCCCACTCATCTCTGGAGAGATTTCCCTTACAAACTTTAAAAATAGCAAAATAAATAGTTATCAACTTAAAAAAAATAAAAAAGATGATTCACTCCAAATTCTGGAAATACGATGCTGAAGACAAGGAGGCTTTCAATTTCCTACATGAGTCACCATGTTCTTGGATTCAACCTATCAAACTATATCAGCAAATCATATTATATAATGTAATTTAACAAGACACAACTGCCTGCATTTAACCTAGAAAAGATTAAAAAACATGACCTACCATGGTCATTGGGCTGTCCTGGCAAAACTGTCATTCTGTCTTCCCTCCCGCTATCCTCCCCACCCCTGTATGCTGGAAGTAAATGTGTCATTTTTAGGAACCAAGATCTGAGCAGTTCTGTTGATGGGGACGCAAGTCCTACTTGTGCCACTTCCCTGTTTTGCTCTAAGGCGATGTCCAGGGCTTTATGTGCTGTGACTATGCATAGCTCATTTCCTGAGGTTGGAAGCTGATGAAGTGTGACATGGGTGGAAAGGCTTTTGGATCATGAGTGCTGCCTCGTACTGAGGTCAGTAAAACATATGTGTAGTAGGGAAAAAAAGAGATATGAGGAGGTGCTAAGCACTTCCCATCTTTTTCACTTTCTTCTTCAGTAGCACCAAATGACGGGACTGAAGCCTCTTTTGGCTCTGCTGGCTCCATTTGCCCTAGTCTGAGCGTAACCCAGGAGCAGCGGAGAGAATTGCTGGTAGGGATTAAGCTAGGATCTCCTACAAAATATACTGCTGCTTAGCCCTGGCCTCTGGAGGAGGCAAAAGAGACTCCATGGAGTGTTCCAGAAAGCCCTGGAAGGAGGTGGGGGAAGCAAGAAGAGGGGTGTATGTGTGCATGTGTGTGCAAACTCTTACGGCATGCAGCAACCTTGAGTGTGCAGATTGGCTCTAATGTGCCTGGCCTTGTTTCTAGGATGAGGAGACCCCTGTTTTCCATTGTTGCCTGATATCTTCATCCTTCCTAAAATTTCTCCCCCCAGCCTGAACTTGCTTAAGGAATCTAGCTGTGGGCTTTTTTTATGGCTAGTGCACAACAGCCATTTGTGGTGTTTGTGAGAGAGGAAAAGCTGCAGACAAGGTGCAGCTCGCAGCCCCAGGCTGTTCCCTAGTGCTGTCTCAGATAGCTCAGGGGCTGTGCGTGCACAAGGGATGCGTGAGGAGGGGAGGGTGGTGGGAGAGCCCTCCGTCCATCCCTGAGCTCTCTCCTGCTGCGGGGTATCCCTGTGTGCTCTCCCGGCGCTCTGAGAAGCTGGAGACCAGAGGGCGGCACAGCCCAGAAGCCGCCTCAGTTTAGCAGCCACAGGACCTTTCACATCTTAGGCGTTGACCTTGGCAGTGAAAAATACCATATTTATTTGAGGAGCGAAGATTGAGGAGAAGGAATAGAAGAGGAGTGAGTGTGCCTGGGAGAACTGCGCCTCAGGAATCACAGACCAAGTGCTGCAGATTGACAGGGAGTTGCTTAAATGTGTGAACTGGCAGGGCCAGATGGGAATTGGTGCAAGGAGCCTGTCCAGGCCCCTCGTAGGCAAGCGTTACAGCAATGCAGCTCTCCTCAAAGCGTGTCTTGGGGGAAGAGATTCTAATATGTTTCAGCATGAGGTAAACGATCCCATGCTGACAGAGGCTGTCACCCTCCCTGTGCCAGAATCCTCCATAAGCAGCCAGTCCCTAAGCTGAAGCATAGCTAGTCCTTTATGAATCTCTGCATGGACACTAGCATTAATAGCGCTTTGCTTCCAGTTACATTAAAAAAAAAAAGAAAAAAAAAAAAAAGCCCAAACTACACAATCCCTAAGAACAACAGCAGCAACAGCAAAATCCTCAAGCTGTTCTGGAACAGAAAGTAATTAAGAAATATTTCATATCTCCAAGCGGCCCTGAAATTTTTATTCCTGTGCATGAAGCTCCATAGGCTCCTTATGCGCTGCTGCTGCTGCTGTGTTTCAGTGCAATAAATCCCGTTGCCTTTGGAGGCTGACAGTCAGTCCAGGATGTGATCAGAAAGCCAATGGGGGCTCTCCTGAAGGTTTAGTCCTTGCCTGCATCGCGTCTCCTCTTCTCAGTGAGGCTGCGGTGTGCTGCACGAGGGCTCCAGCATGCAGAATGCTCCCCATCTTGCTGGGAACATCAGCAAAGATGGGGAGGGGGCTGAGGAGATGGGATAGGAGGGTGGGAATTCAGACAAACTGGTTCACAACTACAATATTCCCATCCAAATCCCAAGAGACACAATCTGCCCAAATATAGCCCTGCAAGTATTTATGACCCTGTCAAGGTTGACAGGTCCAGAATCAAATTTATCTGGAAATAAATAACAGTATGTTTTAATCTCACTACGGGCAGACTCTCTTGGCCTCCCCTGGCACAGTGCAGGGTGTAGGGATGCAGTTCCGTGCCTGGGCTCAGGGCTGCAGGAGCCCAGGCTCTGGCTCCATGCCCCTGAACAAACCTGCCGGGTAGCGATATGTGGCCCTAACCATCCTTTGGAAGTTTGGGTGAGCGGCTGGCATGGGAGAGGGAAGTAACCAGGCTTATCTCTTTTTCCTTTCTCCTAATGGGTAAATGAAATATTTCTAACGCTTTCATTATCCCTGAATTAACCAAAGGAAACCCTATTGCTTTATGTTTGTATTTAACAGGTTTGATTGTTCTAGGTCTCCCTCCTTGGGAAGCCAGTGCTATATCTCTTTCTTCCCCTATTGGTCCTACCTCACCATGAAATCCGGAGAACCCCTGGCCTCGTGCTATGTGGTGTTAAACCTGCACAACAAAGCAATATCTCCTGATAGCAGCCAGAGCAGCCACAGTTACAATCAGCCAAACCTGTGGTAGAACAAGCGCAGAGCAAGGATGAGACTTCTGTGGTTCCCCCTCTGCAGGTAACAGTGATACAGTCTTCTCACTAGTATGAGCTAGAGAGGCAGCACCAAGTCCTTGGTCTCAACTCAGCTTGCAGACCATGAGTTCAGTCTTCTTGTTTTCCTTCCACTTGCCATCAGGTGAAGCAGATAGGGGGGTTTAATGGCAGGACAACTCTCTCCATTTTTTTGTATTTCAGAAGCAAACTGATGATTCTGTATTTCTTTTGGAGAATAGTCAACAAAACTGCATTTTTTTTTCAACAGAGGCTTCATTTTGACTGCTGCTTTAGACTACATACTTCTTTCAGCTTTTGGTTTTGTAGCTTCGTATAAAGCTTAAAATTAAAGCTATTTTAAAAGGAAAGGATCAGCTTTACTTAGAACAGCCCCATTGGGTTATGTAACTTTATAATGATATTTTTCTTTTAATGTGAAAACTTCGTTAAAACTGGAAGCTTTCCTGTGAAGAGTTCTCTGAGTCTCAAAGATTTCTTGAAGAACTTAAATGGAGGGCATCCAAGTACCTCTACTCTCTGGCTGATCTTACCTCCCCTTCAGGTGTCCATGGGGTAAGTGAAGCAGCTTATTGGACTTTGAAAAGTCCCTTTTGAGAAGTCCCTTGTGAGGGTTTCGCTTGAAGAATGTGTAGGAAAGCAAAAGCCAAAAGGACTCATGGGGGACCCAGGCTCAAGGGAGCTTCTCCTGCATATCCTGGCAGCTTCTTGCTGCCACCCCAGCAGCACTGCCCCAACTGCAGCAACTGCTGAGCCCTTGGAGTGGTCGGGGCTCCCTCCCAGCCTAAACTTGGCAGGCAGAGACTGTGCTTAAGGTCCTTTTCCTTCTCTTCCTCTAAGCACTGATTCAAAGAAAGCAATTAAGTCCATCTCTTTGCTGGTCTTTCCTTTTCCCTACTTCTGTTTTCTTCCTCCCTCCTCTTTTCCCTTTGTTTTTTTCCTTCTTTCTCCCATGCATGAACTAATTGACGTCTGATCTATTCAGAGGCTTGGCCCTAAAAAGTAACCTTCAGTTAACTGCTCACATAACTTGCCTGTCACTTTTGATAACAGTCAGGGCATCATTTTTGCAAGTGTTCTACAATAAAATTACCCGCTTTGCTCTTGTCAAGCAAATGAGCCCTGAGGCTTGTTTGAGAACCATTAGTGATCGTGCCACGGTGGGATTGGTGCACTGGGCAGGATGCAGAAGCTCCACTTCTCAATTCACTATGCCCCTGCCGAGCAGTTTAGGTTTAATTAACCTGCATTAATGCCTGCTGGGATAGCGTTTTCTGTGTCTCCTTTTCCAGGGGGTCAAGTGCAGCTGGAGACAGCTGCTAGTGTCTCAGGTGCCCTCTGTACGTGGCTGGGATCCTCGAAATGTTCTTCTGTGGTGTGGAAATAAACTCTGCTTATAATACTCATAAAAAACAGTGGCTATAGCCTTGGGCATTGCCAGCCCTGCTGAGCTGCTAGACAGAATTACTGACAGAATATAAAAATGTTACAGTGCGTGGTCCTAGGGTGCATGGCCATGGTCTGTGATGTGTGTTTGTAGGGACAGTAGTTTGCAAAGAGTGTGTGGGTGTTTCAGTTCTCCAGAAGCCAAGTTTCCCCTGAACATCTATGCAGCAAACTAAGATTATTTTCTAATGGCAGAGTCCTGAGAACGTGCTCTGTCTTGCTGAGTCAGTGCTCAGCTGATACCAAGAAAAGCGCGAACATCTCTCAAAATACTAGCAGTACCTGAGGTTAAGAGGTTGCTGTTGTTGCTATTTTACCGCTGTGCAGCAGGCAGATGCCAAATCTTCCCGCTAAGTTCAGAAAGACTCTGAGCTCTCGAAGCTGCTGGGTAGCGTGTGAAGTGGGGCCCATGGTCACAGATACCGTGGATGCCTCTCCAGGGCACTGGGGCATTGGGCAAGAGCTGGCACTGGAGAACAGGGGAACAGGTTGCTTGTGGCTCACTTGACTCTGCATTGCAGAGCAGGCACCTAAGTCTCCCTCCTGCCCCACGTGTTGTGACCCCTGCCCTGCTGGCAGCGATTCCTCATGGATTTACCAGGGGAAGTTACCAAGCTAGAAATGAAAGGCAGGGGTCAGGCACTGCGCTGGCCACTGAGCTGGTTTTTTATCCCGATCGATTTTAACGCATTGGCAATGTTTTCTGGCTACAGAAGTTTTAATGCAGCTTTTTACTCACCATCCTTTCTGCCACATTTTTAAGGATATTACTGTGCTGTTCTGCATTCCTTGCCTTCCCAACCATTCCCCTTTGAGGCAGACATTCACCAAGCTCTCCTGGTGCCAGAGGAAGAAAATCTTGCCAGCTGCAGCCCTGCTCCTCAGAGCTGTGCCCACACTGACAGGGACCTGCAGCTTGGCATCTAGCACTTGGATGTCATGCATGCTTGGAGCAGATCCAGGTTTGATCTTGCAGAACATTTTGAAGTATTGGCTATCTGTGAGATTGGAATAACACGGACAGACTTCCATCTCTTTCACAGAGCCCATGTCAGTAGCAGGTAAAGCTGACGGAACAGCAGGCATAAGACTACCTACTCCTGAGCCCCTTTCTCCTCAGGGTCATATATATTCTTAGAGTAGGTTGGCAAAAGTTACAGGAAAGTCCAAGAACAGCCCATATAATACAAAACTCTGTCTCTTCCCTGGGAGTTGTACCTTGGGTAAATGGTTGTGTGGTAAAAATGACCTTAGTTCAAAATCTGATGGTGTGGTCAGAAGTGAGAGCAGTGACACTTGGGTTTCGGACAGATTGAACCTTGGACTTCATGATTAGGACCAAAGAAAGCTTTTCTATTGGTTAGGCTTTATATAAATATCAAATAAATTATGAGTTTGTTTATTTTGTTAACATAGTCATTTTTATGAAGTATGTGGTATTCTGGAGAGTCTTTTTTTCCCAGTAAATTTGACTTTGAATCAACCATTGGGTTTTAGTTATTAGGGACAAAAGAGGAAGACAGGTGTATTTAGGCACAAAGAGCGTTATCACATAAACCCTATTTCCTTAAAAAATTAAGCTTCATTTGGTCTCTGCTTTATGGAGTTCCATTGCTCTGCTGCAGGAGGACTGCAGTACATAACTCTTTTCGTGTTGGTTCTTCACTTGACTGGTTCCTGAGCAAACGTAGGACGAGTCCTCTAGGACTACTACATGGAGTACTCTGGGTGAATTCAGGCTCATGGGATTCAAAGGAGATGAAAATGCAGTGTGGCCACATTGGCCTATCTGAAATGTTAGGACGGACAAAGAGGGAGGAGGATTTATTTGTTGTGTTGTGTGCTTGCTCGAAACCTTGCAGATAGAAACAATTCTTCTACTCTCAATCATACATGAGGGATACAGATCTCTCAGGACAGGGGGCTGATGCATCTGGGCATAACTAAAACCCTTTATTGTTACGTAACTAAAACCTGATCCACGTTTTTTCAAAGACTCAGAGCAGTTTGGTCCTGTGCCCAGCCTCACCATGGTGAAGATTAACAGATCAGAGCAAAAAGATGACTAAAAAGCAGGGGCTGAAATGGCCATCAGATGTTTTTCTTAGTGTTGCGGCATCAGCAAGTAGCTGAGATCACCTCTCAGAAGCAGGAAGGATGGGTGACATTTTCCCGGCAATACTGTGTTGCTCACTCCCTGCCTTTTGCTTCCAGGGTGGGGGGTCCTGGTCACGAAGGATGTGCTCTTCTTAACAGTGTTTGTTTGTGGCCCCATGTGGCTTGATGAGTGAAGGGAGTGAATTACCATGGAAGTGGCCATTAGCATGTATTTACATAGGTTAATTGCATGGGGTAATGGAGGATCAACTTGATTTTCAACAGGGCTGCTGATAGAGACATCTTCCTGAGAGTGCTTCATACCAACTTGCCTTGGGGTTGAATTAGACTCCTCAGTCCCCAGCAGATTGGAGCTAAAGATTTTGCAAGATCTCCTGCTCATGCATTTGTAGTTCTGGGCACTGGTATTGGGTGCACCTTGCACACAGGGTGCACTTATTGAGTTAGTCATTATAGACCAGTGAGGAGGTTTATAAGGAGAGAAACTGCCATCGTTTAAACTAAAACTATCATTCTGGGACTCTCATCAATCACCATTGCAAATTTTTACCAATTAAGTTGAACATTAGATGGTTTTAGGGCATCTGGATTCCAACACTTGAAGCCTACTTGTACTCACCATAATTCCATTATTGTTTCCAAAGGCTTATGGTCATCATATTGCCTGAACTAACTGTCAGTGACAGTAACTATCTTGCTTTTCCGGGGCTAAGGGCCATGCTGCTCTTGGTAAATTACTACCTCTACCCAAGCAAACCATCTTAGAGCCAGTTCTGTCACGTCTACGTTACTTTGCCATCTGCCACGCACACCAAAGTTCCCCTTGGCCACAGTCCAGGCCTCTTGCCGGCTCTGCAGATGCTCGAGCACCCCAGTGGCTGCAGGATGGGAGTTTAAATAAAACTGAGCATTGATGTGGAGATGAAATTAATTAATGTCTCTGCTATTAAATTACTGTCACGAAGGGACAAATTTTATTTTCCTTTTAAGGTGACAATGTTTCATTAGAACAAAAAGATTTGAAGGGCTGAAGCTTTGAAACACCCTATCAGGTTGTTTAGGATAGGTAGCAGCCACATCACTTTCCTTGTGATGTTAACAGAATACAAGCTTTGGCTGTCTAATTTTTGATACAAGAATTCCTATGAAAAGTCTGTTCTTCGGAACTCCTAAGTTGCAACAGAGTTATACCCATTTTTTAAAGCCTCAATTCCTAATTTCTTCCACAAATCAGTAGCAGAACACCTCAGCAGTGCAGCCTTTCTTTCTGGATTCATTTATTTCCAGAGATGGGCAAAGTTAGGCATGCTGCTCAGAGCACATATCAGTTGTGGGCTGGTGATGAGCAACTCTGCTGGCAGATAAACAACTCTCTGGGGAGAGGAAGCGACACTTTCTTGTTTTTCAAACTTATCCTGCTTCTTATGAGAAGCAGCTTGCTTTGTGTTCACCCAGCAGCATATGATAATAGTAAAAATGAGTTCCCATTGACTCTGTTATCAGAGGTTTGCATATTCCTTATTTATGGGTATACTGAGGAGTAACAAGTACATGAGAAATACAGAATTATTTCAAAAACCTCTGGCATATAACTTGGAATCCTACAGAGCAATATGATGTTAAGAAGAGCGGCTGCCATTTGCACACAGTGAGAAATGAGTCTACAGTTTTTGCTATGGCTCTGTTACCTGCTGGCCAACCTTAGCTTGGTGTTACTGAACTAACTTGAACAAGAGCCTTTGGCTGGAGTAGGGAGGCCAGGGCAGAGGGGCTCCGGTCAGGAAGCTTCTACAGGGACTCCGAACTGCAGCCAGAGCTGCCATTCCGCCACTGTCAGAAGCATTACACTAAAATAAACAAATATCTTCCCTCGCCCCCACAGTATACACCTCTATTTTTATTATACGAAATAGCAGAAGAAATATACCTGGAGGGTACATATAATTTATTCAGAAAAATAGGAATAGCTAATATATGCAGATGATGAAAAAAATCCCTAATCCTTGGGGTTATTTGATCTGCTAATTATCCATCTTCAGAACCCATTACTCGCACTTTCCTCCTCTCCTCCAAGAAATCTATTTGGCAGTCATCTATATATTTTTTGTAGTTTTCTATGAGATCAACAGGAAGAAAAAGAGAAGAAAATTTGAGTTAATAAAATGCAAACGCACAACAGCCTTTTCATCTGATGTTTCCCAGTGAGCAGATGTAGATGGACATTTCTGCTATGTAGATGGCTTGGATCACTAAGGAAAAAAGAAGTTTTGCAAAGTTGCCTTTGCACAACTAAACAGCCAAGGACAAAGTCTGGCTTCCTTTGGAAGCATGTTTGGCATCCACAGCAATGGTGACTCATGTATATATTAACAGCAGCAAAGTTTTGGATCTGCTGCTCCTTGTTACTATAATGCCAACCTATTCATCAGCACAAACACCATCTTGCACATTCTCCTCTGGACAAAAAGCCAAACTAGGGAGGCTGTACTTGAGCTTGAGCCGGAGCTTGCTGGAAAGTTTTCATTTGACTGAAATGTGCTTAGAACTGTATAAAATGGCCTAGTGCAGGTAAGAGTCAGGGCCTGATTTATGTAGCACATTTTACACCCTGAATGTTTCATAGCTTCATGGAGAAGGTCACCTTTGTGATGCAAAACTGCAAGTGAAACAAGACTGCTCCCTTCTGAAGAAGTCTCATAGCCGTGGAGCAGGTTTACAAGGAGGGAGGATCGCTGCGCACAAGAAAAAGGGCTTACGTACTTCTCTCTTTTGGTGACTTTATTAGGCAGATTTTTTTCATTGCTGCATTCATGCAGAGATGGCTTCTTTGCCATTGCAACATGCCTACTCTGACTGAACCTTGACTCTTATGGATGTGGCTGCTCTTAGGTTTCTGCTGGATAGCTCCAGATGGAATGCAGTTGGAGCTACGCTCTGGTATCCCGAAAGAAGACTGGGCTGTTGGTGTCCTCCAGGGAGACAGCGAGGCTGTGATGCCATCATTCCAAGCTGGAGGTGGCAACTGAAGTAAATGGTCCAGGTGTCTAGAGGAGGGGCAAGACTGACATTTTAGGCTTCTCCCTCTGCTGGTTCTTTCCTCTACCTGGCTGTTTGTGTCCCACCTTCTCTACGGCTGTGCATCTCCGTCACCCTTGGACTGCAGGAGTCCAAGCAGAGGAAGGGGCAGATTTACCTTATTTAGTGGCCAGTTAGTGCCTAGAGCAGAGATACCCTCTGTCTTATCCTGAGTGTTGTCTTCTTGTAAGGAATGTGTTAAAAAATGCGGCAAAGACAATATGTTCTTGAAAAACACAAGGATCATCTTTCAGTATAAACATTTCCCACAGAACATGCCTTTTGTGACAGCTACGGGCCTAAGAGGGATTTAAATGTTATACACAGAGCCAGAATTGACCTTCACCAGACTGGATTTCACTCTCAGAGCTGGAGGACAGTTTGTTAAAATGGGATTTCTTTGGCTTCTTTCTATACAGTGGCAAAATATGTACTGCCTGCTTGGTTCTGTATTTTCTGAGTTCTCCAAAAGTCACTATTTTAAACTCAAACTGTGGAGGATGATGAGCACAGTGGTCTGATATTTGCAAAGAGAGCTTCAAATCTCATACCTGGTAAGAGGAATAAGAGAGGTTTGACTGGCTCTGGGTAGAGAGCTGGGTGACATTTACAGAGTCCATCTTTGCCTTCAGTTCTTGTGCATTTATGTCAGGTCTTCCACAGCACAGAAAATCAGCTAGACATGATCTAGAGAGGTATTCAGTGAGGACAAAAGGGAGATACACTTAATTCAGGGAGAAGATAGATGGAAGAAGATATTCCACAGCTAGATGTGCTGGTCTGTAGCCATGAATGCATATGTGCTGAAAGATCACAGTGCTGGGGATACAGTTTGGACCATAGAATTTGCTTGATCTGAGCTTGTCCCCACTGTGTTCTGGTTATTTCAAGAATGGATTAGACAGCCACAGCATAGCAGAGAGGCGTCGGATTTTCTGGGACTACCCGCAATTGAGGTAGGATAAAACAGGAGACAAAGGAAATGTATTGGCTCTGCGTGATCCTGAAGGGTGATGAGTTTGTGGTGCTCTTTTTTTGTAGGTCTGAAGGTCTCATTAGAGCTGTGATAGGGAATAGCACTTTGCTCAAGGTCACAGTGTCGACTAGAGCACAACTGATTCAAAACAGTGTCTCCAGTCCTGCCAGCTGGCCGGGCACATCAGCCTGGCTGCAGCAGGGAGCAGGGGGTGACCTGCTCCACCAGCGCAAACTGCCCTTTCCATAAACCCACTGGGCTGCTTTGGATCGGTTGAGCTTCTGCTCCAGTCGTTTTAAAATGCTGCTGTTTGCCAACCTTGCATTGTTCCTGCAAACCAACTGAGTGTGTTAAGAGCGGATAATTAGGGAGAACACAGTAATTAATACTGCTGATAATAACCCAGAGGTGTAATTTAGCTGCCTGACTTGCACCGAATTCCCTGGGCTGAAGGCACCTGCTCAAGTCTTTCATGACCGGCTTTAGTTCTCTGCAGGAGGCAGTCAGACACCAGGGAGCAAGGAGAAGCCCCCGAGACCTCTCCTGAGCTGCTAATGATTGCCTTGCAGACAACGATGGTGTGTCAGTATTGATTATTTTCCTATTATAAACTACTTCCTCTTGTCCCTTTTCTCCATGATCTGTTGGGTAAATACAGGAAATAAGTTGGCACAGTTGAATTTTGCAGTTATGAAATGTCTAGAGACAGAGGGAAGCTACAATTCAAATGGCAGTTTGGGTTATAAGAAAATGGCTACAGCTAAAAGAATATCCAGTGGAATGTCAGGTTCATAGGTGAAAAATGTTCTTCAGGGCAGCAGGGACCTTTCTACATCGACAATAGAAGGGACAGTTTTTAATCCTTACTGCTGCCCTCAGCACACCTGCAAATGGCAATTTGGGTGCAAGTCTACAATCAAGACTATTTTTTTTTTCATAATCTAATTGCAGCACTGGAGAGGTGAACCTTGTACTCACGTGCTGGTCGCTTCTGCCTTCACGCATGTGAGTCCCATGTAGCTGGACCCTCCCAGGTTGGTGTCCAGCTGCAATCTGCAGTGTTTTCTCAAGGATGTGACCCTATGTCTAGAGTTTTCATGAATGCAACTATGGAAAATCCAAGGGATTGTGCTTTTCTACTCATGATATTCTCAGGGGTTTGGGGGAAAGGCAGGCTTCTGCACACAGAAATGTAACTGTGGTTAAACACATGCCAATGTAAGGTCTTGTTTTTACCTCTCATTTTTGTCTGTGTGCCATTTGGGTTCTCTTTCCTTAAAACTCGTTCTTTGCATGATAAAGGAATATTTTATTCAGGAAATTGGAGTATGTGCTTGGGAGTCTTGAGCAGTTCTACTGACCTTCCTTGTGACCTTGGGCAAGGGTTTTCACTCTGAGTTTGTTCCTTCCCAGAGATATTAGAATAATTGTCACTGATGTCTGCTACTAGTTGCTTAGCTTTGGACCTTCTCCTTCCTTGTGTCACATTAGCGATGTGCCCACCTCACCCTATAGCTGTCTAGGAGTTGGACATGTTGTCCTTTTAATTTTCTAATCTCCAGAGGATGATTTAGTCTATCCCAAAATAGCTGTCTGAAGAAGGTACAGTGAATCATTCTCCTGACTTGCCCTTTTCTCTTCACTTAGTAGAAGTCAAGACAGCTAGTGAGACTGTAGTACCTAATTTTTGAATGATTTAATTGTAGTTAAGAGGAGTTTCAGCCATAAAATGACAAAATGCAAATGTGAGGACTATATTAACTAATCCTCTTCCTTTTTTTTTTTTTTTTTCTTTTTTATTGTGGTTTTGTGGGTATGCATGTGTGTCTTTTCTTATGATGTGTGTCTTCATTCAGATGCAATTAATAGAGCTACACAGCTTTCCTCATGCAAAGACATGGGGCTATGTAATTCAACATGACAGAGAAGAGAAATAGAAGTCTGCAACAAGGGTTAGGAGAAAGGCAATAACAAAACAACAAAATGAACCTGGTGTAGTTATAAAGTCCTCACAGTATTTAGCAGGAAAAATAAGACAGCTGAATTTGCGTGTCCTGCTAGGATAAACAATCTTGTTCCTGTCTGATCAATGATGGTTTGTTTTTTTTTTCAGAGGGAAGGTAGTCCATGCTTGATTTGTCAATACGTGTATTATACCAACTCCTGTTTGCCGCTGTAGTGCTTGGAAAGGGCTTGGTTCGTTTTTTTTTTTTTTTTTTACTTTTTTTTACTTTTTTGCTTTCCTTCTGGTTGTCAGGCTGAATTTGTATCTTCTGGCAATGCTGGGGAGGTGGGAAGGATGTCAAAAAGAGGATGTAATATTCATTTTAAAGTGAGCTGTTAGGAATTGGTTTGACATTTCTGACAAAGGGAAAGGTTACTGCACACAGCTTTTCAGCTCCTATCTTATTAGTCCTTTTCTTCTCAATCACAACCAGAACCAGAGGAATTTCTAGTCATGACTGGCTTGTACCACATACATACCTGTTCTGGCAGAAAGGCAGACAGGCTCTAAGCAAATCTTGATTTTAAATTCAGACACTAACTGTACTCACCAGGCTGGGTAGGGCAGTGGCCTAAACCCTCTACTCAACTATCAAATGGCTTTACAGAATGGTTGAGATTAGAAGGGACTTCTGGAGACCATCTCAGGCAGACAGGTGGCCTTGGTCACCTTCTGGTCAGCAGACAGGTGGCCTTGGTCACCTTCTGGTCACCTGCTCAAGCGGTAGGGAAAGGGAAATTTAGACTCAAAGTGTAAATGCAGCCCACAATTGTACATGCCAAAACAAAAGGGAGCTTTCTACAGGAAAGAACTTTCCTGGTTAAAAAAATGTGGATTTTGGGTGTAAAATGTTTTACTGTCAAAGCTTTAAGTTATCTCTAAATGGAACTTGAGACATGGGAAACCAATATTACATACCTTAACTAGCAGGTGCTCATGTTTCGGCTCATTGCTGGATAGCTCAGGAACAGGAAAAATATAAGAATGTTTGCCAGTTCAGTTCATTACTAAGAGTAATAATTGTTTCTCAAAAGCCTCTTATTTCTTCCCAAATGTGGTCTAAGAGGTTGGCTTCACAACTGGCTAATGCTATTAGCATTAGTTTTCTAGTTTGTAAAATTAGAGAGTCAAGCATTTTGATATTTTGGTAAAAATAGCTAAACTTGATTGTTTTTCCAAAAGCAGTTAAAAACATAAATGCATTTGAGGAAACTCTGAAGTGTCTGTTCTTTAGCTCTGTGAGCATTTTCTGACGCAAATACAGCAAACAAGTTAATCTGTTAATTCTTTTTTTCTAGTGGGTGCTTAGTGATACACATGGTTGTATGTGGAAGAAGAGTAGGTTTCCTTTGAGCTTTTGTATCTTCTCCTGATTTTCAGCTCTCAGATTTTGCATTTTGTCTTCCTGGACTAAAACCAATGGTAACTTTTCCAGAGGCTTTGAGAAGTCTCCAGGGTCACAGCTTTTCTTAGCAGACAATAAAGCATGATTGCAAAGCAGAATGGTTGTGCCCTTATTTAGCAAGCCCTTGCCATGCTCCAAGTTGATGAAAAAGTCAGCTAAGATGATGCTTAGTTGCTCTTCTGCTCTTCTAGTAGTGCTACCATGCTCCTTTGCCAGGCCAAGCCTCTTTATAGCTTTAATAAACCAGGTGAATCCCATGTGTCTCCTTGGGCCTTGCCGCTGTATCGGTTCTGGGTTGTGTTGAATGTTCTGAGCCCTTGTAGAGGCAGTGTTTAGCTGGCAAAGAGGAGCATCTTCCTCCTAAAGGAGGAAACCAGTCTACCAACAAGAGTACCCTTTGCCTGTTAAAGTAAGGAAGTAAAAACCGGAACAAAAACACTTCTAAAAATGCCTCTAGCAGACAGAAAGACTATAATGCAGCAGAGAGTAGCCTTATTACCTCTACCCTGCTACAAGCTGTGCGGTTAGAACAGTGTGGTATGTTGTCTAGGGAGCACAGGATTGAAAGGTGTCCTCATCCACACAAGAGTGACAGTTCTCCATATCCCTGGCAGCAACTATTAAGTCATATGCAGAGAATGATGAAAAGCACTTTTGAAAAGTGAAAAGACCAGACCAGTTCAAGGAGCTGTTGGGTTAGAACTATACGTCCTTTATTTATTTTCTGGTGAATCTTTTCCACTACTTTTTCTGGAAGCAAATAGTGCTGTTCTGATTCTGCCAGGATGCAAGCTGAGCTTGATGCTAAATCTGCTGGAAATGCTGAGGAGAGCTGCTTCTTTACCTTCCGTGTAGCAGCATATGGATTGGTTCCTGCAAGAGTTTCCAATAAACATTTGATGGGTCTGTTTCATCAGCCACATAGGAAGGCAATCGTAAAAAGAAAGAAAGAGAAAGAGAGAGAAGAAAAAAACTAACAGGGAAGAGGGGAAAGGGAATTAAAATCTGCAATGATCTCAATACCCTATGCTTCAGTCAAACCACCTCATTAATCCTGCCTGTAGTGCATGTACTAGCTCTGTGCTCCCCTCTCTGACAGGTCCCCAAATCACATTCACTGCCATTCATTATGTGCAGTGGAATAAAACATTTATTCAAACTCATGTTTTATTCCTGGGAAAATATCTATTTGTGCCAGCTCCAGACATCTCTTTAACTGTAAGCACTTCTGACCCTGGCGCTGGACCCCAGGCTCCGACGATGGGTCCTGCTCATCTTGATGAGAAGGAGACACCAATGGGACAGACATGGGGTTCACCAAGCCTCATGGTTGCAGATAACCCAGCTTGGTTTGGAAAATGGAGCAGTTCTGGAGCATTCTTGGATTCTCTCGTAACCCCCGCATCCATCTCATCGTCAGAAACTTTGCCTGTCGGTGCAGGGAGGGATGCATTAGCTTATCTGAAGTTCATAGGAGTTTCCTTTTTGAATTTAGTGAGCTTTGCGTCATCGCTTGAATTCTGATTTAGGAATAGCAATAATGAGAAAGCAGCATCTGCTTTTTGAAATACCCTCTGCACTTCTGTGCCCAGTGCATGCTGTGACTGACCCTGTTTGCTAGGTGAGGAGACTGTGGTGCATGTGATTATCTCGGGATTATTCACTGGGCAACAGGAGGCTGGACTTTATGACCTTCGTTCTTCCCTGCTTGCTTGACCAAGCGATTTTTTTTTAGCTCCTGAAAAGTCATTCGTTCAGTGTGCAGTCTGTGAAAATGAGTGTGGCAAGTTTACCCCATGCAGATAAAGCAGTGGGGATCCTTTTTAGCAGTTTTGCCGTTGAGAGCCAAACAAAATCTCTGTCACTTTGGGATGAAGCTTTGAGTGCTGAAGGCAGACAGCAACCCAGACCAGGAAACCCAAGGCTTGAACTCTGCAGTGGTCCCCAGCTCACTTGAGTTACTGACCCGTTCTGTAAGTCAGCTACGTGAAGGTGCAGACGGAGGAAGATTCACTGGAGCCCTGTGACAAATTTGTTGTTCGGAGCCTGCATTATCACCCAGGGAGTCTCCTTCCCAGCCCAGAGGTGCCATGCGGTGCTTGGCAGTGAGTAGGGCCTCTTGTCTAACCAGCCCAAAGCAGTGAGCATCTGCTTCAACTTGCTGCTTGCCTGTCCCTCTGTTAGAGAAGGACGTTTTGGTTTTGCAGGAATGGCTGTAAATAAATGGAATGTTGTAGAAGCCATAGTTCTAACACAGCTATTTAAAGTGGCATATTCCACAGGCAGTATTCCCGATAAAGACCACATTTCTGTGTTTTCCCTTTGTCACCTAGGACCCAACCTCAAGTAGCCCAGCTATCCTCCTCTCCCTTCACACCTCCTGCAACATGCCCAACACTGTAGCCACAGCTACTCTCCGTGCTCAGCCAACAGCCTCCTGCCAAAACAGGCAACAGCGGCGTTTGGCTCTGGCATCTCACAAAATGTGTGGGAATGTCATAAACATCGAATCTCTGAACTCTGCATCAAATCTGGCTGAAAATGGGCAATGCATTTAGGTATTATTGGGAGGGACAGTCTGTATGCTCTCTAAAGCCTTATTCCTAAGGAATCCAGGCTAATATATTGCTCAGACCTCTTAAGACTGTTATGCCCAAGTGCACTACTTTAAAGCAGGAAGCATGAAAGTAAATTAAGGTTTTAAATCACTATAGGTCAATTACCAAGTGGCTACTGCAACCTGTTACTTTTGCTGAACTATTATGCAAACATGAATGTCTAAATCAGTGCTGTTTAACCTAGAGCTCTCACAACCAGGTCTTATTCACTTCTGAATCTCACAGCTCTGCAATCATCTTGCTTTCAAACTGCTTTAGGAACAATAAAAAAAAAGAAATCTCTCTCTGAGAAGAGAAAGTACTCATCAGTCACCCACGTTGACCCGAAGTGACTTGACTTTAAGTATGCAGCAAGCTGCTTCAATTCCTAGGATACCTTGTGTATTTTAACCCTCCTGGCATTTGTGATTGCATTTTCAGAACATCTTCACTCCTTTCATTCCTGCTGCTTTCATAATAGGAATAACTTCCTCCTTTCCTGAAAACCAGCTGTGGCTGTGCTGAAGTTGGCTGTGCTAAAGTTGGGTATTAGCCTAATTATGCTTAGGGTCCTGTCTAGACTAGACTCACAAGGAAGTCAGTAAAAGTGTGATTACCTGTCATCTGATTATTGAGCAATTACATTTCACATGGCAGATGTGACCTTACATTTCTGTCCTCATGAACTCACACAGGAAAGTATGGCTTTGGGCTTTTCTGATCTACAGCAAAACATCGTTTCTAGAACCAGAAATTGCTCAATTTTGATCCTTAAGGGAAGAATCCATCCCAAATGAAATCAGTCAGCTGTAAAATAGTAGCTAACTTTTAGGAAAGAGATGGCATATGCTATAACAAAAAAACTCCACCCCACAAACAGAGTCTTCCCCTATAGACTGATAATGGCTCATTTCAATGTCGAAAATGTAATTGAATTGCTCCTTGCAGCAATTAGGAGAGTCTGTTGATGTGCAACTACTTAATTGTGTTTTGATACTGCGGACTCCTTGTGGCAGGCTGAAAGCACCATTTTGAGAGGAAAATTAGTTTCTTTTTGAGAGGAAAATTAGTTCATTTTTTTCTCATACTCCCTTCTGGACCAGAATTCCCAGAGATGGGAAGTTCAGGGAACTTCAGAGGCTGTGGAGGTGGGTCTTTTCTAGCAGCTGGCTGAGAGGGTCACTGCCTCAGGGGCTGGTTAAACCTTTAGCAACTCATCCAGCAGAGCTGTGATTGCTCCCTCCTGCTCCATTCAAGCTGAGGGTGGTTAGCAGAGACCCACAGGTTAAACTGCTTGAGCTAATCCATTTGTTGTGTCTGAAGGGAAGGAGGGAGCAATTATATGCAGCTCTTCAGGCAGGACCCAGGAGTTGTAATTGAGATGTATCTGGGCAGGAGGTACCAACTGAAGGTACCTCTAGGCACGCTCTCTGGGACAAAGCAAATAGGATGACTATAACAGACAGAAACATTACCTCCTTTGCATCCCCAGTGGCCAAATTGGGTACGAACCTTTGCTGACTCGCAGTGGAAGCTGGGGTGTTTCTCTAGCTTGCATGGTTTAAGCCAAGTCACAGATCCTAATGGGACCTGCTGCTTAAAATTACAAGGTCAAAAAATCACTGTATTGGAGGGGTTTGGACTTGATTCTCCAGTGTGGGCAAATTTCTGTTTAGCAATGTTTTCTTAAATGCGCATCCCAAGTGAGAAGGGAAGAAAGAAACTTGTTTATTTCTCCAAGGGGATTCTCAGAGATAATCAGAGCATCTGCCGGATGGTGTGAGGTACCCGGGGAATGGAAGCTGTGCCCGGGAACATCAGGATTCCTTGTTAAGGGACTATGTAGGGAAAAGCCAGCACGTCTCTTTGCTGTTCTGGCTGCCTGCCACGTTTTGAAGCGTGAGGCAGCTTTGTCTGGGCAGCGGGATCTGCTTGAGGACTCTGCCAATGACAAGATAGCCAACTTGCAGGACTAAGAGGTGGTCGGGCTGTCAGAAACTGCCCTTCACTCGGAGCCATTAAGGGGAGGATATAAATCCACAGCCATGGTCTTCACTCTGGCAAAACCCTGCACCTTGAGAGAAAAGAGGCATCTGCACCTGCAGATCAACCTTCGGGATTTGATGCAGGGAAGTAGATGCAGAGCTCTGATCTTGGAATCTGGTGTTTCAGGGATACCACACACATGCACCTTCTTTTTGGTGTAACATGCCTTCTTTTAGAGCTGCAATATGGCATTTCTATCTGGAGGCCTGTTGTTAGCCAGCTGCAGTAGTCACAGGCAGCAGTTATGTTAGCACAGTCAACCTATGGTGTCCCAGTTGAGTGCATTACAAAGCTATTAAACGATTTAATTCAACAGCTGAAACCTCCTGGAGTGTGAATTGTGCTCCCCAAACCAGCAGATTTGGAGATGGATCACAGAGCTTTGAGAGCCCACAGGAAGTTCAGACCCAGGGCTTCTTTCAGACCTAAATGATTCACAGCAAGATCTGTGATGCTTCTCTGAAACTTCTGCAGTTAACTGAGTCAGAATGAGCCTGGTCGTTTTTGTAGCTAATATCTTGTCTGAGTGGTGAGATTAGCATGTCCTGTTGATAATGTACTGAATGTCACACATAATGAAGCACTGACATTTTTGCAAGAATTGTTTTGTTATTGTTATTGCCAAAAAAAAAAAAAAAATTCATTCTAATCAAAATGGAAAGACTAGTGTGACCATAGCTGATGAACACTGATAGGTAGATTGGGAGAAACAATTCAAGTTAGGAATTTCTATTATCTGTCAGCTAAGTATTCATAATGAAAGTCCAGAAGCGTTTTAAGTCATGCTGCTTTGTACATGGAAATGCTTTGTTCAGTTCAAGGCAGTGAGGAAACAGTCACAAGTGCCAGACAATGTGCCCATGATGCCACCACCGAGACTGGTTTCAGGGTGGCAGTAAGTGACAGGAGGTAGATAACACCATAAAATAACTCAGAAGAACCTCAAGTAGATACTGCTCTCCCTTAAAATAAGTAAAAAGAGAAGGAAAAAAGTTGGGGTAAGGTGGGCAGCAAGAGAAGCGGGAGCATTTGAAGGATGTTTTGGGAGAATCCACGAGAGGTCAGCTGCTCTTTAAAGCAGTGGGAGTAGCAGCCTCCCTTTTCCCAATTACCTTAGGGATCAAGGAGCAGCTCCTACGTGTGCAGTCAAGGCAAGAGAGAGGTTAGCAGCTGGGGAGCGAGCACAGGGTCCCAAATCTTGGGACACGACCTGTGCCCTGCGTCCTGTCTGTAGTGCCCCGGCCCTCGTCCAGGTGAGGGTTTTCACAAGAGGACCCTTTTAGAGCAGTGAGATGCTGAATCCTTTTGTGTTGCTGAATTCCCAATGGCACAGGTTAATTGAATGGACATATTTCATTAAACAAAGCCTTCGCCATCTGTTCCATCCCAATTATGAATGCAAAAAAGAACATACTTCTCAATTACAGCAGTGTGTGTGGGGGAAATACCAGTGGTTTTAAATGCCTTATAAAAAGCCTTTCCATGAGGTAGCCTTACAGCTAAGAAGTCCAGTTCCTTTCCTGGGCCCAATCTTTCAGGCCGGTTATTTCTCTCCCTGGCAGAGGAGCTTGGCCTGGCTGTGAGATGGGGTCTTCTGGTTGTCACACAGTGTGGGAGCGGAACAGAACATGGGCTCTGCTTTGCTAGGGACTAAGGCAACAGGGCAAGAGCCTTCTATGATCTGTTGTGTTGTTTTTGCTTCCAGGTGATGGAAATGCCATGTTTATGCAATGCTGAATCTCTTTTCTCTGAAGGAAAGCATCTTGCAAGCTGAACTAAGGTATGGAATACAAGATCTCTTAATTTGTTATTGTAGATAAAGGCAGATATTATACAGATGGGCAAAACTTGTGCTCTGAAATCAGAGAGCCAGTGGTGTAAATTACTCTTTCTGGTCACGTTCTGCATGTCTGCAAAGAGTGTGGTTAGTTACCACTTCATCCATTTGTCTGGCTTGGGAATCAGTGCCTATCAGCTGGGAGAGGGAAGAGGTGGATGCAGCAGCAAATGTCTGATGTAGCAGGAGATGATTTCCAAGTCAGGAGGCAGTTTGCTCTGACCTTTAGGCGGCAGAGCTGGTTTGTTTTGCTGCTCTGCTGTGTTTTTCCTTTGTGTTCCCATTAATCATTTTCATTCAGATGAAACCTGCAAGTGCGCAATGTGCAGAACTCATTTCATTAAGCTTGTGTGTGTGTGTGTGTGTGTGTCTTTAAAAAAATACCGCAGCCAATTCTGTTAAATTATTAGTCCGGTATTTCTCAAATTTACTGTCACCCTCAGGTAAAATTGCTGCTGCAACTAAATAAAACTTCTGGAAATGAATTCTAACTCCTGACAGCCCTTAAGCCCTTGAGGCATTTAAATTCTGGATTTAGCGGCAGGATTATTACTTCAGCGCAGCAGTTAACCATGTCTTTAAGCGGAGTTGCCCGTAATAGTCCGTCCTGATTCCGCAGCACTTCTACAATGAGGACATGGAAATAGCCCCTTTTGTTACACACTTTTAATGCAAGTCGTGGGATCAATCATCTTGCAGTGGTGAAAAAAAAATACTTTAAAGTTGCAGCCTGAATTACTTGGCTGCACTGTGTATATATTTCATGTCCTAAGTAGGGCCTTCTTGGCAAAAATTGAGTGTGCTTTTCTGTTTGTTTGCTGATATTGTTGGCAGTAGCACAGCAGGAGGCTTTGTTTGGTCTTCACATTTCTTTATAGTTTCAAACATGATTGCTGAACCCAGCTTGTCCCTGTGCACCAGTTCAGGAGATGATAGTGGGTCCATCACTTGCCTAACATGGCTGTGACCACAGTAACAGAGCCAACGGTGGGGTGGAGGGGACAAGAGCACAGGGGAGCTGGTAGATGAAGTCCTATTCCTAGTTACCTCCTGCTTGTGGCCAGCAGATGGGGAGATCCTGGAGCAAGAAAGGAGAGTGAAACAAGCCAAGAAAGTTAAAGCACTGCAGAGCATCAGCAGGGATACAGTGGGTTTGGGGATTTTGTTCATGTGAATGCTGTAGTAAAAAGCCAGGTTGTATCTACTACCTCTTCATTACAGATTTGCATCTTGGGCTGCTGTCTTTCTGCAAATGCAGAGTGAGTGGAGTGCTGTTGAATGCTCTGGATTATAATGCCTGAGGTATGGTGTTGTGCCTGGGGAAGGAGATACAGAGCAAGGGAGAGTACAGCCAGACAGAAGGTACTATGCTGATTTACTACTGGAGATAATTACATAGGAGGAACAAGTGGAGGAAAAGCTATTGATAATATCTGAGGACTTGAACAGAAAAGAAAGAGTTTCTTATAACAGGCAGAAAAGAACCTTCACCATGCTCTTCATCTTGTTGCTTCTTTGAAGAAGATCCATATATCTTTGCCCTCTTGAATGGTTTAAGGCCTGGAGACCTGGGCTCCAAGAGAGTCACTCAGGATGCAGTGTGTCCAGTGGCCTCTCAGAGCCAAATTATCCCATTTCAGTACTCTAGCCTTGAGCTCTGTCTCTTCCACAAAGTTCAGTGTGGCCACCATGACTGCAGCTTCTGAGCTGTGGTCTTGTAGTCTTGTAGACTGGTCTGCCTAAGACTGTCCCTCTCTTGTGCAGCATCTAGCACATCTACATGCCAGTTCTCATCAAAGCTTCTGGGTGCCACTGTCAAAGCCAACTTGTTTCCTGGGTCTCAGGTTTTCGACAAGGGCTTCGGACTAACTTCCCTGGAGACCTCATTCGCTGCAAGAGGCTTGCAGGCAACATCCAAACCCTTGGACTCACTTTAGGATTGCTTAGTCAGATGCCCACAGTGATGAACTGCAGAGCAGAGAAATGGTCAGCACGTAGCAGGATGCAAAGTGTAGCTGTCAAAGTGTATCTGCAGCCATGCTGCCCAGGAGCAGGAGGGAGGAAAACTCTTGGACATGTAGGACCTTGATGCTTGTTGGACAAAAGCTGGGCCCAGCTGCCCGCATGCTTAGGGGTGGGTTCAGTGGGAGCTGCTGTAGATCTGGGCTGTGATTATGCTGTAGGGCTGAGAGTAATGACTAATTAAACTGCTGAGTAATGGAGACAGGGGCAAACCCACCTTTCCTGGACCTAATTCCAGCCACAAGTACTACAAGACAATGCTCTTTGCAAGTGAGATTGCATAAACGCTGTTGCTGATTCTCTGCTTAGGACTGGAATGCTGTGAGCAGCTTCCTCCTCTTCTGGTGAGAATAAACTGAGAAAAGGCTGTTGCTTCCCCTCCTACCTTCCTTCCCTCTTTCAGGTTTGAAATCCAGATAGCTGCTGCAGAGCCAGTGAAATAAATGACTCTCCTGGTTGTACTGTTTTCCAGAAAAGTAAATTATGTGTGTGCACACACACAGGGATGCATTTTAATTATCCTCATAAATGATGACGAATGTGCGTTTAGGCATGACTGCAAGCCAGGAACAATGCATTCATTGCTCACTGTTGCTTTATCCCTTTTTGACCTTAATTTGATTTTCTCTAAGCTGGATGCGTGCATCTGTCAAGCCTATACCTAACCTGATGGAACCAAAAGCCCCATTCAAGGAAACTCCATGTCATCTGCCTCTGCCAGAGGTCTGGCATTACCTGATGTTCTTCCACTCCCTCCCTCATAGTCCCTCACCTTCTCGTGCTTTACAAATTTTGTCTGTATTTACCTTGACTGCCGAGAGGCTGAGAGCTTCTAATGCCATCCCTGCTCTCTGACCATGCAGCAGCACCACGGTTCTCATCTGCCAGGGGAAGGGCTATGATGGGGCTGGTGTGGTAGGCAGCAAAGTTATGCAGCAAAATGTAAAGCATCCCATTAATTCCACTGCCATCATTTTGCTGGCATGCGTTTTGGCTGATAAGCTTGTCATTCATCAGATGACGGACAGAAGGTCATCTGTTTCTGTTATGGCCAAGGAGCTTGGTCTGACTAGCATGACGGTGCTATTGTAGAAGAGCTCTGGCTTGGTCTGTTCCTTTGCAAAGCTTTGCTGTGAAAATTGTCCTGGAGCCCATCTCCTGCTGATCTTCCCATCCTAATGTGCACAGTGGTTCCCCTCACCCCTGGTGAGTGCCATTTCAAAAGCATTTAGTCACAGTCTGACGCTCTGCAGGGTGCTTTTCATTAGGTGGAAGGAAGAGATGGAAGCAGTTCTGGTAGGGGGGATGCCGTCTGCAAAGTGCAAATGGAGACCTGGTTTCGAGCCCTTTTTTAAGGGAGGGGTGTCTGCACAGACTTTTTTTAACAAATGGCTTCAAACAAGAGCTCCTTGTGCTCTGAAGTGACTGGAGGCATTGGAATATTAAGGTGGCTGTGAGCCTGGTTTTTTAGAGGTTTGATACGATGGGAGGGCAATGGTGATGATGCCCCAGCAGTGTCACCGTTCCATACACTTGTGGTATTGACACTCCTAACTGTGAAATTAGCCTTAAACTCTGCTCTGAGTTTGCTCTTCCTGACCTGACTTGCATTTCTTGAGCCTTGCCTGAGCTCCTGCTTCTCTGCATCTCCTCTTGCCTTGCCCCCTTCCTCGCTCTCTTCTTCCTCTCTGCAGAGCAGGGCTGTTCTTAAGAGCATCTTGCTTGCTGGTGAGGAGGCAGAGGAGATGGATGCAGTGTCCTGGATTTAGGGCTGTCTTCTAGCCCACCCCATGCTTCACAGCTGCTCTCCGTGGAGAGTTCCCACTGATGGGAACTGCAGCCAAGTTCCCAGCTGAAGTGCACAGTCCTGAGGTTTATTGCTGTTCTCTCTGAAAAGAGATTCTCCACAGAATCCCATTCAGGTTTTAAAGCAGTAAGAGATGCCATAATTTATGCCTTCCAGAGTTTAGAATGACCTATGGGGTCCTGGCGTGGGTGTAGTATCACACAGCCTAGTAGCACTCGCTGCAAAGCGCCGGCAGGGTGGCTCTCACGCGAGCCAGACCCTGTCATTTTTCTGGCTTCTTCCAAGCAGCGCGTCAGCTCCGACCTTGCCAGCCTGCATCGGAACAAAGAATGGCAGCTCTTCTTGCTCGCTTGTTTATCTGTTTCAAGTCGAGTGGCAGGGAGCCTGGCAGTATCCAGCTTCCTTCTCAGGAGGCCGGGTTAGCAGAAGGTCTGCTCAGATGCTGCACTGGGCAGATGGCTCAAGGTAACCCCCAGGGCAAGCGCAAACTGCACTGGGATGTGGCCAAGTGGAGATCTGCATGGAAAGGGAGAGGGAAGCAGGGAGACAGGCAGCGCAGCGTCCATCCGTGGTCCTGCCCCGGTGGAATCGTCCCTCGCAAACTGCCTGATCCGTAGCGGGGATGGAGGGAGGTGCTGGGGGGACACATGCACCATCTGGCCAGTGCTGCTGCCCTGCTTGGCAGGAGAGCGTCCAGGAGGAGCGGCTCGTGGGCTCGTAGTGCTCGAAGCCTGCGAGCTGCTGCTCGACGTGTGTTGGCCCAACTGTGTGTGCAAGCTGAACTGGAGAAGCTGGGAATGTCCGAGTGCTGGAGAGTGAGTGAGTCACAACAAGGATGCAGATCTGGGGTGCTATTTCCTTCTGGGAAGTGGAGGACTGAAGGTGGCCACATGGTTGCAAACACTGCCTGGTAATTGGTTTATTTTCCCTTTTTCTTTATATGTGATTAATAGGGCTACTTCTATGAAACTAAAACTCCTCAGCTTGAGTTATACCTTGCTGGATCCTGAGCTGCAGTATGGTTTTGACTATAATCTAACAAATGTTACCCTTATCAATTTGCCTTTTATATTAATGCTCATAGCAAACCAGAGTTAAGTATTTTGTTTGTGAAAAACACAGTTCCATCAAAACAAAGTCCAACAGATTATTGTGCATGCACACGGGATAAGTGATTGCTCAGTATCCTTGTCTCTGCTAAGTCTGGTTCTGAGAAGCACATTTTTCAGTGAAGAGATGGCTTTGTGTGATACATAGAAAGTCCTATTTCCATCAGTAGCAAGGACTGAGCTGGAATTTGAATTGGGAGAGAGATCACTTGCTTTTGCCACCAGCTTGTTGATTCTAAGCTAATCATTTTTGCTTAAAAGAATCTGTGACAGTCTTTTCAGAAAAGGCTTGCTGTACAGACTGAAGGAAAAACAGTAGTTGAAACTAATTGAGCTATAGGAACATATAATTTATGAAAGGAAAAACACTATTCTAGTCAGTGTATTAACTCATGACTTGACTTTTTAATGGCAGTGCTGTAGGTTAATTAGTACGTGTGCTGTAGTTATGCCTACCGAAGTTATTCACAAGGGATCACGGATCATGGTCTCATTAAGTAGGCCTCCCATAAAGACAATCTTTCCGTAAGTAGCTTAATGTCCGCGTGAGTTCATGGAAATTTTTTGTCCTTATCAGCAGAATAAGTCAGACTGAAGAGAAGAGAAATGGAAATACTCTCGAGTAACAAAAAACCCACACACTATGGAAATACTGATTGGGTGCTCAAAGTGGAATTATTTTCTCTTGCATCTTCCTACACAGTGTCTTTCTCAGCCTGTTTTAGGACTGAATGAATTCAGGCAGTGAGCCCTTGCTCAAGCTCCTATTTCTCGTGCGTTGAGAAGGGCGATGAGCCGCCTCTCTCTGGACTGCACCGCATGGTGCGTTGTGCAGCGGTAAAGCTGGTTTAATGTTCCGTGGGCGTGTTAGTCTGCACTGGTTGAACACAGTAAATATCAAAGGTAATTCAGTGTTTTTCCTTCACAGAGAAGAAAAAAACCTGCTGAATGACCTTTTATCTGTGAAAGTGAATGGAAACAGGAGTGTGTATCTGGAATCTAAGAGGCAGAGCAGTCTTACTGACCTGCTTTCCCTGGCTCAATCTCCTGGTGTAAATCAGAAAGGAAGGCTGAGAAACACCCTCAGCTTGGGATCCCATTCTCTGTGCTTGTATCACACACCTTTTGATACCATATATACCCTCTATTTCTTTTTTCCTTTTTTTCCCTATAGCTCCCAACTACCCCATTCTCTGGCAGTACCAGGGTGGCTGGGATATTAGAGCAGAAATTCTAGATTGTTTCTGGAGCTTCCAACATGTTGGTAGTCCCCACTGAGCTGGCTTGAGGATCTTTCTTCCTCATTTTCCAGCAGGTTTATTCTCAGATTGCTTCTCAGCTTGGGTTAAACACCCACAGAAACTGGAGCTGACACTGAGTTGGACTTGTAAGCAGTATAGTCCCCACTGGAGAGGGCTGAACTTGCACTCCTGCCCTTTCATCTCCAAATTGACCTGCTGAATGGAATTGGCATCCTCAGCAGGACTTTCTTTTCATCAGCATTATTTCCCCATGCATAATGGGTCATTAATTTTACTGGGGTTTTCTTTTCACTTTTTCTTTCTTCTAAAACACTCTGACCAAAGCTGGAAGACTGAAATATTCTGCCTCCGCTGCAGTATGGGGTAGGTGGAATGTGCTACTGTCTGTAGTGTATGCTCTGTCCAAGTCCTCTTCCCAGCACCCACATTCCCAGACATCCCCTGGCATGAAGTGGGTATTCCTGCCTTTGATCCCATTGTCTCTGAGAGAATTTGTAGCAACCCACAGAGATGATGGTGATTGTGCATGAAAGCTATTGTGGGCAGTTTTAGAGGGATGAGAAAAGTGAACACAATCCAGAGTGTGGCTGTGTATCTTCCACCTATTAGGTATCTGGAGAAGCCAGGGATCCTGCCTTTGATCCTCCGGATATCATCTGTCCTAGGCAGGGATGGCGTTTCCCTCTAGGTGTGTTTGTGTTCTCGTCCTGCATGCTTTTTGCCTTTGCTGAGGAATCAGGATGGCATCATCTGGCATTATTGTGGAGAAGTTTTAAGTTTTGACTATTAGAGTCTGCACTAAAGATCTCAAAGACAAAAAAAAATCCATGAGGTATATCAAAATTTGTTGTTCACTGTGCTTTGCACAGGAAGAAATACTCCTCTGGTTGACAGAGACCATATCTGCATCTTCTTGTTTTAAATCTTAAAAAGCAGAGAGCAAGAAAAATTAGCAGTAATAATGACCACTTCGCTCCTGCAGAGAAGTGCAATTTCTTTATTAAAGAAGAGGTGTCACATGCTTGTTCCTTAAATCCTCCTAAATACCTGCTTAGCAGCATTATTGACAGGCTTTTCTCTTGAACATTGAGCTGTTAAGCTGCTCCTAGTTTACAGCAAGAGGTTAAGGGATTTCTCAAAGCCTCCAATGAAAGCTTTACTAACTGGATTAACTACTAACATGGATTTACGCTTTCAGTCAGATTAACCCCAATTGCTAAAGGAGGTTCCTCTTGTTCCTCTCCTCTTCTTCTTTTCTTCTCTTTTTTTCCTTCATCTTTTCTCTTTTTGTTCATCAGGAATAAGGGGACAAAGTAAGGGAATTTGAACGGTGGGACAGCACGTGCCTACAGGCCTAGGGAGAAGCAGTCAGCTGCTCTGGGAATGTGACCTGCATGTAAAGAGCAGTGGGGACTCAGGCCACTCTGCTCTTTACACTGCTCCTGCTGGCCTCTTCACACAGGACTATTTCCATGAGGTCTTCAGAAAATGTGAGGAACTTAGAAAATTGGACTGCAGTTTTGGATTCTGTTTGCTTTTGTCTTCCTCAGTTTCTCTTGTCAGCCAAGGATTGGGAACTGCTCTACAGAATAATTAGATAAGTTACAAACCTAGCTGAGCAGATAGCAGGGAAGGTGCTAAAAGATCTTCCAGTGAAGAGGAGCAAATAGGATAACCCATGGTCTTTGTAGCACTGCAGACTTGAAGGTAATCTAATTTAGGCTGTAGTTACATGTGTATTTCTTCAGCATCTTAGGAAGAATTAAGTATCATCTGTTCTCCTACTTTTGGCCTGGTTGTTTGTGCCCTTGCACTGCTCTGAGCCAGCATATGCATTTATAAGCAGGACGACAGCCAACTATCCACTACTTAATTTAGACGCATTTTGCCCTCTATTCTGTGTGTTATAGTGCCCACATACAAGGAGTCTAGGTTGATCAGGGAGGGGTGGATTGAGCAGCCTCTGTCACCGCAGTGTGAAGGCTGTGGGCCTGGAGCTAGTCGCTCAAAGTGAGGATCTGCTCTGGCTTGTTGCACAATAACTGCAGTGCAAAAATCTGTTTTAGCAAATGCTAAAGGATGGCAGGGAAAAGCAAACAGAGATGTGAGCTGGAAGGAGCAGAGACATGCAATGTAGCTGCGCTCGCCTGACCAAACTTGCAAATGAGTTGATTCCTAGCCCAGGAGATCAAGGAATTGAGCCAGCACTTTCACTGTTTCTCTGTAATCTGCTCACAGCACAATTCAGACCTCTCAATTATCTTTTTCCCCATGCATGATGAACCATGCAATGGCCACATGAAGGGTCACTGCACTATGACACGGTGTCTGGCACATGCAAGAAGTTGCAGTACTCGGCTACCCCTGGGGACCGAGTCTTCCACCATGACCGTGCTGAGCCCACCCTCTGGGCAGCGGGGTGTCCCCAGGGAGAAAGCTGTCTCTTTCATTTAGCTCTTGCTTTCTGCGCTGGCTCTGATCACAAGTCCAGCTGGCCCAGGATCATGTTGCTAAATAGAGACCGTAGCATAAGAAACGTGGTATTCTGGCTCCTAAGCAGTATGTGCACTGTTTATTAGCTGCTGATGGAGCGATCATCCATGAGTGCATCCAGTACCTTTGGAGCTCTGGGTACAGCTTGATTATCGGAGTATCATTGAGTTCCTGTGCTGTGCAAAAAGGTTTGCTTCTGAGCTGGCTGGCTGGGGATAGTCAGGAGATCCAGCAGTCTCCCTGCTCTGCTCTAGGATGTTTTGGTTTTATACATGTCCCTTGCTCTGCTTTGTGTCTATCCTCCAGCCTCCATGCCCACCCTGAAACTATTCAGACTCCATCCATCTGAAAAACATCAATAGGATCCACAAGACCCTGCTATGTCATTTCCCTTGAACAACTCTCCCTGATCTGCTATCCTGCATGTTCTCAGTTCTGTGTAGTTCTTAATTTCACATTCTTTGACCCCCTCCCTACTGTCTTTATCCCATTCTAATCCATTTTTATCTGAATCACTGGCCTTCATTTCTGATTTCCCATCTGCTCCTCCTTCTTGCCCATCACATGTCTCTAATCTCCCAGCCCACCAACTCCCTTTCACCCCAGAGAGCAGCTGCTCCTCCTCTTTCCTCCAGCACATCAGTCCTTTCTCCCTGGTCTGCAATGAACTTTCAGTTGCCTAGCATCAACCTGTTCTTGCCTCACACTGCCAGGTGAAACTCTGCTCTCCTTCACCAGTTTGCTTTCTAGGCCTCATTATGTGCCCCTAAGGGGAACCCATGTCACTCATTTTGTGCTTTGCATCAGCAAATCCTGATTTCTTCAAGGCAACCACTCTAGGCTTGTGACACATGCACCACTATCACCTCAAGGCACTAGTTCTCTGCAAGCTCTCTCCTAATCATTTGGGATTGCACTATTGCTTCTGTTCCCTCTAGCAGGGCTCTATATGTACAAGGACCTCCACTAGAAACCTCACAAACCTCCATAGAAGCGAGCCGAGCAGGAGCACTTTTCTCTCTCTGCAGTGATGATGGAGATAGAAATGCACTTGAGCCATCTGTATTTTGGCTTTTCCTTTTGGACATTCGATTATTATTTGTGGAATTCCTTATGGCTTGACACTTGGCGTTTTACAGCAGAGGCCTGTCATATCCCTTTTATATCAGATGGTAAAAATAATGTCTGCAAGCCCTATGGCCAACAATGAGACTGGCCAAAGAAAAGTGAGAGAGGCAAAATAAAATGAAATCCTACAAATGGAAGGGGTGAGATGAAGGGAGACAGTTCTGGGGGGTGAGGGAAGGTTACCCTGTGTGATAGAGAGGGTTATGGATAGAGGATGACTGGGAGCGTGGTGAGATACTGCCATAGTTCTTGACTTAGCACTTTCCTCTCTCTGACTCTTGCTTGGATGTAGAACTTGTTTGGATGTAAACTTGTAAATTGGATCTTCCTTTTGTTCTTGTAGCTGGTCCAGTGCTCATCTGAGTTTTCTGCAAGTTTAAACAACCTTAAGTTTCTCCAGCTTATGCTCTGCACTCCTTTAATTCCCTTCGAGCCAAGGGAAGCAAATTCAAGGGATTCATTGACAAGACTTTGCTTCCCATTGCCTGACGTTCAAATACTCCTTTATTGGCAATGTATGTCCCTCCCCTGGGGAGCAGCCCCATATTCCATTGCACAGCAGTCAGGATGCCCCCTGCCCTCCTGATCTTCCTAAGGGTCTGTCTTTGAAAGCCTTCTGCATAGCGACTGTGACATAAAAGCACTTGAGTGTGACCGAGTGTTGGCCTTGATGGATTTCCTAGGTCTTATCCCAGGCTCATTAGCCCCATTTTGGCATTACAAGAAGAATGATGAATTTTAATAGTGAATCAGAGAATTCCTTATTCTTTCTCTGAGGGAGACAGGAGGCAGAGCTACCGACTGTGAGGTGTGAAATGGGCTGCAGCCACTTCTAGGGAACTTTCTCTTCTGCCTTCTCTTTACAGGCAGCACAGGCTTGTGAGTCAAGCACTTGTGCATTTGAGGTCTCTGCCTGTTGAGCCTGATCTCTCTCTGTTTTATGTTCCTCTAGGCTTGGTCTTTTTGGTACTGTTAATAACGGGGTAGTGTCTACTGAAGATGAATTTTCTCCTACCAGCCAGATAGAAATGCAGGTGAGATATGCAGGTCAAGACTTTTGGGATCTCTTCATGCCACCTTCTGCAACTGGGGGAGACACTTCAAACTCCCAGGATTCCATTGCTCCCATAGGATACAGCCTAATAATTTAATCCTCAGGATAGTACTGAGTGACTTAAGGAGCAAATCTCCTTGTATTCTGTTTCCCCAGCACTGATTTATGTTAGATTTTATATTAATAACTCCCTGCCTTGTGTGATATTTCATATTTAAGAAAACTTTGTCAGGTGTTATCATTGTGTTTTTGGTTTTTTTTTCAGCACTTAATGGGGAGAGTAGCAAGCACTAAAACATGGTTGTGTCTGACCATTTTCAGCAGTCACCTTGCCTGCTTCTCGCTGACACAGTTCTTACAGTAATTAATGAGCTGGCACATTACTTGGAGCCTTGTCAATGAATTAATCTCCGTGCAGAGGGAACAGCTGAACACAGGTTCGTCTTGTCATCTTTGGCTCTTGGGGAGCCTGAGAGCCTGGAAATCGGGAGGACTCTGGAAGAGTCACTGCTCCAGGGGTGGCCAAAGTTATGTACTCCATATATTTAGTGTATTTCTGTATATAATCTGATTAAGTAGGGAGAAGAGCATGTTCTGAGAGGAAACTGGCACTATATTAAAGTGCATTTTGGTACCACATGGCTAAACAAGAGCCAGTGGTTTCAAATGCTACTGGTTCTTGTTTATTTCTTTTGAAGTTTAGAGCAATTCTGAAGCATCCAGCACTGGCTGTGTGGTTGAAATCACACTTCCTGTGTCAGAGAATCATTTTTAACTTCCTTGAAGTGACTTTTCATTTTTTTTTTGAGTTTTTCCTTGATTTAAGCAGAGTTCTTCAGGTAATAATCTGGTTACATAGTGAATAGTTTTTAGAAATCCCAGGGTTGCTGGTTTCAATGTCAGTATTGGTCTGAAGAATTTCATACCACTGTTTGGAAAGAAAATGTTCTATTTCTCAGAGGACAAGGTATCCAGCGAGAACTAAGGAACGAATCTTTTCTTAGAAGTGCTGGGAGTAAGACGTGGAATTTATCATCTGGTTTAGTATTTAGTTGTTTTTCACATCAACTTGCTAGCCTCCGCCAGCTGTGGGACAGGTCTCACACCCAACACAAATCTCTGCTTAGCTGACTATCCAAGAGATTGGAAAATGCTGCAAGGTCAAGTCTATCCCCAGATAGTGAGGGGCTCAGCAAGGTTAGGTAGTTCTGCACTGAAGCCACTAAGGTGTCAGGAGACAAGTTTGATCATTGCCCGCCCGTGGGATACTGTTTTTTCCTAGGACTGTGTGTTTCTTTCATTGACACCAAAGACATCTCGGTGATGAAAAGTAGCATAACCGATTTTCATAGAAATATATTTCCATTTTAGGCTGAAAGGGAAACCCTCAGGCCTTTCCCTTTCTAAAATCATCCAGGTGCATCAGAGCATTTCCAAGTGAAGTTGTCATTTCAAAGACTGATTGCCTGTAATAACAGAAAGGACAGTGCATTTGGGTGCTAACACTTTCATGCACAGATCTGTTTGCCCAGTTCCAACCCACAATACCAGGAGGCTTTTCAGAGAGTTCCTCCAGCTTCAGGTTTAGACTGAGCTGGATTCTGCACTGATTTTACAGTTGTACTTTGAATGTAGAATTACACTAAAATGTCAGCTGGAAAAGCACATGAATCCCACACTTACACCTAAGGACATTATTATGGTCAGTGATGCAGTTAACACACACATGGCCAGTCCAGCATGGATACAGTGACTCCGTGAAGATGCTGAACTATTTTTGGTTCACAGGCGTGCTTAGAAACTGCAGTGATAGACTAGAAATGTTGACAGAAATAAAATATTTACCCTACCTCTGCCTTGATATTACAGGATCCTGAGAGTTTTAACGTATTCTCTGTTCTCATTCGTGATCCCCCCAAGAAAGCTGTAGACACAACCCAATTTAATGGTTGAATGGAGTTTCTCTAATGGGTTCCTTTCTCTCAGGGCTAACTAATTTAGTTGGAGATGCTGGTTAATGACAGGGGAGAGACTCCCTCTGTAGTCCTGAGTGCAAGGGTGGTGCTTCCAGAGGAACACCCAGGGCTGGGAGGTGGCCTGGCTCTTTCAGATAAAACTTCCCAAAAAGGTCCCTTGTGTGGCTGCAAGGTAACAAAACAAACTTCTTGGTGGTGGGAGGAAGGGAACTTGACAAAAAAAAATGATACAAGTCAATAAAATGAGAATGTTAAGGTATCCTTAATGCTAGAAATCATGTTTCATGCCACTTACATGAGGGACCTTATTCTTTTTTAGGTTAGAGAAGGCTAGCTGGTTGCTTTTGTTATATCACACAGCAGAGAGTTCCAGTGATTATTTATGCTTAATTAAATTTTTTCTTTATAGATTGTATAAGCAAGTTTTGTTTTAATTGCAGTGATTGTCTCAAACTATTTTCTCAAATGGCAGTGAAAAGGCAGAACTGCCCAAAATGGTATTTCACATGCTGTTCATGTTCATGGCTGTGTCATCTCTCGTTCATCCTTCTCATTTGTGTTCAGTGTTCATCATTTTTGTGGCATTTATCTATGAAGAAACCACTCTACTATGTTTACAATTGGTCTTTGTGAAATTGTGGTATTGTTTTTTACCTTTTCATTTTAGATTTATGATACTGAGATATTAATACATCACTCGCCAAGAGACTTGCTTTTGTTTTCTCTACTTCATTAGAGCATCTTGGCATTTTCTTTCTTGTAAAGAAGTTTTAGATGTTTTGATGAAACTTCAGATGTTGTGGGCAGATGTCTCACCGCTCACATTAAGCTGATTGAAAAGACCTTTGTGTTCTCAAGCTTTTTGTCCATCACCAAATGTTACAGTGAGTTTGGATCCTTTCGAGCAGGTTATTCCAACCCTTGCCACTGTCTCAACTGAACAGTGAGGCTGTGCTGAGCCTTGCATTTGGATGTCTTCCTCAATTGTCTCATGAGGTCTTTCAAGTTTCACTTAATGTTCTATTTCCGTCCAGATTTTGCCACCCATTCTTAATTCTCTTGCTTTCCAAAGCTAATAGATATCTCCTGGTCTTACACAAACCATAAAGTTTGTACAATTCTCTTTCCTTTGCCTTCAAGGTTGACCATTTGAAATACAGGCAAATTCAGTGTGGCTCTTTGTCTCCCTCAAGTGACTAGCACAAATACCAACTTCTATGCAAATACCTTCCTGGTATAAATCAAACACTGATATGTGCCTTTCCCCTTGCAGAAGCTTCACTGAATTTTCTCTGCTCTTTGTTTGAAAATACAAACAAAACTGTAGGGTTTTTTAAAGAGCTGTGTGTCTTTATTGCAAAAATCTGTCATGCTTGGACAAGTTAGGAGAGGAAAATGATATGAGACCTTCCTTTCTCATTGTTGCTGTTGGATGAGATGGCTGTTGCAGAGCCAACATTCTCCAATACGTAGTCTCCAACCCAACTGTACAAAAATTCCACACTTCCACTTAACCCCTCCATTTGTCTGATTAACTGAACAGAGTTTTGTTGACTTCAGCTCAACAGTGAGTGAAGGTGGCTTTGTTGCTTCCAGCCTAAACTTTGTCCTCGTTGTTTTGTGTGGTCTCATTGGGCTGCAAACCTCTGAGCTCCACTCTTTACATATACTTAAAGAAGGGCACTGACCAAGCTGTGCTGAAGAGAGAAGAACCAAGGTTACTGCTGGATACCTTAACTCAAGCTTAGGACCTAGGAGAATTGTCCTTTGATTCCTTTGTCAAGCATATCTATTTTTTTTTTGCAATGCATCCTTTAGATTGAGTTCTTCCAAAGTCACCAAGAAACAGCTTGTGTTGGGGCAAGGCCATGAATATACGTAACATGGGGAACATTTAGGAGGATGGATTCCCAAGTGGCTCTCCAGTCTCTGCAGCAATGATTAGCCCAGCTCTGGATGACAGAGTGTATTAAAATGGAGATGACACTGCCCTTGAAACATAGTAAGTGGAAAGACTAGTGGGAAATCTCTGAGAAACTTTCCTGCATTTAGACTAAGCGAGGACAGCTCTCTTCTGTCTTTCTTACTCTTCCCTCAGTTGCAGCAGCAGCCTAGAACTGAGTCTTTGGTGTCCTACCTTCTCTTTTCTACCTCCCAGGATGAAAAAATAATGTGGCTTTTCTAATGTCCTAACCCCATTCTGTCATTCCCCCTGCGCTCCTATGAAATGCATGTTAGACTACAATAAAGCTGGTGTGCAGCCAGCATGGAAATGGTATTGGCAAAGCTGTAATGGAGGCAGGAATTTATGACTGAGCCAGGTGGAGTTCTGAGGGATTGCACCTGAGCTCATATTACCTTACTGCCAGGCACTGAATTCAGTTATATCACTTTGGGCAGGTAAATCTATTGGTGCTATTCAAGTGTGGCTATCACAGTGTGTGCCCTTTTCTTTGAAACAATTCTCTGCTTTTAATTGGAATAAATGGTAGTGACTTGTTCCAACTTCAAAAATAGATAAAGAGAGGGCAGATTCTAAGGAAAATAAATGGTAGAAAATTGAAAATATTTTCCTTATGTTTCATTCTTAAATCTACATATTTCTGTAAGCACCTGAATTAGGACAAGTGGCGCTGACCAGTGAAGGAGACATTTTATGGTTAGATGAGACAGGAGGTCATGTAGCCCAGCCACAAGTGATTCCCTCTATTTTCATACTCCAGTGCTTGGTCTGTTGGGTCCATGGTCTGCAGGAGCTGCCCTGCTTGTATGTAGAAGCCCCGCAGTCTCTCTGCAGAAGACTGTCCATTTTCTTTTTGTTTATCTGTGGTGGCAGTGTGTCATGGAAGCATGCATTGGAATCGGGCTCCGCAGGGTTCTTCACCATTACTTGAACTTCATGATTCCTGATGTCCCTTTCCTTTCTTCCCTTTTTCTACCTTTACCATCTTTACTGAGGTTGGATAAAGCAGAAGGGTCATTCAGTCCCTGGATCCAACTGACTGGAGACAGTGCAGTGCAGGGGACACCATGCTCCCAGCAGCAGACTCTCCTCAGGTTCCCATTTCTGCTTTTTTAGCATCATGGATCATTATCATACTCCACATTTCACCTAGGACTGGAATTCTCTTAACAGTTCTTGCTACAGAATTTTGCAAGAAAGGAGAGAAGAATGGGAAGAATCTGAATGAAGAAAATATGTCCTTTCCTGTCTGCTGCTCCTGCTGTTCAGAGGAGCACTGATAGAAAGTTGATGCACACTTCATGACATTAATATCTTCAGGTAAATAGTTTTATCATCCCTCTTAGTTAAGGTATCTGGCAGCTGTTAAAGGCATCATTTTCTGTTTATCGTCTTATAAGCAGCTGCTTCAGCAGAGTTGCAAAATTAACATTGTGCTGAGCAAAATGGTCTGTGTAAAACAAGGGCAATCTATGTAAGAATATATATAATCCTTCACATTAGAATTTGGCTGTTAAAATTCTGATACTCTCAGAGGTCACTCCAACCTAGTTAAATTCTCTTCAATAAAAGCTGCTATTGTGATTCAGAGATTTTTTTCCTGTAATATTCTCTCCTTTGGCCTGTGCTCTTCAGGACTCACCTCTGTCTCCCCTACCATCCTGGCTGCCTCTCCTGATTTAAATTGCATTACATTCTGCCATTTATTATTTAAAGCAAAGCTTAACTACCCAGGCACCATGAAAACTCTCAATAGTGGGGTTAGAGTTCCTTCAGTATTTTCTTTTCTTGTTTTCTCTCGTCCTTTTGGGAGATTTGACCAAAACTGAATCACGTTGAGGGATGCTGCTTGTAGAAAACGTGCCAAGCTGGAGCAAAACAGATGTGAATTCAGTTCCCTGCTATGACACAGGTTTCCTGAGTATTGTTGGATATATCATTTAATCTCTCTCTTTCTCTCTCATTCTGCTGCATTCTCTCCCTTGACACTTTGCACAGAATATTTACTTCTACCATACAGCTTATTTCAATGTGTTTTTTTCTCCCAGAATAAAATCTGTATTAGCCATTGTGTACACACTACTGCAGGGAGTAGGATTTTAGTGTTCAGACCTCACATTCTGTAGTGCCACACAAATAAATGCATTAAATAAATACCTCTCCTCCCACCACACGCAGCATCAGTATACAGATGGAAACAGAATGATGCTAAGGTTAAACCTGATCTCCCTTGCCTGAGGCTTGTAATGAAGTAAAAGGAGATTTAATTCCAATATTAGTGTGGCAACTCTGTGACCTTAAATGGAGTTCTTTTAAATTTATCTGGGGGATAAGCATGCATCTGTGTAAATATTTAGAGCCACTGGCTTCCTGGTATCGTGCTGTCTAATCTGCCCTTTCATGTTCTGGAGTGGAATCAGGATCACTAGTTATCCTGGGTCCATAACAGTGGTCTCATGAGCACAGCAGGGTGAGTAGCAGCTCCTAGCTTCTTTCAGGACAATTTCCAAGGAAGCATTCTTAGAAAAAAATAATGCGTTGCACTCAGACAGTGGAAAACTCCTGTAGCAGGCATGGATAAAGCCCAAAAGATTAGTTTCCCAACCAATTAACACACTTCTATTGTGAAGAAATATAATCATATGGTTCTGGAACTATGACCTGTCTACAGTGTTGACTTTCAGATCCTAAAAGTCATTGCAAAGTAACAACATTTATGCCTGGCCTATTGAAGGCTAGTGACTAGTCAACAAAACCTCAAGGGACTACTCTATAGGGAGCCCCTATGTTCTGACAAGCATATAAAGCAATCTCTGCTTATAATTTGTAGGCGACAAGGTGAATTTGAAGAAGTTCATTCTCAATTTGAAGAAGTTGATGTGTCAAACACATCAAGATGTGTTTGGCACACCTCATAATAGAGTCCATATTCCTCATAATATAGATAAAAGTGACTAAATTAAGGTTGCAAACAGAGCTTTGAATGAACTCTTTCCTATGCAGAAAGGAAAGTAATTACATTTGGAGGACCCTAGAGAATTCCTATCTCTACTACTGATATGAAGAGACAGACTGAGAAAGATCAGTCTAACAAACAATTCTATGCTTATACTGCAGTAATCAAAGGGCCACAGGCACTGGACCTGGGGAATGTTGCCTTTCTTATTGGGGCCCTTATCTGATGATGGCAGAACTGTGTGTGTTAGATTATGAGACTACTCTAGGATATAGAAGTTTCTATGCTCCAAAGTTTTGCATTGGCATCGGAACCTATTTCAGTGGACAGGGACAAGATGCTGTAGTTAGATCCCAATTCTGCAAAAACACATGTAATCTTCGCCATACAGGTATTCATTTTGGAGGTATCAGTGAAATTAATAGTCTCATTTGAAGTTCATACATTCCTTAAACATTTTGGTAAATTAAGGGACAGAGGTTCACCCCCACTTTGGTATAAATACACTACAGGTTAATCTAGACAGCCCTCTTCTTCACTGAAAAGTGTTTAGTGACTAATTTCATTGCAGGAGGTCTTTTTTATAGCTGTCTCTGACCGTGTACTTGGGATTTAGGAAAGTCTAGGGTCTCTTCAGTAGCTCTAAAGGATTAAAGAAAAAATGGGAGAAAGGACTTTAAAAGGTTTGTTCTTTTATCTATTTTTCACCCCTTTAGCAAGGATCAGCTCTACATATGTCATTTCTGACAGGTATTTATTCTTTAAAGACTAACAGTGAGACCCCTAGGCAATCCACCCCAGTGCTCTACTCTGCTCACTAAGCTTGTCCTAATGTCTAGCTCTGATCTCTCTTGCTGCTATGTAATCCCGTTATTTCTTGCCTAGTCATCCTGATCATGGAAAACATTCCTCTTTGTAATATCCTTTATGCACTTGGAGACTGCAGCTCATTTTCTCTTTTCTGCCTGGAATAACTGCAGCTTTCTCATTGCAATCTTCATACGTCATATGCTTTTGAGTGTTCATGTTGCTCTCTTCAGGACTTTCTCCAGTCGTTCCACTTCTCTTTTGATGTCCAATACTCAAAATGGGATGCAACAGAGGCTTTACTGGTTCAGGTAGAGGGTGAGAAATCATCTGTCTTTGATTACAGTGCATGACATATTCTCATCTTCATCATATACTGGCACAGAGACAATTTTAACAGACAGAAAATGCTAGAAAATTAATTTCTTCTTCTGGCAATTTAGACTTATCTGGTACCTCTCAGATGATGCTATTAAGTGTTACAACAACTCAGGTTCTTTCCTCAAATCATTAAATCTCTAGGACAGCTCATGCTGATAAAGTGACCATTCTTGCATTAGTCTTTGCTCTAGGTGTTGACATTTGAGTGGGTGCTGATAGCTGTTCCCAGGGAATCCACACTGACAGTCGAGGCACTATGATTAGCCGGTCTCACAGGGCTTGCCATTTAAAACTAGAGGGCCTAGAGGTGGGTTTGCAGTATTTTTGTCCCCTGAAAGACAGCAAGGTCACTGAGATCAGACATGTGCCCCATAAAAAGAAAATAGGAGCCAGCTGACCAATTCTCTCACTGTTTTTGTAATCTCTCACCTTTTGCAATTTCCTCTTGGAGACTCTTTCATGATCTTTCAAGGAGAAAATGAAGATGAAAGTTAAAGATGAAAAGGCAATGGGACATCACCTGCCTGAAGGACAGAGTTTGCCATGACTGTCACAGAATTGAAGAGATAGACTTTTTTTTTTCATTTTTCAGAACTTTACAGCTACCTCCAACAGGCGCCATATTCCCAGCTGTGAAGAGAGCATGTTTTTGATAAAATCCAAGTTTAATTTGCTGAGATTCAGGTTTCTGCTGCCATATTATCATTTATTTAAATATAAATACAGCCTCTCATTGCACTGTGGGAATCCTTTTGGGGCAAAGGAGCCTCTTGACAATGATTCTCCATAAACAAGATCATGTTATAGTGCACTGGGAATTAACAGTGAAGCTAACTTCAGGTTGCTTTATTCAGATTGCTCCTCTAAGAACCATAAATTGTTTTAAGGAGTTCACAGGGCTTTCTGGAGATCATGTCTGGACAGGTGGGACCCCTTGTTATATGATAGAGTATCAAACACTTATGTTTGGGAACCAGAATGGCTCCTGTAGACTTTGGAGAGTCCCAAATTTTCTTTCTCAATAGCTATAAACATTTGGAAATCTCAGCAACATCAGCAAAGCACAATGTTATCCTCATGCTCAGGAGAACATAAAAGAAGGTTGTGTTGACTGGACCCCAACAGCTCTGGCACATGCAAGTTCAAGACATGGTCAAATGCTTTGTCAGCTCCCTTGGACATTCTGATATATTCTTGCTGGCATTTGGGTTTCTTGAAAGCTACTTTGAAGTAATTATCTCTGCCTTTTGTTGCCAGACATTATTGTCACACTAATTAGTCCATGGTCAACGCTCCCACTCTCTCTAGCCTTATAAATTTGTTCTTGTTTCATACTCTGCTATTCAGAGGTAGGATAATATGGAGTATAGGCGGACATTTGCCTTATTAAATTCCTTTGCTTGTGGCTAGATTTCAAATCCAAATTTGATGTGGATTCAGCCTTGGGAAGGAGGGGAAGTTTTATTAGGTCTGCAGAAAGAATGGAACACTACAAAATGTAGAAAGCGGCAGACAGGAAATCAGCTTTACAGTCATGTCTGACCTACTGAAAGGGCAGAACCAATATATTCCTGATGGTTAAGGTGCTTGGTATTACAGCATTTTCACACAGGACATGCTTTTTGGTTCTTTTTCTCAGTGCATGCAATGAGTATATATATTTATTTTAGAAAAACACTTAGCCAGAAGGAAGACAACATGTAGTGAAAGATAAATTATGCAGATAATGTTCTATTATGCGCACAGAGTAAAAAGTACAAGGGACATGCATTTCCCCAGGGAGACACCTCCGAAAGAGGGGAGGCTGGGACAACATGCAAAGTAAAATAAGAGGAGGAAGAAAAATCAAACTGAACATAGTCAGTTGTGGCAGATTTCGCTTGAAGGAAGAACAAGACTGAATGAGCAAAATATTGTACTGGGGGGAATTCCTTCCAATGAAAGGACTGTATAATAGCTGTGCCACTTATCAAGGTCACTACAGCAACTCAGGAGGACAGAGTTTTGACCCTGCAGGTATTTATGAGGCCTGGAGTAGGTGACTGGAGAGTGTGAAAAGAATCAATGTAGAAAACATCTGGCAGCATCTTCTCCCTCTGGTCTTCTGTGTTGCTGTATGGGGAGGGAGGCATCATCTTTTCTAGGCCCTGCCTGCGCTATGTGACCCACTGAGGTCTGACGGGATCCATTCCTGTGGGGCGTGTGGCAGTGCAGGCTCATGAACACCAGGCCAAACGGCTCCTGGATCTTATCAGAGAGACACAAACACACTGAAGAGGATGGAGACATCACTGTACTTAACTGCAGAACATGGAGAGAGTCTGAGTGGGCAGCATCCTTTCATTTCATCACGAATAACAAGATGTTGACAAGAAGATGCTTCTGGAATCTCCCCAGAGCTGTACAAGATGGTCAGGTCCGTGGCAGCATCTTGACATCTTTGTGCTTTTCTTTCATAGTGTGCAGCAGGCTGAATTATGTCTAGGTGGACATGTTAGGGGAATAAAATAGATTTTTTTTTTTTCCTGCACTTCAAATAGGTCCATAAGGGAGAAGCAGCCTCCTTGACTCAGGGCATGCAGGCTTTCCTCCAGGTCTCAGGTTCTCTGATCTGACTTTTGGCACCCCGGAGATGAGATACTGAAAGGATGTAGTATTTTACAGTGCGTGCTGGAACCTGTGGCAGAAAGGTAATTGACTCTTCCCATGTGGCTGCCTTCACAAGCTCCATTGCAGATGATAGATGAGAAACAAATGCAAGTACTGGAACCCCTTTGGCTCTGTGTTCACCTGTAAGTTTGAGATGGCCACTGTGCTATGTACAGGCATCCTGCAAGCAGAATCCCTGTAAGATTCTCTCTTATTCTGCAGGCTCACCCATACTTACAGTTCCACATTAAGAAAACCGGTTTATCAGTTTTGTGTTTTTTGGTTGACTCCTGCAGGATTAAGACTTCTTTTTTTTCCCTATTCTTTTCATTCTGTAATTGGCCAGACTACATTCCTGTCTTTTCTCCCTTACAACCGGATACAATTGGAGACATGCTGATGTTGTACAAAGAATTATCTCCCTGAGTGTTTGGTTGATGGGATCAGAAAAACTCAAAGACGGTATCAGATCCAAAGTCCGTTTAGACAAGTGGTTCTCCATTTATTTTGGCCAAGATAGTTGCCACTTCCTTTTGATTGTCTAGTCTGCCATTTCCCTTGCTATCTACATCTTTGTCCTTCTGCCCTTTGGGTTCTGGAGTCCTTCAGTACTCCTGGGGCACTAATATACCTTTTACAACATCAGTACGATAGATATGAGTGATATAGGAGAAGACAGTCCATCATGTTCCCTATAGCTAACAAATTTCATATTTTTTATTCCTTTTCTGCTACCTCTTTGCCACAACAACTGCATTTTGCAGGTCAAGCAGAGAGGCAAGTGCTAGTGGCCTTTTCTGCTTTCCCTCCCTGTCTCTGGCTAGCGATAGCCAGAGTGGTGTCCAACAGAGTGTTTTTCATACATAGCCAGTGATAGTTCTACCCTTGGTGAGTCTGCCTCACCAAGTTGTATTTTTTGATTTTGATTTGAAATTATTCCCCATCCTCTTTGTAGTAGCAACTGGCAAAGCTGCTGTTCTTACAATGGATTTTGCTGGGACTGATAGCTTACTTAAGACAGACCAGCAGTCAATATCTGAACTAGTCTGTTGAAATGGTATCGTCTCTGTGTTTTATCTTTCTCTCTACACCTCAGCTCTCATTTAATCTAAGTATTAACTATCGTTCACAGTGTTGAAAAAGCAGTTACTCTTTGTAGCATTAAGAGGAAAATATAATAGGATATAGCAGATAAAAAAAAGGTAAGTGCTCCGTATCGGTATTGTTAGTTGCTGTCTCATGCCCTCCTACTCCCTTCATCTCCCTTCATAGTAAAGCAGCTTATATGATGCCGAATGTATATGCATCACTAGTGTCCTATCTGCGGACTCACAAATTTGCTGCTTTTGAGCTTTTTTTACGCTTCGATTAAAATGTCTCCAGATTTTATTCTTGGCTTTTTCTTTCGTTGCCTGTAAACGTATCTTCTTGTGCAGACTTTTCCCAGTACTTTAAGAAACAGCAAATACCCCTTTTAAACAAGTTCCTGCTCTGATAACATTCTGCTTTGTCAGCAAGTGATGCTCTGCGTATTTCTTTCATTGTTTTGCGGTTTACAATTACAAATTGGTTTTTCATTTTAATTGGATTTCTAGGACCTAAGAGATAGAAAGAATTATGTTAGAGAGGACACAGTAACTTCACGCTTTGGCCTACCATAAATAGCAGGAGTTGTTTCACTTGAACAAATTATATATTTATAATGAACCATTATGTCATCATAATATTTCAGGAGAGATCCTGAAGCTGCTACTTACATGAATTTTCTTTTAAAGGACCTATCAGAAGTGATGTGCTGTAAAGTTTATCTGCTCTGGAAATACAATTCTAGGCAGTGCTGTCCAAACCAGCCACAATATTTAATCAGTATCATATTGACCCTTCCTGTTCACCATTTTTCCATAGTCTCAGGTCAGATGAAAATTTTTAGGCTGGAGAGATGAATTTTGCACCAACATTTGAAAGTCAAAAACTGTTCTTGAGGTCCTGTAGAACAGGTAATCATGAAGTGCCTCACTTACTGAAAACACTGAAAAACTTACTGAAAAAAGGATATACTTGAGGTTTCAGCTCAAGTCCCTCTTAAAGCATCTTTCTTCGGCCTTTCATACCTTTATTTAGCAATGAGTAGCTAACAGTGGCTTCCTGAGAGCCATATCTAACGTGAATATCGTTCTCATTTAAGTAGTGTTTACGCTGTAGAGACTGTGCAGTCTCCTAAAAGTGCCCAGGAGAAGAGCTAAATAGGAGACTTAGAAAATAAAAACTCTTCCTTGTGTTACAGCCAGAGGATAAGGCAAGTGCAGGGCATGGAGACTGCCGTGTTTTGTTACCTCCAGCTCTTTCCATGGTTTAAAAAGTTACTTAGATTCTGCACTGGGCTGGAAGGGGAGGCTGAGATCATACACTATGATCATTCACCCTGGAGGGGAGTGTGCTGACATGAAAAAGTAGATCCAGCGGAACCATATTATCCTGCTGGGTGTTGAAGGAATGCAGGGTGGTAGAAACTGTGTGTTGTACATGACCAAACAAAGAATTTTGATTTCCACGAGGGCTTATTCAGACCACTGAGCTAAAATGGGCTAGAAAACAAAATATTTCTAAGTCAGAGATGCCACTCAGTGTTTTTCAGGAGTAATGCCTGGCAGAGCATTCCGGGATAGTGAGGCAGCTGTAGACGTAATTGCGTTGGTGCTGACAGTTTTAGAAAGAGATAAATGAGATGCTGGAGTGATCAGGCATTAGTGAGCATGTCAGCATATCTACATGCTAAATATCTGTCATTTTGCAATTATCATATGGAGAAATCATCAGTGTATGTGAGGAAAATATCAGTGGAACTTGTGTCTGAAGAAGGCAGACGCCACACGTGCGGTATGTTTGTTTCTGTGTCTGCACAGTCAGACTGCAGCGCTGGGGCTCTGGCACTGGGCCCGGAGCCATTGCTGCCTTGAGCCTTTTTACCTGGCTGCTTTGTGCTTTTGGGAAGCAGAGAGAGGTCTGCTATTTTCTTAGTGCCATCTTTCCATGATCAAATATGTAATCAGAGATCAGTGTTGCTAGATTTCCTTTGGTAACTAGAGGAACAACGTGAGGCAATTTTTTACCTTATCTCATTTCCTTTTAACACACTTAATCATGAACATATCATTGTATATTGGGAGCATCTCACATTAATACAAAAATAAATAGGTCCCTGTGTCTGCTATGGCATTTTCCACATCTGGACTTATCTCTTTGTGAATTTCTGCTCATGAAAAACTGGTTAAAGATGAAGACAGTTTTCTCTTTTGCTCTTGTTAAACCCATGCTGCGGGGTGGATATTGCTGTGTTGCTTCCTGTCTTGCTGATGGGGGTGAAGACCATCCTACCTGACAGCAAAACCCTAAACGTCCCCAGCAGTGCCCTTTGCCCATTGTGCAGCTGAACACATTTACTGACATTCAAATAATACGTGGGGAATAGCAATATAAGGCACAGAGGCAGCTCATGACCCGAGAAGCATAATGTATGTGTATGAGTGAGTTTGTATGGCCTCTCTGTGGGGTGCACTGACTCTGTTAGCAAAATGCTTCTCAAAGAGCAGTTAAAAGCTAGACAGGTATCATAGGGAGAATGAAGGTGACTGCTCATCCTCAGCTGTTCTGAGTTGGAAATGTAACATGGCAGAAAGCTGGGGCGAGCATGGACGGCACTTGCACAGTGCATAATTGTCCCCTGGAAAGACTCCTTTTTCAAAACTGTATCTTCACACCTTTACAATCTAAGTAAAGTAGAGAAATAAATCATTCTGCACAACTGTCATCCTCCTCCCAGTACCACCAGCCAAAGAGTTTAAATATAGCTGAACTACTGTATTTCCTGAGGATAAACTTTCAAATGCTCAAAATAAATTGCTTGGTCCCTGTATCACAGGAATTATTTATAAAGCAATTATACTGGGAATTTTATTCTCCTTTTTTCCTCTTATAGATTATGGATCAATCACATAGTTTACTCCTGTAGGAGCCCATTCTCACTCTGCTGTAAAATATCTGAACTTAGCAAGTTGGAGGTGGTTCTGTCCCTCTTGCAAAACACCTTGAATTTGTGGTAAAACTTTTAGTATCATTCTGCCAGGGTCCAGGGCAGAATGATACTAAAAGGGTCTCTATTTCTTATGCCTCTCTCTTTTTGTTGCCTTTTTTTTTTTTTAATTTGTTTATTCCTGAGCATGTCAGCATGATTGCAGAGAGTTCTTTTCAGTTATATCATGTTTCCTCATCCAATCTTCTCCTGTCTGTCATCTCATCAGACCTGTGATCTGCAGCTAATGTTTGTGGTGCAGCTGAGCACATACATAATCAGCCCTTTGAGGAATGGATATCTTTGAGTTTTTGGCATAGGTCTGCAGCATTAGTCATGAGGCTGAGGGGGAGCAGCTATGGATTGGCCATAAAGGAGTACATCTATAAATATTCAGTGGATTTAAGTCACAGGAGCATAAGATTAGCAATTAGAAGGTTCAGACCTCCTAGGGTAGTACTCTGCCTTCAACAGAAGCCATAAGCAGATGTGTAGCAAAAAATAAGAATAGGGCAAGTGCAAATGATCTTCCTCCCGAGTACTTTCCAGTCTGAGTTTTTTCAGCTCAGAATTTCCCAAGAGTTACATGATTCTCAGTAACCTACACTGCATCCTGCTGCCAGATGCTAGCCCAGGGTGTGTCCTTGAACATCAGCAATTCTACCGTCATTCTGCACCAACTATATTAGCTTTTAGAGTGAACTTTATTGTGCAAAACCATAGTTATCCAGAAGCCTTGAGCTGAGTCGCTTTTTATAGGTGAAATCTGACCAAAGAGAAGAATTTGTGTAGGGCAATTAATGAATATAAAAGAGGAAATTTAGGGGCACTAGTTTTATTATTATATTCTTTTAAGTCTTGCACCAGTGCAAATTGATCAGTATATTTTAATTCTGTGGTTAGTACAGGCTTTACCACTCTTACATGCTGTTTATGTCAATGTAAAGCAGAAAGGGAATCCAGCCTAAGGGGCCTGTGTCATCTTACTCCTCTTTGACAAATTTGAATAACAGTACCACAGTCTTGAATAACATTTTTTTTTTTTTTTTTTTTTTTTTTTTTTTCTCATATAAGATGTAGTCATCTTTCCTAGCTACAGGGAGATTGAAGCTGAAAAAGAAAGAAATATAATCCAACCCTCTTCATGTTTCTAGAACAGTGATGTAAGACCCCAGACAGATAGTTTCGCCGTTCTGATGCCCATTTTTTTGCCTGTTCTGGATGTGACTCTTAACACCCGGCGTAGCTGCACAGGGTGGCATATGTTCTCAGAATGTCTGACTCTCCTCACCTCTCTTTCTACATTTCAGTCCAGTTAATGTATGAATACAATAAACACTGCAATAATTAGGGCATCGTGCTGTATTCACAAATTATTACAGAGCAATTCCAATTTCAGTGTTGGTAGAATGGGTAAGTAGTCAGAAGAAATAAAGTAAACAACCCTGATTGATAGTGTGGGCTGAAGCTCTCTGAAGTCAGTATACTCACATAAGAGAAAAATACTAAGTAAGATAAAGCCTGTGTAGAAACTGGGCTTTAGGAGCCTTTTTAGCTCTGCTGCCATTATGGATGAGTTAGTACCATAGGTTAGAAGGGTGAATTGAAATCACTGAAAAGATGGATGCCCTCCATGGCGTATTTTTCTGAAGATGTTCTTTATTCCATTTCCCCCAGGTGGGAGAGAACGTTTCTAGTATTTGTCTGCCTACTATTGCACTGCTGTTGACGAGTCATAATGAGTATTTACGGGTTTCGGTTATTTGCTTCCTCATTCACTGGGGCCATGTAGGGCTTCTTAGTCAATCCACTAAATAACATAAGGAACCAGAGGGCACGTCTGAACTCTGAAATTTTGCTGGCCTGACTGTCAGCTGGGAATGTGAGCAAATCATACCCACAAGCCAGCACAGCCGTAATGACAGAAGCTCTGAGGCACATACAAAAATGCAGATAACCAAATGCTCTTAGGTTGTGTCTCTGGAGAAGTATTACAGCTGGATTTGGAGAAGACCCCTTCTGCTGATACAAACCGCATGTCCTTTCAGGGTCATTGCCTATCTACTCACAGTGGCAAGAATTTTAGTGTAGACACAACCATTTGATGTTTTCTTCTTGATAATACAATTTCTTCCAACTAAAGTACTCCAGCTATTTGGGTGAAAATTCTCTCTCAGACTAAGTAAATAACAACATTTCTTTCCCTAAACAAATAATGGGGGGCACAGATGGAAGAACAAGTTACATAAGGAAGGTTAGTGGCTGATTTCCCTCAATGTCAGCTTTTCCACAGTAAGCCCCAGGACACCCTCCTCTTTGTTTCCATGGAGCAGATGCAAAGTAACCAACCTCTTTTTTTTCCTGAGGATAAATCACTTCCATGTACATCTGGTTCAGTGTGAGGGCTGGGATTATGCATACCGGCAATTATGATGGAGTAGAGGCCTTGTAAATTTATATCCAAACTTACCCCCTGGTAACTCATTTATCTGCCCCTGCCTTGACAGGATTCATGCAAAATGGCAGGCCAGTAAAAGCTGTTGTTTTGCTGAAAGATGCTAATAGCTGGCCTTAGGGAGAGCTGGGTTTCCAAGACAATCAGTGATGATACAGATAAGGTGGAAGCATTAGGCTTGGAAGATCGAACAATCAAGCCTTTATTTTGTAAGGATACATGGGCTATCTCAGAGTGGGGGTTGTCTGAAGGTGTAGGTTTTACAGGTTTTTATCTTTATGGAAAGGTCTTTGTAGGGCAATGGATTATCTGAAGTACTGGTTACGCATAAGGAAATATATGGCAGACATATAAGACTCCACCTTACTGGGGGAAGGTCTAAAGGCACCTCACGCTCCAGGGTGCTGGGCAGAGCTCAGCCTGCCTGCCACACTGCAGCATCACCCTGGAGCACGAGGAGATGACTGCCAAATAGCACGTTTAACTGCTTTGGCATCCTGTGGGTGGTTGGAGACTTTTCCATAAAACTCTGCTCATAAAATTCAGTCTTTCTGCAAGGGAGGCCGTAATATAGATGTACCCTCTCTAAGGAACTGATGATACACAGTGAAACTCCTTTTTCATCTTCTTTGTGTCTCTTTTTGCCTGTTCTATTTGCACAACCCCCTGTCTCACAGAGAAGACACTGCCATAACCACAGGACTTGCTGGAAGAGCATGGTTATAGGGCTGGAGCGGCTGATGTTTTCTGATAGTTTCTAGTCTAATTTTGGATCAAATTGTTTCTGTCTACAAATGCTTCTCCAAGGTTATGTTTTTATGAAAGGACTTAACAATCAACTAGAAAGAATCTATCTTCTCCCATATATGTAGGCAAACATACAAACCTTCTGAATTTAGTGTTCTGTTTAAATTTAGATGTTTAAAATTCTTTGATAATCTAAACAGCTATGTGGATTTGCTCTATAGTTAATAAGAGAAGAATGACACTTCCAGTGATCAATGGATCAATAGATCGATAGCGGTTTTTTCTTTTCTCTCTTCTTTTTTTTTTTTTTGCAGGGCTATATTAGGATAAAACAATAAAACAAGTGGTCCTCAGGAGGTGGTTCTTGTTTCTCTCTCTATTGCTTGCAGTAGGAACCAAGACATCTTATATGCCTAAACTCAGTTGAGAAGGGTAACTACCATCCATAGTTCAGCAGAGTTGGCAGAAGTTTTCCCCCGTGAGCCCCTGTATACCATGGCAGCATCTATGCCACAGTTGTGAAGGGCAATAGCCACAGAAAGAAAGCAAAGACATCCTAAGGGAAAAACACATAGATAATCCTGAGAAGTGCTCCCTTGCACCTCAGTTTAGTCATGTGATGAGTAGCAAGATGATGAGTGAGCAAGCAAGAAACCTGAGCTTTCTCATGTCCTGATTCTCCTAACTGAGAGCTACTGCTCTGACTCAGTGGCAAAACTGATAACACATCAGAACCTTTGAAGGGATAAGCATGTTCCAGAAGTGCTAATCCCAAAAGTTGCATAGGTGACAGCAGATTTGGAACAGCACACATCGATCATAGTGGCCATAATATAGGTAAAGCAATTTATTTATTTTAGTTTTCAGGTTCTTCTTTCCCTGCTGTCCTCAAAAACTTTTGATCAAGTTACTTAATCCCACAGTGAAACAAAAATGTCACTTTTGTGATTAATACCCATGAAAACTCAGAATGACATTGTAATAAAACTGTAAAGATTCAGGTTTCTTCAGGGAAATGGAGTTGCGCTCACTTTGTTGTCAGAATAATGAGGCCTCTATTGTGCAGTCGTGGAGTTAATGTATGTGATGCAGGTAGCTGCAGGTAGAATGATTATCAAGTTGTGGTGACCTCTAGAAGGAAAACTTTTCAAAGAGGGGTTGTTTTACATGCCTAGAGAACACACTCTTACACATGAAATGTGCAGAAAATGATGATATTCTGTAATTCCACATTGCGTCTGAGAGATACACCACTCTATGGCAAGGCCCTGAGCCTGTTCCTTTGTAATTTCCCTTCATGTTGCAACTATTTTTTTTAGCATAGATTAAGGCAAAATTCAATGCATACATTCCTTGGGTTGTTAATCCCACTGAGGTTAATGGCTACATAATTAGTGGTGTCTAACTCAGATGATCAGATTTTATGTATTTGGCGACTTTTGCCTTCAGTTTTCATTATGTATGATGAATATGGACAGATGCAGTTGCTTTTTTTATTGATATATCAAATAATCTGGCTGATGTAGGGATCCGAAAAAGACTTCTACTCTCATAGTCATTTTTTTTTCAGTGTGAGGGTTTCATCTCACAGGTTTAAGTATTATATCACCATGCCTGATAAATTATTGTTGGCTTATTCCTCCTGGTGAGCTCCTGGGTCTGACTGTTGCTGCTTTGAAAGAAATGTGTATGTTTTGGGTCAAAACAGTGGTAAAGATGGAGAAACACAAATGGGTTGAGGTTTCAGATCGGGTGAAGGATTTGGGCTTCATGAAATTCAGTTAGTGTTTCTTATGCTTCACTTCGCTCGAGAGAAAAATAGCAGTTGTGCTGGGAAACAGATGCCAGCTCTTGGAGCAGGCCAAGCAAAGGAAAACAAATATAAAATAAGTAGAAAGAGAGAGTATCTGATGGGTGACAGGCAGTTGCTTCCAAAATCGTCTAGCATCCAAAGTTTCTAACATAATACTTAGTTACGAGTGGTTTCTTCCCAGTACTGAACAAAGTGATCGTTGGTGCTGTCCAAGCATGAAGACCTGACATTTGCCCATTTGTTAAACCACAAACACGAGATCTTGCGAACTCAGTGAGTCTATCTCAGACTACTGAGCTTGGCAGCAGCTCACTACTGTACAGTGATGTACAATCCTACCCCCTCAAGCAGAGAAACTGAACTAAAGGGAGGTAGGTCCCAATGCCAAAACTGAGGGCTTTTTTACTAATTTTCATGAAGGACCCTCATTGATCCACACCCCCTCCTTTCCTAAGTGCTTACAATTGGCTCTGAAGTAATTATGGGAGGAGTTTTTGCTGATGATAGGAGAAAGATACATCTCATTACAGGAATCTACGAAAACACAGTAGAAACTACAGAAGGAAGGAAAGAGAGGCTTGACTGTGTGAAGCCCATTGAAGATAGATAAAAGCATGTGAAGAGATTACAGAGTTTAAAATTAGACTGAAAACAGCAATGAATTTTATGTCACCTTTAGATGTCTGCTACAGACATGTCTCTGTGCTAGGTAGCTAAATTTCCTTCAAAGTCATCAAGCCCAATTTGTCTGGACTAATTCAGATTTCTACATTTGGATAAGATGAATCATAGCCTAGAAACTGCTCTTTCTCTCCACTGGCCCTTGTCAGTGTCTAGCACAAATGAAGACACCTGCATCGAAACTATTTATGTCTGAGGAGCTGGATCCAGCCCCATATGAGCAAGTTTTGCTGTGCAAGTCCTAGTCTGTGCATTGGGGTACTGCTTCTCTTTCAGCACAACCTGCCTGTATAGCCATTTTTGCACTCCCAGCAGACTAATTATTACAAAAATCCTCTGTCATTGCTTTGTAACGGTCCATAGCTTAACTAATTTAAAAATGCAAATGAATGCTAAATTGCAGTTGAATCTAAAGCATCTCCCTTTCCCTCTCTATTTTCTGTGCTGGGAAAGGAGAGATACAGCAGGCTGTAAATGCTGATGGTGGAAATCAATCTTTTAGATTTGAAGTAATTCTGAATTAAATCCCAGTGCCAGGGATAGTGACATCATCAGAGCTGTTCAATTGATCCATGAAGAGGAAAAGCTTGGACTTGATCCTCCCTTTGTCCTTAAATGAGAAACAAATACCGCAGTCTCCAGTTCTTTTCACTGGGATACTTTCATACCCAAATTATTCCAAACATTAGGAAGAGGTAGTTCAGGAAGCGTCTAAGCAAATATGTAAGCTAAAGCACATCCCTTCATGCTGCTGCTGTTCTGTTTTGCACTTGCATGTGGGTGACAGATGCTTGGGTGGCTACCAGGACTGCTGATGGGATGTAACTACTTAAGTATCTGTAACAACTAGCAGGTAACTAGCTAGTTGTGTACCTGACCGTTTGTACATTCAGACTCTTGTAGCACCAGCCTCATTATTATCCCATGGTCCCCTGACTATTTTTACCAACTGATGTTAACTTATATTAGACAGTAACTCATCTGGGCAAGGGGCTATATCATAGCTACATATTTAAGGAGGCTGCAAATAACAGGTAACACCATAATTTATGATCTTTAGCTGGCAACATCACGTAGATAGTAATAATAGCCATTCATGGGCAGTGTTGTTGCTTCCCTAATGCTGGCACTGCACTGTGGCACCAATGCTGCAGTTGAGTGCTTGCACAAGGCTCCCGAGGCCAAAAGTTTGAGGTTCTCAAAGGCCACTGTTAAATTCTAGGTTAGATATGAGGACTACTTGTCTTCACTGTTGGTATGGCTTAAGAAACTCATGATCAAAACCATTCAACCCTCTCTTAAACATAGATCTCCTTGTAATATAACTGAGTTAGATATCCAGAGAAGACAGCTTGAAAAAAGAGCCCTTTGCACTTCAGAGTTTTGGGTAATAGACATTCTGAGGGATTCATCCTCAGCTCCTCTGTTGGTTCTAGTCTTCATAATAACTGACATCTTGCTGGGAGAAATATAGCAAATGACGAGGATCATCCCAGAGGGCATCTGTTGGCAGCTCTGTACACAGGCTACACTGGTAAAGCTACAGCTTTTTTCCTATTTTGCAAATTGACACAGAGATGAAATTTCATGACTGTTTGTTGACACTTCCAAACAGCCAGCAAATTTCTAAATGGACTCTGTAAAAGCTATTGAAATTCAAACTCCAATCCCTGTTGCATCCATCAGTCTTGTACAAGCTCATGACATTTACTGGATGATGTGAGACAGGAGGTAAACATTGTCCTTTGGAAGCCCCTGGTCTCCTCAGATGAGATGCTCTCAGGCACACACATGTTTCCTCTCCTGGATCCCAAAGGAGAAGAGCGTGTTTTCCCATTGCAGCCCACAGGGCTCCACAAGGGATTGGGGCCAGACTCCTGGATTTCAATTAAGATTCAAACATCACAATGATAGAGTTCTCCTAATCCTTGCACAAAGGTGCGTGTGGTTAATCAAACCGCAATGCCTCAGGCTCCAGGCTGCTTTGTTTAACATCCGCTTAGTGCCAAGTCTCCTGGGACGCTCTCACCTACTCAGCATGTGGAGCGCGTTTGCAGCCGCGCAGAGCAGCACAGCCGTTCCTGACTGCGAGGCAAACGTGGCTCTTGTGTTCCTAATGTGGCTCTTATAGCTGGGGGGAGGAAGGGGAGACCTTGGCCTTCTCTCTGTGCAGAGGAGCATTAGGCATTTTGCTCAGGGTGCAAATGCATTTGTGAGGAAGCACAGATAATTTTCCATGTGGACCAACTGCATTCAAAGAGGGAAGGAGAGGATAAAGGGCAAGAACAGTGTTTTATTTTTTTATTATTCTTTCCCGTGTCTGTCCTCAGTTACCCCAGGGATTGTAGCTAGATGCCAGCTCCACTAACCCAAGGTTTTCTGTCTCTCCATTTCCTGAGAGCAGGACAGCCTACATTTCTAAAGATGTTGTCTAATTGGGTCATATTTTAGTGGTGCCCTATTTTCTTATGTTCCTTAGGGGGAGAGGAGGTCATTTTTGAAAAAAAAAATCTGAATCTGTCTAGCAAAAGGCTGGCCATGGCTGTGAACAAAGCAGTTCTGAGGTTCTTCTCTGTGTGCCTATTGAAGCCCTCAGGAATATCAAGAACAAGTAGCACATAGTGAAGGCGACGCTTTAATGTTTTTTCCAGATGCTCCTCTGGCCTTGTGCTCAGATAGAGGGTGGCATAGCAGCTGTTCCCCGGACTGGAGAGCTCCTCCACAGCAGTTTTGTCAGTTTTGCTAGAGATTTGTGTTATTAGAGATTCTTTTCTATGGGCCGTTTATCCTCAAAGGGCACTCTTAAATCTGTATACATATTCAAGGCCAAATCCTGCTCTTGGTGACACCAACGTAAATCTGAAATTTATTATCTGAAGTGATTATATTAACTTCAGAGTAAGCTCTATCCTGTAGTAATGAGAACAAAATGTGACCTAAGATTCACTTCTGGAGGATAGGAGAAAATTTACGCTTTGCAGTCGAAGGGTAGGTGAAGGAATAATATGCATCCTACAGCAAATCCTCAGTGTTTGGCCTCAATTGCTGCAGGTCTATGTGTGCCCTCTCTGCACACGTGTGTGCACAGACCTGACTGGCTTCATGAGTACACACTCAATTCAGCCTCCTTGGTGTTGGTGGATACCTGTGTCTTTGCATATGAGTGTATGTCTATGTGTAGATCATAGCAACCTGTCATCATATCTTCTGTCTGTCACTCGACCAGGTGTACTTATGTCACCTGTGCCACAGACTGCTTGGGAGAGGAGTGAAACTGCATCTGCTCTCTCTATGTATACATATATGTATATATATGTATGTATATATTTGTGTGTGCCCATCCATGTCATGGTGTTTTTATGTGCTAGCAGGCAGCAGAAGCAGCATTGAAAATTAATTCCATTTAATTTTTGCAAAAAGGAACATCATAGTCAACAGAGATTTGCCACCAATATTGGAGGACATTATGTATTTGTTTTTTTTCACTTGCAAGATGATAGTGTTCTGGTGTAAATGTTTTATAATTATCTCATGAATTATTCACAGCTAACTTGATGACCTGGCATTTTTTAGAATTACGGTCTCCAGAGTGCAAGGAGGGAGGGAAAATTTAAAAATAAATAAACACAAAGATGGGACCTAGCTGCAAGAGTGAGCAGGCACTGAGGCCTCTGATTTATTATCTGTCTGCGCTGAAAGAAGGTTTCATTGTTTTATTTGTATTTTTGTGGTGGTGAGCCTATGTCAGTGAATGTGAGTAATGTGGATGAGGTTATTTTCTATATATGTAAGGAAAAGAAAGACTGAGAAAGAAATCAAACTCCTTTCACTGCCCTTTTAATCTGAAGATAGCGCTTGAATTATTTCACCTATTGTTTTAGAGCTGAGAGGCTCTTCTATTGTTGATACTATTTGCATCTGATGAAGCATTCATGAAGAGCATTGTGGGGTTTTCTTCACGCATATATCTGTGCCTTCTTCCTTCCTTTCCCTTTCCTTGCTTCCCTTTCATTCCTTATCTTTTCCCCTTCTTTCATCCTTATTCTCACTTGCTTTTTTTACTCATTTTCCTTGTTTTTGCTTTTGTTGTTCTGTCCTACTTCTGTCTTTCTGGACTTGTGTGTGTGTTTTTTTTCCCCCCTCCACTTCTTTCTGAATCTTTTACTTTTCATTTTCCAGTGTTTCCTTCTGTCTGTAAGTCCTTCTGCTAAAAGGATCTCAATGATAACTGCCTACATCCATAAGCATTAACCAAAATTGGCCAAAATAAAAGAATTGGACTGAAAGAAGGGCTCCAGGGATTAAATGAAATATAGGAAGAGCTCTAGAAGAGTTTGGAAATGCACAGCCGGACCTACAAATCTGAATGTCTATCAGCTCGTGATACCCTAAATACATTGGAAGGAAATACAGAAAACTTGTTGCCATACCCTAAAAACCAATAGCATAGAAATTCACTGGAGAAGTCTCCCAACTTGCCAATTACCAGTGGATTCTAACAGAGATTCTAATTAGAGTGGATTCTAAAAGTCCTCTAGTGAACAAAGAGGAGATGGCCAGGAGCAATGTGTCCACTATGAAGGGCAAAAACTTGTGTAAACTTCAAGGTTGTCTTTGGGCTCCAGGAGGGGAATGGTGCTATGTCTGGACAAAAAGTGCTAGCTGGCACCCAGATGCTTTGTTGTGTTGAGGTTTATTGCATTGGAGTTTGTGTAACCAGCAACAAGGAATATATGTATTTTTTTGAAGTATCTCTGGGGGTCTGTAGAGCTTGATGGATATGCCTATATATTTCAAAGTGGGAATTGAGAGGGCACTTTCGAGTGTGGCTGGCAAAACATGGGTAATTTCAGAAAGATGAATGCATAGGTAGGCCTTTTTGGAGAATGAATACGAGAATGAGAGTGATTCCACCAGCCCAGTTCATGCATTTATTTAAATTTATGCTGCAAAATGAAGGGCAGTGGAAAACCAAGAATTGCACTGATTATTTTTCTTCTCCTCCCTGCTTTTATTTATTAAGCTGCTCTGGATATACCTTCCAGAGTACTTTTTTTTTTGGCTCAATATTTATTATAGCTTCATCGGCCTTGAAATGGGAACGACAGGCAGCTTGATAAATGAATCAAGCATCATCTTCTGCCAGAATCAAACAAGAAAAAAATAATATCCATAAAAGTTTTTTTATTTTGCATTTCTGTCAACAAACAATATTTCGTTCAGACCTTCTACAGAGCGGAGCCCCAGTGAGGCTCAGTTCACCCAGCTGTGCCCAGGGCAGACGTTCATCACTGGGTCGTCACCAGAACCCAACCTGCAGGGAAGAGGGCAGTGGCAGTGGATTCAGCTAGGGACAGTCCTAGGAAGGCTGAGCGCATCTTGACCCCAAATGTGTTGGGCAGATCAATGGAGCAGAGGCGCCAGTATGTATGAAGTTGGAACCTCCTCGCAAATTAGCAACTGCCCTGCTTCCATACAGCTATTTTTTCCCTGGACCTTCTTCAGCTCTTTCTTTTCAGAGCTTCCTTAAATACCAGGGCTATATTTATCCCTGGTTCAACCTTGTCTTCAGCGTGCTTCCACCAAGTTCCAGGGCTGGTCCAGCCTGGAAGTAAACCAAGGCTCCATCTACTGTAATATATTGGTAGATTTAAGTGTTTCAGTCCTACTTGTGAAAGTACAAAATGCCTATAGAAAAATTAATACTGCATAAGAAAGTGATAACAGACCATCAGTCATACAGGGCGCTAACAGCCTGGGAAAGGGATGGACATGTTGCATTTCCCTCTATAATAATTAGCACAGATGTTGGAGCAAAACAGGGGGGAAAACAACAACATAGAAGATGGTGTCTAATTTGTTAGGAGGACGAAACCTCTAGTGAGGGTAGAACGACCTGAATGACAAGAGTTTTGCAACCCTCTCCTCACTACCTTATTTCATCTCTACATGCAAAGCTAGTTAATAAGCAAGGAGAAGCATTTGTGGGGGTCATCTTTTCCTAAACTCATTGACATGTAGTTTGCTGGTATGCATCTTACTGGCAGCAGTTTATCCTACTCTGCTAGTGCAATTTCTGGTATGCTGCAGTACGACAGCAGCTAAAAGCTGCTGCAGAGTGAGAAAAAAAGGCAACAAGCTTTGTCTACCCCTTGTTTGCCTGAGTCTGGCTTTGTCTCCTCACTGGGTACTGCTGACAATGTCCCAGGCTCGTTAGGGCCAATCCGTCCTAGTAGTGATCCAGTGCCACAGTCGTGCTATGGACTTGTTAGGAAATTATGGAGAACCAATTTGATCGAGCCAGTGCAGTAGCCCCCTCTCCATCGTGTGTGTGTGTCCTGGCTTTACATCTGTTCCAGTTGCTCTCAAGAGCTGTCTGGCTTTAGAAAGACGTGGCTGTTTGGAGGTGAGAGGTGAGTTTGGGCAGAGAGGGATGGAAAGACAGAGCCTGCTTTCCTCTTGCTGGAAAGATGTGGTTTGCATCCAGACAGGAATATTAATGGAAGTGAGGGGTAGGAGATCTAAAGGTGCCTTGACCTCTGGGGTTCTTGTGCTGTTTAGAATGCATAATTGCAGTATCTTTAACACCAAAGGAGAACTGATTGTTCGCAGAGGAGGAATCCAGGGAAGGCAGATCAATATTTCTGTTGCCTTGCTAGAAGAAAGACTGAAAAGGAAGGGCTCTATCTGCTACAGCAAAGCAGAGGGAATGTGTGTTTAAGACATCTTGGTGACTGTCTTCCCCAAGGCCAAAAGAGGGGTCATGCAGTGATGGCTGTGCTTTCAGCGTGGAGCCAGTGTGGATATGTGTGGGTTATGGTGCATCGTTTGCTTCACATGGGGCCTGGTTGGAGGACAGGCAGAATGCAGCTCTCCTCTCCCTGATATAGAGAAAGAAAGTCACTATGAAGGTAAAATAAAGACTGATGTATGGAATAATAACCAGAGGAGATCACAGCTGAGCAGCTCAGTATGTATTTTCTATGATGCAGAGCTTTTGGAGAAACCCGTAGAAAATGCAGGAGAAGGTGAGTCTCAAGTTAGGACCAAAGAGTCCGGTGTTTAAAAAAAAAAATCCTGGCAAGGAACATAGCTCTGAATTAGGCATCTTGTGTTGATCCTGGATCAATATCAGTACAATTATGATGCCAATGTCTTGTGGAACACAACCAAAGAGCAAAATACTGAGAACTGGAATATTTTTTCAGGTCAGTTTTTATGAACAGAATGAGACGAATGTAACAACTGCCTGCCCAGGTGTGTGATACCTCTGAACACAGTGACCCAAAGAGCGCTCTGGACTCCTCCTATGAACCTGCACTGTGCTCAGCAGTGGAACGGTTCCTGCCTCCCATTTTCCACACTTATCCATCAACAGACCAAGAGATACTTCTGTGTGGAAAAAAGAAGAAAGGAAAACCTGAAGTAAGTTTAAACTGAAAATCAGCACTGAGGGAACCAGAACAAGTTCTCCCTTGGGATGGCGTGTGCCCCTGGCTGTCTGCAGGCCCAGGACACGCCAGCGCCCTGTCCCTTGCTCTGTGTTTCACAGCACAAGGCTGACGCCCAGCGGTCACCGACTGGTGGTGTTGGCCTGCAAGCCTGGGGAGGGTACGATAGGCACCACCTCAGATTTCAGAGCCAGGATCTGCTCCTGGCCTTCTGCGGGCCCTTCTGAACTAAAGACAGCCCTCAGAACACTGTCCTCTTGAGGACGTAAATGCAGCTGTCCTTACACTGAGGAAGATAACTCTGAAAATGCGTTAGGGAAGCAAGGAGGGGTTGCCCTGCCTGTATCTTCCCTCCCTATAGAGTGGGGGGAAACAGTGAAGTTATGAGCAAATTAAGAGCAGCAGAGGAAATAAACAGCCTGAAGTTTCAGGAGTAGAAGGTTTCATTTTGAATAAATATTTAACCCTCAGAGGTCCAGGACTAAGAGGAGAACGTGACTGTCATTTGTTTAGGCATATGTAGGCATTTCTGGTTGTGTAGATTGTATACCAGTATCATTCCCACTAATTTTATGGTTTGGCCATCAGAAACCCAGGAAGCTGCACTGCTGCCAGCATTCAGGCTTCTTAAGTCATGTATGTATGTGTGTGCTTTACAACTGTACATTTGCAGGGCAGTGAGGACACATCCCAGTTTGACTCGTGGTTCTACTCTGCAGGACAGCAAAGCGCTGGGCAGAAGTGCTTGTCTGAATGAAGAGGAGCCACATGTGTAAGGAATCATCCAGCTTTCCTTCCCTTTGCAACCACAGTGTCATCTTCTAATGGTAAAACAACAGCTTTCCGATTCTTCCCATAACCACGGCAAATCTCTCCCCACCTTCTGTGACTCTGGGGTTTAGCCTCCCTTCTTTATGTTTTCAAGGATTGCTTCATATACCTTCAACATGAGGCAGAAGTCTGGGGGTTGCTGCTACCTGTTAGTTCTGTTCTTACTGTGTGAATGAAGATCCCTCCACAGTCTTGTCTGAGCAGCATCTGGATGGTACCAGAGAGGAATCACTGACACTCATAACACAACTCAATGGACTAGGACGCAGGTATCTTGGCTGGGTGATGTCTGCACAAGCTACAGCAGAAGGGAGAAGGTACTTGCTCTACCAGTTTATGTGGAAAGCTTTTATGAATGGTAAACTGCAGTAATTCAACCCTGCCTGCTACGAGGTGGGAAATCCATTGACTTTAAAGGCAGAGATAAATTCTGTTTCTTATTTCCTAAGGAAACCTGTTAACACTGGCTAAGGTAACAATGAGGTATGGAGGGAGTGTCCTGCGTCTAGTTCAGTTAGTGTGTTATTATCTCAGTGGGGTTTTTCAAGGAGAGAGTTATCATCAGTGTATGACTCTTTCGGGCAACCAGGGCTATACTGAACTAGAGAGGTCTCTGACCTACTAAATGTGCAAGTAATAAGACATCATCCAGAACTGAGTGCATCTAGTATTGAAACTCAAAATGACTCAGGTCTAGCTAAGGTTTGACCTCAGGCCTGGTTCCAGTAGGTTCAGACATCAAAATTAGGCACTTTGGATATGTGAATACATGAATAAGCCTATATGAATATGGCAAGAGGAGATGGAAAGATTGCAGCGTCTTCAGCATATGGATTAAAGAAATATTTGCCAGGCGGTTCTTAAAGGTGAGGAGATCAAGGGTTTCGATGAACTTCGGGAAGCTGCAAAAGGAGTAAATGAGTAGCTGTACATTTCACCTGTAGATGAAATGCCTGACTTCCAAGGGGTTCAGGAGGAAAGCAGCTTTGAGCAGCTGGGAGAGGTCCCCAGAGGGAGCAGGACAGACACAGTTGAACTGCCTGTCCCAGAGCCTGCTTAGCACAGGCTAAGGCCCTCATTTGCTGCTTACTGAAGGACTGTTTTACAGGTGCCCCTTCTGGTTCTAAGAGATACAAAATCTGTCTGTAATTAGGTTAATTTGGAGTTGAACATGGGCAAAGATAATGAGCTGGAAATAACAAAGGAGAGGAAGAAAGAGAGGGAGGGGTTGCTAAGAAACTGATCCACTTTACTAAATCCAAAAGAATCAAAGAAACGGCTTTTAGGAACTATATAGCTGAGTGATGGGGCAGACAGAAATGATACCAAATTATATCAGCATAGCCATAGAAATGATATCAAAACATCAGAAGAATGAAGGAGATAAAGGGAGGGTCATGACTTGAGGAATTGAGAGAGAAAGGCAGAAAGGAAAATGGTTTCTTTTGCAGGTGACAGCTGTGGGCCGTACAGTTTAGTGGGTAGAGCTGTGCCCTGGGATGAGCTGGTGGATCTGTATCTGCCTTGCCCCTGACTGAGAGAAACCATAAAATGCCCCTGAGCCTGAGAAGAATGACCTGGGACCCTTAATAAGAACTGCATAGTGCCATGGCTTTTTTTTTTTTTCTCTTTTTTTTTTTTTTAACTGAAGAGCAACAAATAGTCCCTCCTGACCTGTAAGGTGTTCACCGTCTCCAGTATTTGGCCCTGTTGAGAATTCCTATTGAAGTCAAGGGTCCAGGTGAAGATTTAGATGTGAAAAATAGTATACTCAAGCCAAAAGAAGGATGGAAAAAAAGACTAGAGAAGGGACCAGAATCCTTAACAGTCAACAAAGCATAAGTAAATAGACAAGTTATGATCAATGAGTTTATTTGAATTTGACAGAGCTTTCCTGCAAACATGGGGAGGGGAGGGCGGGTGAAACATTCCCTGCCAGTGTGAGCTGTAATAAGGGACCTGCTGTTTTCTGATTCTCACTCTCTGTGAAAATTGAAAAGGTTAGCCAGGTAATTGAAATCGGGACTGGAATACAAATACAGTGTGAAAACCCTACAGCTGGCAAATAAAATTGCAGGGAAAAGACTAATCCCCAGTGGAATTCCTTAGCAGCTGAAAAGAGGGGGGTGGATGAGGAGGATTCTGCAATATACCTGTTCCCTGAGGGAGGGGAGAGATGGGGGGTAATGAGACCCGAAGAGACCCAGTTGGGGTAATACACGTATGAGTGTGCCTTGCTACTAGTGCAACAGACAGCAAAAATGAGCTAAGACTAAGCTGTGTATCAGATATTGCTGTTTTTTGGAGTGGTATTGTAGTTTTACTGGAAATGGGTAGGCTGCTTGCCAGAGGCAACCTTAGGGAGAAATTTTTGTTGCAGACACAGCGAGGGAACACCACCGCACCCAACTCTTCATCTTCAGGTGGAGACACATGAGAGAGTGGGATGTGACTGGACTGATGTCAACTGCCTGTTCATCTTTGCTGCATGCAAGGTAATGTAGATTGATTTGCTTTCCCTCAAGCTCAGGGCACGCAGCTAAGCAGGGAAATGATGAATGGTAGTTTGTTACCCCGTGTGGTGTGTGAGTCTCCCTCCTGTTGGAGGACCCTGCCAGTGCTCCTGTAACATCAATTTATAAATGTTACTATCTGTGATCTGCTTTTTTGAAGGTGAAAGTAGAAGTTAACGGGATCTGTGAGGAGCCAGTGGTGCAGGGCTTTGGGGAAGCTGAGGTATGTGGTACTAGCTAAGTTTATTCATATTTAAAAAATCTCTATGCGTGTAATATTTCCCCAACACCAGCAAACTACAGAAACCCCAGTCTATACACGAATAAATAAATAATAACTTCACCTCCCTGTTTCTGTGTTGTTGCTTTATTTCCTTCTCACTGTAAGGCTGAGGGGTGTTTCTGTTTTCTAAAAACATGAAGCTGTCCTGAGATTTTTGCTGCATTTGCTCAGTGCTGCCCAACTCACCTGCACTGCAGTCAGCAGCAGCCTGAGAAGACTTTGCTTGGAATCTTTCCATTGCACTGAGTTACGTATTTGGCACATTCTGTGTTCAGCCAAATATCTTTCCTGCCCTCCTATAAAAAAAAAAAAAAAAGAAAATACCAAGCTTGGAAGCGGTTTCTTCTGGAACATTGTCCTACCCTGGGAGACATCTCATTTGCGCTGCTACCGTGTGTATGAGTCAGAGCCCCCCTGCACTGTCGTTGTCAGGGTATCAATAAGAGTATCACAGTCTGAGAGAGGCTTAAGACAAAATAAGAAATGCTGCAACCTAAAAAGCGATAGAGCTTAATGTGAAAAGCTTAACTTTTCCATATGAGTTTCCTCTGGGTTTCCAGCGTCATCTGTGTAATTTCTATCCCATCTGAGACTCTGATGAATTTCATTGTTATATATTGACTGATTATAGGTTTTGGAAAGACACTATGTTTCTAAAACTGGTATTTGCCGGGACCATGCTGCAGACTACATTGAGGCAATCCTACCAAGACCAAGAGTCCAGCGTAGTTGCCTGAAGTTAGTCCTCATCAGGAATCTCATGCTAGGAGACAAAGTCACCACCCCGATTCTGGGGAATACCTACTGACACTTAAAAATCCTGGGTTGAAACAGACAAACAGAACTCAGGCTGTGAACAGGAATCTTTCCACTTCATATAGGATGTGCTTGGCAAGGCCATCTCCTCAGAGATTCCCAGGACAGAAATGTGAGTGTGTGGTGGAGGCATCCCAGAAGCATCAACCCTAGTTCAGTGAACAGACCGGTAGGTCCTGAGGATGCTGTTCCCTTCGGACCTAGTGCTTTGTGATGAGTTATTTGTTAGTCACTTGTTTTTCTTGTTTGGAGCATGGTTTTCCTAGGGAGTTATTTGTGAGGGGACCTCTTGGGAATGAAAAAAAATTAAAAGGGCCCGAGAAATACACCTGCTGTGCGACCTCTGAAACAAAGAACCTTCAGGATGACCCATGTATAGCTGACTGGCCGTCTTGCAAGTAGAGAAGATAATACATAAAAACTACCAGCAGAACACTTAGGGTGGATGACTTGAATAGGTCAGATAGTTGATTTTAGCACTACCTATTTTGCTGCCTCAAATATAAAGGCTCCATGATGGAGCTCTTCATGCTCTAGACATCTGAGACTAATGGTGGTTTGTAAAGCCCATTTCTAACCAAAACCCAAATAAAAGGCTGTTCCTTTGGTAAAGAGTTTTGCTGCATTTTGCAGCATAATATAAGCTGGCAAGAAAATAAGTTATTTGGGCTTTTAGAATATAGACCTCTAATCTTATTTATGAATTAATATCCCAGTGGGAAGTAGATTATTTCAACAGCTCTCACACTGCTAAAATGAATGCAGTCATTTAAAAATTAAGTGGCTTTTGGATAATTTGCCTTAAAAAGAACAGCTGCAAGTTTTCAGCGTTTCACAAAGTCTGGACTAGTAACAATCTTCCACTTCTAGTGGCAATGAGCTGAGCTGTGGGCCTTAGTGTCTGGGATGTGACCAAAGCATCCTCTTCACTAGCCTAAATGTTAAATGGAAAGGAATGTGCAAGAAAATCAGTGTCTTGAGTCTCCAGGTGTGTTTTTGTATTAGGATCCATACATATTTTGTGCATAACAAACTGGTTTTTTTTTCCATTTCAGAAAAAAAACAGTCCTTAATTATGCAAAGATGGCCACTCTCTTTTAGTCTTTGAACCCTAACAGTGTGTGAACTACCCTAAGGCCCCAAAGGCATTTATTTTCTTGGACGGTAAAACCTCCAAAGCCCAAATTCTCTGCAGGATTTCTTGTCCTCTTTTATCTTCCGACTCCCTCTGATGGACATTTGCCATCATTACATCAGCCTGAACCAAGAGAGTCCCTGGTGGTTTAGTTCCCTTTTCCTTTCCCCTTCACATTAGTTTATTAGAGGAAAAAAAAAAACAAAAAAAAAAACAGGTTATTGCTCTTTTTTATCACTATGTTTTGCCCTATTTCTAGTCCCATAATGAGAGGCAAATAAAATGAAGCAATTGATGATGGAAGAAACAAGGAGGGAGAACCAGCCTGGCTGTTGTGTGCCCAGAAAGCAACCTGCAAAGAAGAGTGTGTGCAGGATGGTAAACTTTCTGGCTTTGAGGACTTCTCTTGGCTGCAACAATTTTTCTGCTTGTTTTTCTAACCACCCCTTTCCTTCCCCGTGCCCAGGAGAAACAGTTGTACGGAGCACTTGGAAGCAGCAAACTAAACTGGGATTAGTGCTGTTTTCATGCATATAAAGTACAGCTGGTGTGATCTGCATCTTTTTAAAGTACTGGGATTGCTAGTAAGTCCTCAGGCGTCCTGCACTTGTGCTAGCAGAGCTTCCAGATAATTTCTATCTTCAGCTACTCATGAAGTAAGAAGAAGACACAGCAGAGAGACTGTAGCACAAGGATTGCTGGGGGACAGACCAGCTGTAGGGAGAGAGGTCCTGGTAAATTTATATTCATGTTCTACAGATTCAGCAGCTCTGCTGCATTTAACTTTGCAGATAAGCCATGACTTAAACACCTGAGAACACAGCAGTTTGCAAAAATCTCTTAATGTGACTTAACAGAACTGTCTACTTAATGTCGTAATGTTTGTTCAATAAGCTGGCGTTAGATCTGGATATCATCCATTGACAACTCAAGCAGTTCTTTCCTCCTTTTATTGTTTGCTTGCAGTACATTTCAAACTCTGTTTTGTTCACTGTGCTGGCGCATTGCCCCTGCTATGCATGCTCTCTGCTCACACATTTGCATGTTCTCCACAGGGAAAGAGAGGCAGAGAAATAAATCAATAGACAATTCTGCCTACGAAGTCATGGTTGATTTCAGATAAATATATTTTCATCACACCAAACCTCTTTTGAGGAAAAAGTGAGTTGTTCTCTCCTTGCAACTGGAGTTTCTTTTGTCCAGTTGCCAATTTTTCAGCACTTGGCTATGAAAGCTGCTGAAAATAAAAGGAAAAGAATTTTGTGGGCTTTCCTGACATATCTATCCCTCTTCCCAGTATTATCATGTTTGTGGCTAGCTCTCAAAAGCCAGCCAGTTAAATACCAAAGCAGAGTGATAAATAACACACTAAAGCACTGACCTTTTGGGAAGAAAAACTTAATACAACTGCTTCTTGTTGATAAACACTCTGCAAACTTCTAATTAAGAAGTTGTAGCCATGAGAGATCAGTGAATATGTTAGACGGTGCCATTTCCCGACTGCTTTGTCCAGAAATCAAAGATAGCAGAGGAGACGACTTGCTCTTAGTGGTGCATAGCTGAGATAAAGACAATTTCCCTGGCATCAGTTTGGGGGTCTTGCAAGCAAGGAACAGGGTGAGCATGGAAAGTCCCTGCCCAGGGGACTGGTGCTTGGTCGTTGGTCACAGAAAGCCTGGTCCCCTGCGAGGGCTGGGAGAGCTGGGGCCACTGCAGCTCGCAGGCGAAAAGGCCCAACAGGCATCAAGTCCAGAAGGAAAACGCACTTTCATGACTAGGAGAGGAAAATGTTAATGCAAAAGTGATTATAGATGTAAATGGTGTTGAACTCGCTCGAGTGTCCACTTGGGGGTGGCAAAGTATTTCAGCTGTGTCTTCTGGGAGCAGAGATCACCTTTCCCTTCCAGGGCCTTGTGCATGTTTGTTGCCTTTTCCGTGGCTTGTTTCTCAAGATTGCAGCTGGTAAAATGGGTCTGACAGAAAACATGGGCTAAAGTTGCCCTTGAGTTGTAGGAAAAGAGGAGTGACCAGCTGGGATGATAGCCCAGGTCTCACCTTGTCCAGGAATTCGCATCTGATGGAGGCCAAAACAAGAGATTTCCAGGACACAACTTAAGAAGCTATTAGAGCAAGAATATGACCTATTTCCCCTGCGACAATAAGTGTCATTGGGATCCCCAGGACTACAGACAGGAGTCTTTATAAATACAGTTTACCATCTTTTGGAAATTAATGTCCTGTTACTGTGATAATTCTTTGATACACAGGTGAGGCCTGGCCCCTTGACAACACCCATCAGGTGTGTCTGGAAGTGTGTGCCCAGCCTGAGCCTGGCCCAGTGTAGTGAAGCACAAGGGACACATCTCTCTGAAATGCAAAAAACGCTTTGCAACTCGAGACACCTTGGTAAAGGATTCACCTTGGCCTCCCTTTACAAAACTCAGCAGGGTCCCAGCCTTGCAGACAGCACTCGGGATGTGAGTGTGGATTTACGTGTGCTGCCTTTAGGGTCTGTGTGCACAACGAGGGGCCAGGAGAGTCTCCCAGCTCTTACATTGTGCTTTGAGGCAAAAAATGAATTCATTACACACAAAATCATTGCAAAACTCTCCATTTTTATTACCTTTGCATTAGTTTCTCTGACCCTGCAGGCATTTAAAAATTGCTCGTTGTGAATGCTTTCCAAGCTGTCTCCTGGTGGTTGCCAGCCCCAAGTAAATCTCTGACCTGTAATCCACCTGGTATGAGCAGGTGGGAATTTTGCTGAAGCAAAACAACAAGGATTCACTAGTAAAGGCAATGCATAGAAACTGAGGTTCAGGCAAAGATAGGAAGCTGCTGGAAATTGCAGGACATGGGGCTGAGCAGGGGCCTGCCAGAGCCCACGTGTGCAGGGTGGGTGCAGATCAGGCAGACGGACACTGATACAACAGCCCAGCACAAAGCAGCAGTGTGAGAAACGAGCTGGCTGCAGGGAGGCCGTGATTCACATGCATGGAAATGCCTGGTGTCCCCACACAGGAGGTTCTTTCCCATGCGGAAAAGGCCTTATCCCACCGGGATATCTGCCCTCAGCAGACACCCCGCTCTAGCTGGTTTTCAGGCAAACGAGTCACACGGGAGATGCATTCAGCCCCCTCCAGTGGCTGCTTCAAACGTTATTCAGTCAGACTGGCTAAGCAGTGTCTCTCCTGTGCTGGTAACACTGGGAATATTTGTCATTTGTGTAAAGAGTGCTTTTCACTGGGAGAGTTTACAGTCAGCAAACAGATTTCCATCCCTCCTGTTAGCTTGAGGGTAATACAGTGGCTGTCAGTCACCTGCCAATTACAGGCTTGTCATTCATGCAACCAGACAGGAGGCAGTCTGTGAGCTCTTGCTTAAATCATGTATTCAAGAGTGTCTCTTTGTTGCATAAAGTTATTTTCCTTCATTTCTGTGCCACCTGATGGCAACATGGAAGGTCACAGGCCAGTGGAGAGCTGCGAGCTACTGATGGAGGTCCTGTAGGTGACAGGAAGACTTGTGTCCTCAGCAGAGTCTGCCAGATTGTGGTCCTCAACCATAAAGATGCTCTGCTGGGTGGGAATCTTGCTGGTGGCATGTTTAGGGGCACAGTGTTTGCAGTGAGGAGAGATCACACAGAGGAAAGCCATCCTGAAGCGCTGGGACAAGAGATTGTAAATGATGGGGTTCACCGCAGAGCTCAGATAGAAGAAAACACCTAGGGGAGCAAAAGTGGATGAGAAATGAAGAGAGAACCCTCATTTGTCACTGGAATGATCTTAGAGGAGACAAATATCTTCCTCGTCAGTACTGTTTCTCCGTGTTTGGATGTGAGGATGGATGCAGGGACCACTGCCTCTCTGCATGCAACCATCTAGGTAGAGGGATCTCTTGCCCAGACAAGAGGAGACACTGCAGCACCCAGGGAAAGAAAGCGATAGAGTATTAAATGGAGCCCATCATTACCAGCTGCTCAGGAACTGGCTGTCTGCTGAGCTCTACTGACCAGCCTCCAGCCAAGCCCTCGTCCCCCAGGACCGATCGGAGCGGCTGGTGCCCTTCACATTAGAGCTGCTAAATGCTAAATGATAACTTCCAGCCAAGGAGTGCTAATTTGCAACAACACACCAGCCAAATTGCACAAGACTGGCTCTGTTAGAGCTGCCAAACAACCACATGTAGTGCTTTCCCATGGCAACCTGAAAATAAGATTCCTCCTTGAGAAAGCCTTAATGTTATGGTTGGCAATAGCGTAAACGTTTGGCTGAATTGTTCAGTGTGGGCAGTATGTAAGGTGTGCTATTTTGGTGAGGTTCTCTGTTTGTCTGAGAAACCCACTAGAAGACAGTGCCTGCTGCTGCGTATCCATTAGAAGCACTTGAATGGCAGCAGTGGTCATTTGTGAACATTTTTCAGGAGGAAAAACAACTGGTAATTATGTGTGATATATCCCTCCCCTTTTCTTTGTGACTAACCAAATAACTGTATTGGACAACGTACTCCGAGCGAAAGTTGCAGGAGCTTGAATGCGCTTTTTATTTAAGGCACAGTTCTTTTCACTGCCTACCAAACCCTAAGAAGCTTTTCTGTGCATGCCCCAGGAACACACTGTAGTGCTAGTGGATGCTGCTGGTACTTTAATATCTGTTTTGCTCCAGCTACATCCACTGAGCAGTCTCCTGGAGAGCAGGTCTTTCACCTTTTGCAGTTTGCCAGATGGCTAAAATATGCTACCTGAAAGGATGGTGCAACTGGTGTTTTCCAGCTTCGCTCTATCTGCCTTTTTGACAATACATGTAGCAACATTGGGCAGGGGACCCAGTAGGATGCGTGGTAACTAGGAGACTGTGGCACACAGCTCAAGGGATGTTGTCCATTGCTATCTGCTGGCATTTTGTTCAATAATACTGGAGAAAAAACATTTCTGCAGCTGGGATTCTTTTAATTCTTTAGACAACCCGTTGTGTATTTCAGAAAAAAAAAATGTTCATGATGGCTAGTGGAAAATTCTAAGGAATGTAATCGTGAAGCAACTTCAGTTTATCTGTATAATCTGTCATTACCTAAAATTAAAATGACTACATATTCAGGTAAGATGCTTCTGAATACTGCTTTTCCAGCCCCCAAACAACTGAAAATAAAAAATTACCTGATACCACGTGGATTAAGTTGAATATGTTAGCCAGAGGCTCAGTCCATTCCACAACAAAGCTAAAGAAGAGTCGATCTATATGGAAGGGAGCCCAGCAAATAGCAAAAACCATCACGAGGACAACTAGCAGGAGAAAGAGGAGAAAAAAAAAAGCAGTCAGTTATGGAATGATATGGCTCATTAGCTTGCATTGAGCAGAGATGGTTCAGAAAACTAGATTAAAGACTAGAGATAACAATTTTATTTACTGTTAAAAAACCTGTGCTCTTCCTTCTGCCTTTCTGCAGTGCTAACTGAAAAACACATTTCCATCTAAAAGAATAAACTTTCCACTGATCTGTGTATTTGATAAATCAATGCACAGGCTCCCAATGAGGTTTGGATGGAGCAGGCAGCAGCCGGGTAATGTGGCTTACACACAATCTAATAAGCTGTCAATAAGGCAGGAGGATTTACTTGTGGCACCTAGTGACCCCTTGAACTGTGGGTATGTCATGAAGGAAAAGCAAGGTTTGTGCCACAGGATTTATTGCATCTGCTACTATTTGTACATCCCATGGCACAGGATGAGCCCATGGGAACCATTCTCTGTCTGGATGTGCTACTCAGCACGAAATGTTTGCCTCCCTGAATCATGTGTCTGTGACAACTCTGGTGAGGGCTCTTGGAAACCCATTCCAGAGTTGGGTTCTGTGACTTGCAGTCACAGTCACCAGCAGGTGACTTAAACTGCCCAAAAGAAGGACACTTTTGCATGAAGTATCGAGGGTGATTTATGTTTGTTGCATGAGCAGTATTCCAGTAGCAAGGTGAGCTTTGCCTTAAGGGAAGCCCTAAATTATGAAGCAGCATGAGTGCTCTCAGGGTGATTGGAGCACAAATTCTTCTGTATACTGTGCAAATCTGCCTGTGTCTCTACTTTTTGTTGGGGAGGTCTGAGTGCAGAAGTTGGCAATAGGTGATGAAGGCTGCTTAGCAGGACCTGTACAAGACATGAGTAGAGCCTGTGGAAGGACATGTTACAGGCCTGTGAAATGTATATTCTCTAGAGTTGGGGCAAAACGATATACATCTTATTAATTATGTAATGAGAAAACAGATGTACATCCTTCTGTAAGAAATGTGCTAAAAAGAGCGTTCATGTTTCAAGACAGAAAACTTCACCTACAGGGCTGCAAAAGCCAGGTGTGGACTGAGGGACATACCATGTCTTATCTGAGATGTACATGCAGCTTCTTGTCCATGAGCAATAAAATACAGAATGCCCCCACACTACTTACATAGCATCTTGGTGACTGATTTCCTGGATGGTTTCTGAACGTTCACAGCCATTTCCTCCACTTCCAAAGATTTGTCACCTTTCAACTAGCAAAAGGAGAGAAACAAAAGAAGAGCTTAGCCAGGAGATGACCTCCCCACTACCTACGGCCTTCCTGGTAAGGAAAAAAACTCTGCAAAACCAAGACAATTTGCACTTGGCTAACCAGTCATTGGTTTGCATCTTGTGAATACAGATCTGAATACCTCTCAAGGATTGTTTAGGATATGCAGGCTACTTCTCTGAACTGGTGATTGGTGTTGAATTACAATGTGCAATTGGATGCAGCTTCTTGAGGTGGGAGGTGCTGATGAGCCAGCAACTCTGAAGTGAGGCTTTTTTCAACAGAGAGAATCTAGAAACAAAACTTACCAATGTACATCCTTCTTACCAATGTACATCCTCAGAGGAAAAGATACTGGCTGAAGGGGAAGATAAAAAGCAGTCTATACTAGTAAGATTCCTATGAAATCCTGCTATTTGTACCATTCTCTTTTACACTGTGGTTTTGTTTCAGGATGTTTGATTAACTGCCTTTCTTTTAAGGATGTTGTTACTTCGATCAAAGAGACCTTTCAGTATCTTATTTATACATAAAATCCATAGGGGGAAGTATATTGATATTGATATAATATGAATTATATTCAATTGTAGGGCAATTTAGCTTCTCATGTTTTTCATTACTCTCTTTGTCATTTTCAGTCAGAGCAGCATTGCTTAGGGAACAGGCTCAGCATATCTAGTGATAAACGCCTACTCAGATTGATTAAAAGCCCTAGTTTTCCTTTAGTGGCTTTCAGTCTCAACATTTATCCCAGAAATACTCCAAAGCCACAGAGAATAAACTGCCTGATACTATAATAAACTAGAGAGACGTGAATCTTTATTTTTCATCTTGTTGTCATTTTGATGATGCTGTAAGGTTCCTCTTTAGGCTCGAGTGATGATACATGGAAAGATAACTAGTAAGAATAACTCAGCAGTTGTAATTTAATAAAATAATGACTTAGAGCAAAGCAGGGCTGGGAAAGAAGAAATGAGTCTATGGCAAAGGTTGTGTCTTGAGTTCATGTTAACTGCTTGACAGAAGACTGGAGGGAGACCTCCAGCGAGGCTAATGGTTACTTAAACATCATTGTGGATATGCTGGCCTGTTCGTGAGGTTATGTAGAGCTGCCTGGAGATGAATGCTACCCATTCCCTATAGGAGAATTAGAAGTATCTGGAGCAAGAAGCTAAAAATTGGATTTTCCCTCACATCTTTATTAATTGCAGTGTTTTATACTAGAAACAAAAAGGCAGAGTGAAATCAGGGCCTCTCCTACCCCCAGGTAAACTTAGAGAGGTCACTCACCAAGAGTGAGAAAAGCCAAGGGAATGGTTTTTCTTAAGCTCTCTGGCCTGACACAAGGAGTGATCAAACATTCATGGCAGATGATGGGGAAACTGGTGTTTAAAAGCCGCATGACTTGTGCTAGGGCTCAGGGTCTTGTATCTATGACTGGTGGAAGGATTTGCCACCAGGCTGCCGAATGCCAGGGGCCACCCTGGGGTACTCCTGCTCACCCGTGTTGCAAAGGAAAATGTGTTAACAGAAATAAAGTTTGCAGGGCAAACTCGGTGGAGAGGAGACAGACTCCTGTAGAGGTACCCTGGGCTCTGCAGAAATTAAAGTAGTCAGTGTCCACAAATGGTTTTGTCTGAGCAGCTGGGCATTTGTGGGGTAAAACCGACTTTGATGAGAAACTGCAGCTGTTTATTGGCAAATACAGGTTGGTCTAGCTCAAAGACAGTAGAAATCAATATTATGAGTGTGACCAGTGTGTTACTTGGGAGAACTGATATTAAAGTAAATGTTGGTCTCTTGAGAGGTCTCGTGAATAAGCTCGCCTAGCTATGGTCAGTCTAGTCACATTTAACCATCCAGATTTCCTTCAGAGATGTCCTCCATATGTGGGCTTAATACCATTCTCTCCACTGAGTGTCAAAAATCCTAGTTAACTGTAATCTAACTTAGAGGCAGCCAGTGATGGCCACCTATCCTTGTGCTGGGCAGCTACCCTGTGTGACCAGTAGTCTTGTGGCTGAAGTGGCTTTATAACAAGAGAGGAAATTTGCCTGATGCAGGGATCCTGTGATGATGATCCTGGAAGGAGACAGTCAGAAGTTCCCAAGATCAAATCTAATGAAAATGCAGTGTAATCATCAGTGTCCTGATACTAATGTTAGATCTATCTTTTGCCACAAACAGAAGCTGTTGTGGTCCTCAATGCTTCTCTTTACTACTTTTGGGCTTTCTTTTTCTTTTTTAGCACCTACTATTTTCACAACTTTCCCCTCTCTTCTGGTATTATTTTTCAAAATTTTCAGTGAAACTTTGCAAAGAACCAACATCTGTCCCTGAACTGTAGTTTTGCAAGACTTTAACCCATTCGTTTTTTCAAAGCTCTGATGCGTGCTAAGATTCCTGACAGTTATTCCTTGTGGTTTTTCCTGGTTATGGAAAATTGCTTCTATGTAGTTTCAGATAACACTGAATACCTGCTAGTTCCACAAAATAATATGCACAGTAGCACAGTAATATCTGTCTCTACAAGTATGTTGCATCCCTTGCTTGCTACATGAGCAAGGAAGCATGAGCATCCTTGCTATACAGCTTTCTAAATGCAAACTTATATTTAGGATAGTGAGTTTAGGATTTATATTTTCCAAATATATATATTAGAAAAGGACAAGCAGTGCATTTCAGTGTCATGCTGCATAGCTTTATAATACTATGATAGTTGTTTGTTTTTACCCTGTATTTAAAAGATGACACTTTGTAAAACTCGTTCACTTTCTGAAGAAAGCATGCATAGGAACGCCAAGGACTTACATAAAAGAAAAGATTGCTGGAATTGCTTGCTACAGCAATAACGCAGGATTTCAGTTTATGACAGCTTTGTGAGTTTTAACAAGTGAATATTATCACACAGGGAAGGAGGAGAATGAATGAAATGGAAATTCAACAGTCGCAAGAGGCAAAACAAATAATACACAATTCAGTCACTATCTTACTCGTTTTCATTCTTTTCACATTTTCCTTTTGGTCCATTCCCTTCTAATCCCTACTGTAGACGTGTAAATCTCTGTGAGGCTGGAATCAATACACAGACTTGGATGCTAAAGTAATGTTGAAATGATAGCAACAGTGGTAGTAATTAAGAAAAAAAAAGAGCAAATAACTCCCCAACATAGCTGCATTTATAGAATGAGATTACACCAGCAAAACACTTTAATCCACTACTTTCAGGGGGTTGGTTTGAATGTGTTTTTTGAGAAGACAAGTGTGCAAGAAAAATATGAAAGCAGTTCAAAGACCTACGGACACACACGCATACACACACACACATGCAAGAATGAGCTAGGGAAACACTGAGCACAGTTGGAGTAGGACTTACTCTTAGCCCCATCAGATAGTACAGCACACTTATGACCCCCATAGGCAGCACATAGAAGAGGAAGGAAGTAATCTGGACAATGCAGTTGTAGATCCACATGGGCCTGACTACAGTGCAGGTGGCAGAGCCAGGGACCAGGGTGCCATTTGGGAAGTACTGCAACATGATGCCGTGGGTGCTCGTGTTGGGAAGAGCGAAGAGAACCGACAGGACCCACAGCACAACGATGGTCCTTAGCGCGCGCTTCCGCGTGCTCTCGAGCTTGGCGCGGAAAGGATGGAGGATGGCAACGTATCTCTCCACGCTGACCGTGGTCACGCTGAGGATGGAGGCAAAGCACACCGTCTCGAAGAGCGCTGTCTTGAAATAGCAGCCCACGGGCCCAAAGAGGAAGGGGTAGTTGCTCCACATCTCGTAGACTTCTAGTGGCATCCCAAATAGCAACACGAGCAGGTCTGAGACAGCGAGGCTGAAGAGGTAGTAGTTGGTAGGGGTCTTCATGTTCCGGTGCTTGATGATTACCAGGCAAACTAGGAAGTTTCCTACCACACCAACAACGAAGATCAGGGAGTAGACCAAAGCCATGGGCAGGAACAGATGGCTCCGTCTGGGCCCACACAGGAAGGTTAAATAATCCTCAGTGCTGTTTAAGTATCTCCTAAAATGTTCCTGCAGAGCAAGGGGATTAAACCAGGAGGTATTGCTGATCCAGGCCATTACTGGTTCTGCTGAAAGGTCTCACAACTGAGATCCCGTCTTCTCCAGGTTTCTCTGTGCTAATTTAGTCACTGTTAGCAGCGACAGAGGGAGAGTTGTCTTGCTGGTCCTAAATACACAGAGCCACTGTGAGATGTGCGTGTGTTTGCCTGGCTTCGGTGAAGGTTTCGCCGTTGTAACAGCTGCTCCCCAGCGAGGAGTCCCTTAGCCAGAAAGCCCCTCCTTTCACACATATTCATTGGCTAGCCAAGTGCATTAGATTATAGGGTAAGGAAAGAGGTTCTAGCTACTGCTATCAGTTCCCACAGCAGATGCATTTACTGAATCAGAAATGTGGGATTTAGAGAGCTGGGAAGCTGAAATATAGAATGTGAGACTAGCTGCAAGGCACTGGTATTTATCAGAGGGTGGGAAGCCAGACAAAAAAAAATGCTCAGTCCAAAAGCTCCTACAAAATTATACTGAGTTATATACAACAGACCAAAAAGAAAAAAAAAAATTCTTCCTACATTTCCACCGTTTTTTACTTTCTGTTTTCTATGTCAGCAAATACGTGGAAACAGAAT
>JAWLRI010000995.1:2435534-2557636 GCA_034781795.1 Crypturellus tataupa | reverse complement strand
AAAAAAAAAATTCTTCCTACATTTCCACCGTTTTTTACTTTCTGTTTTCTATGTCAGCAAATACGTGGAAACAGAATTTGATCAGGAGAAAGCCAACTATTTTTGAAGCTAATCATGTGGAATTAGACAACTGTAGGCTCTATGCCTTTTTTTAAACTATGTATTTTACCCCCTGAAGCCCCAAATAGTATTTTAATTGCACTTACTGGTGGCAAGCTATTTGTTCCCTCCTTTATCTTGAGAAAGGGGATTATGTCAAAGTGCACAAGAATTTTCATTGAGGTTGGAAAATTGGATTGATGAATATGAGAATTCTGGAATCTGATCCTATATTTGTAGCTATTGTGTTTTGAAAATCTTTTTGAAGACCACAGTATTTAAAAGAGTTAATTAGTACCTACAGGGTTCATATCAGATACTTCTTTAAAAAAAAACCCAGTCCATTAATTCCTATAAACTCATTTCTTCTTGAGTGACAACCATTCTGCAAACACACTCTCTGATCAAAAAAAATATGTATGCTGCAAAGACAACTGCTTTGTCATGAAAGATCAGTTAGCTCTTTATGAATGCTTAATACCTTCCTGAATTATGCTAAAACAAAATAGCTTCAAAGCACATGGATGTCCTCTTTGGAGATTCAGGAAGTTTAGCTGTCTGGAATTGTAGAAGTGCAAAAGCTGAGAGAGAACTCGGGATTTTGTCCACCTGATGAAGTTTGGCTACTCGGTAACTTTTACTTACTCTCTTTGAGTACCTATCCCAGTCCCCTTCAAGTTTATACAAAATTTTCACGCACGCAACATCCTTTGGCAAGGAGCTACTTGGAGTTACTGTCAGTGTACAAAGAACCTCCTCTGTTTGTCTGACTCTTCAGCTGGACTGTCCCTGGCTGCATATTTTTACCATTCAGGAACAAATAAAAGAGGCCTCTTGGCTGAGCATCTCCTCCAAAATCCTAATAGAAGCAAGTGCCAAGTATTTCTAAAGAAGGTACAAATCACTTCACTATAGACAGTAACCTGAGCTCACAGAAAAGCTGTTTTTAGTCTTCAGCATTAACACTGTCTTACATCCTGCTTCTTTTACTTCTTCCCTTTCAAATTTTCTGCATTTCAGTCTAATGAACTTTGAAAGAAAAATATTATAATAAGCACAGACTGCCTCCCGGAATAGCAGCAGTAGGTAAAGAACCCAGGGCTGTCCCACAGAGCCCAAGCACTTTGACCTGAAGCATATTAGACATGTGGAGCTCTGAGGATTTCTTGTTTTACTCGTGTGCATTTATTTGAAATGTTAGAGGTATGGAACATATCACAAGAACTATGGGATAACTTTCAGATCTGCTGAAATTATCTCATACATAAAATTTGTCCCAGAGAAACACTGTACTGATTTATTTTAGCATTGCACAGAGGCATCGTGTTGAGCCAAGTAAAAGGTTTTATTGGATTGGTGAGCTACAAGTGCCCCTTTGACCTATTTCTTCCTTCATTAAGGATTCATCTGAAAGAGATTCACTGCATTTTAACAATGTCAAAAGAATAGGAATTTGATTGCAAACTGCTGCTGGCACTGCAGGTAGGAACAGGAGAGTCAGCAGCTGCCTGCCTGGTGGTGGGGATCAGGAGTCTCAGAGCACAGTAGGATGCAAACATTTGTGAAGAATTTGTGTAGGGCCAAACACTTTCTCCAACTCTGCTTAATGTTCACTGTTTTGTTTGTTTGTTTTTCCTCCCTTGTTACCTCATTAATGTTTCATTTCTTTCAACTTCTGTTTTTTTTTTAAACCTAGTTCCACCACCCTCCATAGCATCATGACTGAGATGAGTGAACACTTCAAAACTAGTGACCAAATTGCTCTACTCCTGTGACTTGAGGTCTGCTCAGCTTAGACTTAATCCTACAGTTAGGATTCAATCAAAATGGATTGAATCATTTACTAAAAAAGCCAACAAAGCAGTCAAACTGGTTATGATCTCTGTGGGAGGAAGGCAATGGGCTGTGGAAACACATCAGATGGTTTCAGTGTGTTGATGTGACAGGCTGACCAGCACCCTCTTGCACTTGTTCTCTCTTGTTGGTCCTCTCCAAACCTTTCCAAACCTCCAGTGCTGATGAGCCTAAAGAGTAGAACTACAGGAGGAAAACATGTCTTTTTGCCTAACATCGCTTCTGGAACTGTATCACTATGACTATGATTAAGTGGTAGACAGAGGGGACAAGAAAGATCAGGACAGTGGAAAATATAATTCAGTTTATTTCTCTGAGCTTTCTTGAGTTTTCTCTGTCATCTTAACTGTCCCCATAAGGATAGGAGAGCACACCCAGCAAAGGCTACCTTGGGCTCGCACATAATTAGGAACATTTTACTTTTACAAGTGAGAGGGAAAATAGAAATACATTTTGCTTTTGAAAGTAATCCTAAACACTTGTTATTTTCTATTATAATGCACACTTTATCAGTGCTTTCTGTTTTTCACTGGAAGGAAGACACATGCTGCATGCAACCCTTGGAACTGCACTTTAATGCTGAGGAATGCACTTGGCAACATTAACCTAGATGAAATGTTTCTGCACTGTAAGTCCCCTACTAGTCATGATGTAGTATTTTCTTTGTCAGCACTAAATGTGCCCTTGGGAGACTTGTGGTATTTCTCTCGCCACATTTATGTTATGAAGTCTCTTCCTTACCTGATGTAACAGCACTACAGCACGTTGCCCATTAAGGGCGGAAGAGTGCCCATTTAGAAAGAGTTAAATTCAAGCACCTGCATGTTTCCCACAGCCTTTGTGTGAGCACACATTACTGACACGTTAGGTCAGTAAATGGTGAGCAATTTTACATTTTAGGGAAAATTGGACACATTCATCCGAAGAGCCAGAGAACAGTGGAGGTAACCCAGAGTAGAGCTCGTGCTTACAGAAGGATGTAGTTTAAAGAAATACAGGCCATTATAACGGTCTAATCTGAACGCTTTGTCGTGTAGAATTTCATCTAAGGAAATTCTAAGGAAAATATTCTCTATAAAGTAAGACAAAGAGATTCCCTGTCTAGCTTCACATACTACAGCTATGGAAGTGGAAGCAATACAGCTATGATAATGCCACACTGTCCCAGACTAACCAATTCTGCTGGTTAGCCAAGACTCAGTGCTGCACTGGCCTATCCGCTTGGGATCCAGGACCTCTGCTGACATCTCTGGGCAGCCCCCATGAGTTAAAGCTCAGAGATTGCCAGAAAGATGCTATAGTGTTCACTAAAGATGCTCCACTAGAGAGACGTTCTACTTCAGTGGAAGGGCTTCAGGTGGTATAGGACTTAATAACCCTTGGCAAGCAGCTCCACTAATTATTTTTTTTCCACAATCGCAAAACTAGAACTTAATTTTCACTTGCAACCATCAACTTTTATGTTATTTCAATATTTTCACCCCTTTTACAATTTGTGAGTGTCCAAGGTAGAAGCAACATCTTTGTTGCTTCTGTCTGTGGGACCTGCTGTCCTGCCTGTTGAAGATTGTTTACCTGAGTCATCCCTTGGACCCCTTAGGAGCAGGCTGTGGAGCCCCTCAGCTCCACGAAATGCTAGTTCAAACCCTCTGGTTTATACCTTTAAGAACTTTGCAGCACCAACTATCTCTAGCCCATTGGGATGCAAAGAAGAGGCTGCAGAATTGGTAAGTAGAAATGTTAAGTCATCTTGCATTGAATATGTTAGCACAAGTGCTAGAAAACAATTACTACCTTCGTTTAGAAATTGCTGACTTTTAATTATAGACCATTAATTTGGCTTGTCTCCCTCCTTGCAAAGGTTTGGTTGGTTCAGAGCTGTGGCCAGCATGTGAGTCCTTTTTGTCTTTCTAAGTATTCAGTATAAAATTCAACTCACCATCAAAAGCATAGATATAGTTCATATATTTTTTCCTCCCTCCAGGTTGGAGGAGTGAGCTGCACTATAACAATAGCAGTATCTGCAGCAGACTTTCAGTGCTGTATTGTAAGTCATTTTGCAATTATCTGGGCTCTTCACAGACAGTTTTTCCATGGCTGTGCATGATATCTAAAATCCCCAGGATATCAATCAACACACATAAGGGGATTTCAAGAGTACAGAACAAAATACCCAGCGTAGCTCTGAGCCCGGAGCAGCTGACAACCCACACAGACAGCGCAGACACAGGCCACTTCAGGAGTGAACCGATTTACATAACTTTAGTCAATAAACACAGCAACTGAGTCTGTGCTGGCTTTTCAGGCTCCTTGTTTGGTCAGTGATGGAAAGGGGGCCCTCCAGAAAGGGGTTTGTCCTTAACTATAGCACAAAATAGGAAGTTGGGACTCTAAGATCCTACTTTTCACGACTGTCTGCAGAAGGAAGATCAATAATAAGATTTAACAATAAGATTAATAAACAGCTCAGATGATTTTTGGCCCCAGTTTCACATAGCTTCTTCCACATTCCCTTTAAAATAATCTTTAGAGTTAATTCCAGGCAGTACTTGGAGAAAGTAGCCCAAAGCAGTACCAGAGAGCTAGCCTGCAGGTAACCTGCAAGGACATTGAGAACCCCAGTGCTAAACATCCCTACCTTGCTCCCTCTTGCCTGGCAGTGAGTGTACGGCCCTGCTCTAGGTGACCCTGCTGGAGCAGGGTGTTGATCTCCAGAGGTCCCTTCCAGCCCCAGCTGTCCTGTGACTGTGATTCTGTATCAACTGAGATGTCTTTCAGTGAGATTTTTGTCACTCTTGATTCTGGTAATGAGTGAGACCCTGAATGCGTCCATCGTGATGAAGCGGCTCTGATTTACATGGGGGAAGATGAAAGGATGGTCACGGCAGAAGATGTATTGACATTGCAAGCACGGTGCAGAATGACTCAGACTGCCTGAGTCAGGAGGGAATGCAAAACCCTTTGGTATTACAGAGCTTTGACTTATGCAGGAGGGATCAGATTATCCAGCATCCCTTTATGGCTTGCTGCATGTTATTACAATATTGATACTCCACTAGAGTTTCTTCTTTTCTTTGCAATATACATGTTTCTCTGGAGAGCTCATCTCACTTGTCTGACCCATGAGAGACTTAACTAGTTTAATCTTTTTTACCCTGATATGACTCATCAATATTATTTTTCTGCTTGCATCCATTTGGCTTCTGTTCCTCACCTAGGGATTTGAGAAAGAATTTTTCTCTATTGGGGAAAAAAAATAGCATACCCTAGAGTCTGCATAGTGCCTGTAATAGATATATACAGTGATGAGATAGAGGGGTTCATAGTGCTGGGTCTTGATGCATTCTGAGAAATGCAGAGGTGCATTGGATTATTGGAGATGGTAGAAATTTTTCAACTTCTTATATTAGAACTGAATTTGTCAATAAAAAAGATAAATTGGATACAGAATTTATACAACAGCTTAAAATAAATATTAAATATATATAAAGGAAATTTTAAAAGAATATTTTAACTAAACATACCTTCATTTAACATTGGTGTGGAGGTATATGAGGTATAGTTGCCTGTAAAGATAAGGAAGTTTAGTTGAAAAGTTTCAGTCTTATTGGAAAACTATACAAACACTCTGTTTTCCACTGAAATGCAGTGATATCTTAGTTTATACCAAAAGGGGAACATTTAATTTAGAACTGTTTACATAATCATAATGTACCTTATTGAAACTGAAATAGCAATTTTTTTTCATTTTTCTAAAATGTCATCTTTAAATTACCTATGCGTGTTTCAATTTCCTTGGCTCCAGGAGAGTATTCTCTTACTGCTCATTAGCATGACTGTTTGGCAAATACACTTGCCATTCTTCTCTTCTGCTTTCTCTGCAGTTGGATTGCAGTGATTGCCTGTTGTTGGGTCACATTGAGAATCCATAGTTTGACTTGGAACTAATGAAACCATCTATATCAAGAAAAAGATGTGCATAATTTGGAACATTAATATGCTGTCAGATGATGTTCTCTTTCTGCTCTTTTCTCATTAGACTATCCCTACAAGCAGTATTTTGGCTTAGATAAATGCAGCCAGGGATGATACTCTACTTTTGAATGTCTCCTGCTATGAAGTTAGAGAGAGAAAGAAAGCTCTAGACACAGCAGTGCTGAAAAAATATCTCACAGAGATAATTTATCATAGCTTGCAAATATCCCAATAAATCGTAGCCATTCAGAACAAACTGTGGATCAATTTATTAAAAAAAATTAGCTTGCCGTACACAGCTCAAACACCTTAGTGGTTTGCAACCATCAGAAGAGAGATGATCCCAGGTAGAACTGCAAACTAAAATATAATAGCACATCTGTGACCTGTGAAAGCTAAGGGGAGCAGAACAGGACAGGGTCCACAAAGAGTGAGGATGAGTGCCCTGTTCAGGACCAGGGTAGGGGTTAACTGGCCTCCCCTCTCCCTATGACCTGGTGATTGGGATTTTAGCGGCTCTGCCAGTTTGGTTCCCCCCACTCCAGGATTTAGATACTTTGACAGCTGGGAGCCTTATTCCCATTGCTGAGAGTGAAGATGAACTGAGGAGCTTTCCCACACAAACACCTCCAAGTGCTCGAGGGAGCAACAGTTGAGTCCTCCTCATTTCAGAGAGCAGAAAAAGGCTCTTAGGGCATTTCCTTTTCCCCTGCCAACAGGCTAAGGTTGAGGGCACAGCTGCTGCAGTGAAGCTCTCCTCATTCTCTGCCAGTATTAACCGTCCTGAGGCTGGGCACACATTCAGCTCAGTCCATCTCTCTTTCCTGGGGTGCTGGTTTGGCACCCTCTGTCCAACCTGCCTGGTCAAGGCCCCTTCATTACCTGTGCTCACTTGCCAGCGCACACAATGAGATCGAAGCTGCCTCACAACTCTATTAATTTGCCCTGATTGTACTAAATGCTAAATATATCTCTTATCGATGAACAGAGCATGTTCTAAAATGCTTTTAATAAAATAAATTGTTGCCACAGAGAGAAATGACTCAACTCTGAGTCAAGTTATTGTTCTTCCAACACCGCAAGCTGTATTTAAACTAGCAATAGTATTAAATCTGAAACAGCATAAGAAGTAGATTATGTAAGGTAAACAGAACTAAAAAGCCTGATGTCTTATTTTTCAATTTTATTTTTCAGGTTTGAGATGAATGTTGCTCGAAAAAAGAAAAATCTATTGCAGCCTAGAAGGTGAAAGGAAGGGAATAAAATGGAGGAGGAGAAAATTTAACAACCTTCAAACAATAAGTGTTTTAGAAGACTAAACAAAGAAACACTGGGGATGAATGAAAAAGGAAAGGTAAAATGAACTTTAGACAGGGAAATGAACAGAACAACCTGAGTAAAGAAAGAGACAAAGAAGAGAGAAGACAGAAAGAAAACAACAAGGAGCCTGGAAAGAGATAGGACCATAGGATCACAGACTAAAGTACCCTGAAGCCTGTCTGTTCTAGTCCAACCTCCTGCTCAGTGCAGGGTCAGCTATGGGGTCAGCAGAAGTTAGGACTTTACTCATCTGGGTCTCTAAACCCCGCAAGAATGAGGATGGCACAATCTGTTCAGGTAACTTGCTCCATAACCTGACTGTCTTCATGGTGAAAAAGTTTCTCCTTCAATCCAATGTGATCTTCTCTTGTTTCCACCTACACACTTTGCCTCGTGGCTTCCATCTCTTTGAGAAGCCTGGTTTCATCTTGGTGGTTTATCCAAGGTATTGTGGGGTGCTTCTATGAGGTCCCACCAAACCTTCCCTTATCCAGGAAGAACCAGGCCATTTCCCTCAGTGTCTCTTCTTGGCGCAAGTCCTACAGCCCCAAACATCTGGATGACTTTTGCTGCTCTTGCTCCAGTTTATTGGTGTTTCTCCTGTACTGGGAATCCAGGAGTAGATGCAGTATCTAGATGTGTTCTAATGAATGCTGAGTCCCGGGGAATAATCACCTCTCACAATCTACGCTCCTGCTAACAGAGCCTGCGATGCTGCTGCCACCAGGCACTCGCCAGCTCATGTTCCGATTGCAGAGACCCAGGTTCTCTCAGCAGAGCTGCTCTCCAGCCAGCTTCACTTTAATGTGCACTACTCTGCCTTTCCCAGCACTGCCCTGCAGGCCACTGTTACCACTAATATTTGAAGAATGGCTCTTTACCACTGCTGTTTCCAAGATAACACTGTATAAACCAGATTAGTCCTACATTGTTATTCATTATTCTCTATTCTGCTGTTTGAAATGATTCAATCATCCCAGAAGAGAAAGGAAGCAGGATCCACAGCCCAGATTTATGCGGCATCTAGGAGTCTAAATCTCCCTCTCATGAGACTCAGAATCTTAAAGGCTGTTCAGAGCCCTGGTTCCTAACTTTATGTTACCAATAACAGAAGCAAATGTCTATACAGTTTTATTCAGCACTGAGAACTTCCTACTTAAATCTGCCTTGCCATTTCCTTGGAGGATACTGGATAGTGAGTTGGTACTAGAGAGTCTTCCAGCACTAATAAATCTCTAGAAATCACTCAGGACTTGTGCTTGAGGGACAAAATGAGGACTTGCTAAAAGTTCCAGCAATAAAGCTGAAAGTTTGCAGGCTGCTAGCTGCAAACCTTGGAGATCACCTTGGCATTGCTACAGTGTCAGCTGGAAAGTCTCCTAAATCTTTGGGTGGTCCCACAGGTAGTTCCAATCCCTCCAAATCATCTTAGTGGCCCCAGTTTCACTGGAAAATGCTACATTTTCTTTCTTCTGGTTGAAAATCACCATGTTTTGAAATGCTTGATCTTACATGAGACCCTTTGCAAGTGAGTTAATACAAAAGAGGAGAACTGAAAGGGAAGGTGTAAGATAATATTCTGTGTGTCTCTCATATCTACTAATAATTTTATTGTAACTGTAAAGGTGAGTGATCAGGCTGATGATAGCATTATACGTACCTTCAAGCTAAAGGAAATCTAGAGAATAAGCTCATATTTGTGAAGCTACAAGGTTTACAAGATACCTAATGGTCAGGTAATGATCCATTCTTACTGCTTAGCTGGAAAAAAGATTCAAACTGGAATGCAGGGCCATAATCTGTACCTTTCCTCTGCCTCAGGAGTGTAGTCACAGACCTAAATGTGACTTCCCATGGTGAGAGAACAGTTCACTCTGTGATAAGTAGCTTCTTTTCAGGTGAAGTGTGTGGGGCCTGATTTTATCTGCAAGATACGAGAATCAAGACCTATGCATTTTGCCTGTGATTCTTTCAAAAGTGTTCTACAATGCAGTGTAGATAACATTTTATAGTGCTAAAAAGACTGTTCTCCACAGGGAAAAAGCTCATCTTACCAAGCACATCATCTCTCACATCACTGTAAAGTTTCCCATGAGACTCTCAAGTGCTTTATTGATGTATTGTACATGTCTATACAAAAAGATGCAGAGAATGTAGAAATTTCTACAGAAATCATAATGATTTGGGGGCATTTGTCACTGTGCAGGCCCAGCTGGCACAGGTCCATGGCAGGAAGATCATGGGGCTCTTTTTCCTTTTTTTTCTTTTTTTTTCAGAAAAAAATACTATTGTTGCGTCAGTCCTTCCAAGTATGTAGATTTAGCTATGTGAGACATCATATCTTTCTCCGATGACAATTGCAATAATGTTAAGAGCCCTGAAGTATTTTAAGGCCCATCTGAATCTGCTGTATGACATTTTGAATGTTTTTAGATTGCCATCACATTCTGTACACTCAGAACATTCGTCTGAAGATTCTTTCTTCAGAGATTAAACACACTTATATTGAAGTAGGCATTTTAAAGTGCTCTTGACATTTTTAAAATACAGTCTGTGGAAGATTTCCTCTTACTGCATCTACATATGAAAGGAAGGCATGAAAATAGTCAGATGTCTACAGTTTTCCTTTTCACAGGTATAATAGATTTGATGGAGTAAAAAATAAGTTGACGTATGTTTTATTGCAGATAGATTTCTGAGATCTGAGGTTAACTGTAAAAAGTGGTGACAAGAAGGCTCTAAACACAAGAAAATTAAATATGTTTCTATGTTCTTCATCTTCCTTTGCTGTTTCTTGCCAAACCTACCTGCCAGCTTGCAGACTCACTCTTTTCTGATCCTCTTGGATAATTCTCACTAAATAGATGGTGCTACCCATTGTGAATCCTCCAGCTCACAAACGGATGTCAAGCAGTTAAAATAATGAAATTCTTGGAAGAAGTCAGCTTTAGTTAGAAACTTGTGGTTAAACAGATATCTACTGGGAAATTATGTTTTGATGAAAGCCAGAGGGTTTTGTGCCTCGCTTCTTTCTATTGATTTTGATGAAATTTTCCCCCACCCCTGAAAACTTCTCTAAGCAAAATGTGGGCTGCTTTGGAAATGCTGGAATAAGTGCTTCAATATGAAAATATTCTTGTTCACTTACATTAGTGTGAATGTTTTTATATTATTTTGAGCTCTGTCATTAATACTGCATGATAGGCTTTGTAAGAACATGTCAAGTTATGCTGTGAAATACAGACTGAAATAACATGACATTTATATATTCTATTACCTTTCAGAATGCTTTTTAAGTACATTTACCACTGAGTAGGGATTGAACTACAAAAGTAAAATAAAGTCTTTCAGAGTGATTCTCATTTGATCAAGACAAGAGATGTGCTGAAACACCCAGGTGTTTTCAATATCCTGCTGCTACCTTGGAATAATTTTCCTAATAAATAGAAAGTATATTCTATATTAAAAACTGATAGAATCTTTAGACATTTTTTACTCAGCAGAATATTTCAAACTTTCAGCTTTTTTCCCTCATTCAGAAAGAAAACAAGTCCGCAGGATTAGTTTTTGCAGTGAACCCCAAATTCTGACAAAATCTAATAACCGTCATTGTCTTTTACTCAGATGGATGATGTGGGTATCTGGTACCCGCAAACTTCTGCAGTCACCTTTGCAGACAGGACTCGAGGCTTTAGGTAAGCAAGACCCCATTTACATAGACAGCAGACAAGCTTTTAAGGAGCACAGCATCAGACACTCATTTTCATGCAAAACAGATATGCTGGGAGGCAAGTCCTTAATTACACACAGAGCAGAGGGCAGGAAAGGCAGGGCTTGATTTAGAGAGAGCTTGTTAGATTAGATAAACTGTAAACAACATAAAACTAGATATGTGCTGGGTTTATATATATGCACACTTACACATGTGCATATAGAATCTGCATGTAATAAAGATATATTTAACTCGATACTATTATAAGCAATAGTATGTAGTCTATATTTAGAAAGATAAAACTACATCTTTTGCTTTGGACACTTGTTTTTAAAGATTCTATATTTCTAAAAAGGTCACAGTATTGGTGTTGTTTGAAAGTAAATTATTACCTCATATTTACTGTTTGCATTTCCACTGCATTTTTAAGTACATGAGAAGATGACACACCTGAAGTGTTCTGGGGATTTATCTGGCCAGCTTTCATTGAAAATAACTAATCAACATGGAGGACTTTTAGTATTTTAAGCACGGTTCTTGAGGAACTCACAATATCCACCACTCGAGATTGTGATCTTAAACCATCTTCAGCGCAGGAAAGAAAAGCAGTGCTCCCTTATGCTGCTTGACACCAGGTAAATATGAACACTTGCCTCCTTATCGTAATTTTCCAGCTCAGTGGGATTGTGGCTGGAGCTTTTGGAATAATTTTGCAATTAGTGTTAGAGCATAGAGCCCTAAAGAAGGTAAGGGAAAGATAGGGAACGGAAAATGCATTAGACCTGATCTCTTTTTTTTTTTTTTTTTCCAGTAGAGGAGAAAATGTCAGGTCCTTGAACTCAGAACCTTTCATAGGAATGTACTCATTTTTATTAAACTCTTATTAGGCAAAATTTTCTCCATTTCAGGGTGGTTTTCTGAGGGGAACATGAGGGGACTGTTGCCCTCCAAGAAGAGTCAACTGCTCAGGGCTCTGGGTCTTACCCTACCATGTGCAAGATCAGGTTCATGAGCCTATTCCTAAATTATTTCAGTTATTCCTATGAATCAGATTAGCTGTATTAGAAGAGTTTGTATCATTAAATCCACACGGCATTTAAAGTATTTCTATGGTGAATAGATTCAGATGTCTGGGCTGGAGGTACTGGGGCAGAGGATCCCATCACGCTGAGCAAGCACCTATTCACAGGCTGTATCCACTCACATATGCCCTGGGCTTTCTCAGGGTAAAATTAAAATAGTCTTTAGCTGAAAACTGACCCTATAATAATAACATGGTAGAGGAGCCATTTCCTATCAAGATACCACATTTATTTCAGTGGCTACGATTCAGTGGAACACTACTAAGGAGACAGCCCCACCAAGCAAGGGAAAACACAGTAAACCAAGATAGTTTTGAATAATTTTGAATGGCAAGTCAAAACAATTTTTCTCCTTTCTGCTCCCTTATATGACAAAGAAAGCCCATTAATAATGACAAATGAAATGTAAAAACTTCTGTGACTTGCCTAGGGCTTGAAAATGGGTCAGTAATTCAGCTACAATAAGAATGCAATGTTTATGGTTCCCAGCTGCCTCTTTGCCTCCCTAGATTGTGTAATTTGTTTCCCTCATATGCTGAAAATGCCCTAAAGTATAAAGAGGAACTTTTAAGAACTGCGTGTGATTACATAATGACAAAAATGGGATTGTTCGGCATAATTTTGTAATGACTAACTGAGCTATAGATGAGAATTATCTCCTAATTTTGTTGATAGAGTATGATAGTTCAGGAACATACCTTCAGAAATGTAACTGCTGCAACTTAAAAAAGGGAAAAAAGTGAGCATTCCTGCAAAGATGAAATCTGTCTGTTTAAAACAATTTAAAAAGCAATGGCATCTAACTTACACCTGATTTGTACACAAGACAAAATGAAATCTAATATGTCTTTATATTTTATTATATATTTCAAAAAATACATCCCAGGAATTTTGTTTGAAAATGTAACTCAAGAAATGAAAGAATGTATTAATACTTGGTATAGTTTGCAGCCCAGTTGTTCCCATTTAAAAAAAACTTTTGCAGAACTGATTCTGACTTATTTTTGCCTGTCTATACCCAGAGTCATTATGCCTTTTCTCTGAACTCAATGATAACTACCTTCTTGTTTGAATGGATGTATTTACCTTCTTATTATAGCAAAGACAACAAAAGCAAACCCCAATCCAAACAAGACTGCATTTATGCATAATTCCTAATAATTTAACCGTGTTCTCAAAATGTTAGCTACAGGACTGGTCATATAAAATGGACAGGAAGTGTCACCAGAATGAATAGTGCTGCACAGGCTATTAATTAATGTCCTTGTATGGAGATACACTCAAAACCAATAAACAGGTAAGTATGAGAAAATGAACAATGGAAGAAGACAAAGAGAATCATTTGGAAAATTGTTCTGACCGATCAGGTCTTCTAATAGAAGAGGAGGTGGGAATCACTTAGGAGAGAAGATTAAAATCCCTATTTTACAATATGTGATGTAAGCAAATTTGAGCTGCTTTTAAAGCTAGTTGCGTCAAACCAATTGTGAGATAGGAGCATTATGGCAAAATGTACCCTTGTTTTCGTGCTGAAGAGGAAAGGAGTTGTCTTTTTCAGGAGACACAAATATTCAGAAATATTCCTGGAGACTGCCCTTCTTGAGGAGTCATACACTTGTGCAAAGAATGGCACTAACTCTTCCTTCCATGCTTAAGTGCCACCCTATGCACTTAACCCTTTCTGTCATTATTAGGCTCCATAACTGCACCTACTACCTCTATTTTCCTTGGTTTTGCCTTGATTTTCCTATTCTTCTATTGTCTAATTTTCTAATCAAAATAGAAATCCTACTAAGATCCTACCAGGAGGACTTGAGCCCGCAATTCCATGTCTCAATACAGGATTTCCAGAATCTGGATGGGATTGGGATGAAAGGTAGGGAATGCTTATCCTGCACCGCAGGACTAAAGGCTGCCTTGGGTTTGCAGGCATCCTGTGTCTGTGTTCCCATTGCTGAAATTGGAAGTAGTGAAGTGCCCCACTGCTCCGGAGTCATCCATTCCTCTTCAGCTTTTGTATGCCTAAAATTTGCACTGCTTCTCTCTCTCATTTTGCTAGGAATAAAATAACCCCAGCCATGCAAAGTGTATTAAATGTATTCACATAGGCTTATACCAGTATCCATCCCCCCATCAGCCTTGCCTGACATTTGTGTGTGTGTATAAATCACGTTAGAAACCTGAGATTAGGACTATCAATTCATTTCTCTTGACACCAGAAGAAGCAAAGCTCAAGGACTGAATATGATGATCCATCACTGCTAAAAATTAGTATTCCAAATCCTTCCTCCCTCAGAGCTGACCTTCTCCTCACCTTCTGCATACATCTCTCATTCACTTATTTCTGTGCAGATTTCTTCTGTGATTTAATATCTTTGACAGAAGAAGGCATGTAACATTTATTATCAACATGTCTTGGAAGTGTGGACCAGCATGCTGAGAGCAGAAATAGTTTGTTTACTACTTAATGGCAGAGTGGTTGAATTCTAAAAGGGGCAGTGAGGTTAGTATTGAAAAACAAGCAGAAAGTAGGCATCAAGGAGAGAACACCGATTAGACATTCAGCCCTATACACAGAGTAGTGACAACCTTCCATCACGATAGACAATAGAAATAATTAATGCCTTTTAGCTTGGCAACCAGTTCTTCCCCTTCCTGAGGCTGTTTAGTAGCATCAGGCACTACCGGAACAGGGAGAAGAGCAAACCCTGGGATGGTTTTCCAGGAAAGTGGGGGAAAGTGGATCTCCATGATGGAGCTCTGAAGACACAAAGCCAATATCTGTGTTTGGCAGTAAAAAGCCAATCTGCCCTAGGACTAAATCAGCTAATTTAGTGGTTCCTCAGCTTTTGAGTTTTTGTTTTGTTTTGGTTAATATATATATATGTATTTATTTTTGTAGAGCACCTGCAGAAATTATGCTTTGTTATTCTTGTCATGATTCCTTCCACCCCAGGGATGGTCCAGACCCCTGCCAGAACAGGGCACCACGATTTTGCCTCTATTAGTAGATGATAACGTCTTGACCACTAAATGCCCTACGCAAACAAAAAGCCTAAAAGGAAATAAGATGTGAGAGCTCTTGTGGACTTACATCTTTGCCTGCACTTTATCTCAAAATCTACTAGTTTCTTACTGCAAATACTCAGAGGAACAGTGCCTCAGACTCACGTAATCTTAGAAATAAAGCCCATTACTGCTCGGTGGATTTCTCCCTCTGGTGGAGACAATGGGATAAACAGAAGATAATCTTCCTACAGTAATAAAATTAAGGCATAGGACATCCCATTGCTCAAACATCCATTTCTCTGAATGAGCTACCCAGCAAGAGGCCGAGCACTTCCCCAACGTGGTGGGCAGAGAGCTGTCCATGTGCTGTGAGCAAATACTGAAATATCCTTTGCTAACAGTCGCCAAGACTCTAGGTACTGCTTTCCCATCCAACTGATGCCAAAAAGGGTATGTCCTCTACTTAGAAAAAGGCCAGATATCGTGGTTTCCACTTTCATCAAGTTTGGGGGGGGTAATTGGGAGAACATAGTAGTATTTCTTTCCTGTTCTGGCAAGAAAACTTAGTTCTTGGGGCACAACTTCAATTCTACCTCCTTGTGACCACTTAAAACTGTAAGGAGGAGCAGTGGATGGAAGAGAGACAGTCTCCAGAAGGAACCTGCCTGATAGTCTGAAAATAGTAGCATGAAGAGGACCATGAGCTCTCCAGGCCCAGAGCACCCGCTCTGCTGCCATTCATGGGATTTGTTTCCAACTTTTCAATTGCTTGGCAGGAGATGTAGCTGCTATTTGGGCCATTTAGCAGGCAGCTCATCATCCAGGAGTTCAAAATGGGACCATTTTGTGGGAGGCATTTGTGAAATAGCGCATTTGTGCAATCAGGAAGAAATGGGGCTCATTTCAAACGTCCCCATAATTCCCAGTACAGCTGTCATCAGCACAGGCTCGCAGTGACTAGCAGCCCCGAGGCCTCTAGGCAAGTACGTCTATTTTTCTAGTGGATTTTTCTAGCGGATGTGGAGCGGCATCTCAGATGCCTTTGGCTACAGTGATGTGCACATACCCAGGGTGATGGTCTCCCAGGAATTAATGTTTTGCCGCACATGTCCACATCATGCGGCCCCAGAGCACACACTGTTGGTGGAGGATTTGCTTTGCAGCTGCTCAGTCTCTTCCACCCACCAACGAGCAGGGATTGACATTCTGGAGACTGGTGCCTTTTCCAATCTGTCCCTAAGTCACATGCCCAGTGCATATCCCTACACTTCTGAAGTAATTCTCAACCAACAATATAAAAAAGCTTTTTATATAAAACCTTCAAAACTATATTCAAGGATATAACTTTTAACTACAAATTTTATTTAACATAACCTTCACCTCCAAAGTTTCACCTCATTACAAGGACAAGGAAGAAAAAAAGAAAAAAAAAATCAAGAATGCAATCTGGGAAGAAGAGTCTTCTAATGTTTTTTAGAAGTGACAGCAGAAAAGCTAGAGAATAAGGAGGTTAACTACACACTGCCCTTGTCTGGTTTTTCTATATAGGTGAGTCTATGTAATCAACTCTCACAGCATTCGTAAGATCTCTGGGAATGCGTTTCGGCATTATGAATTCAGACTGTGAGAAGAGCATCATAAACAAGCTTCCAGAATAATGATTTGTTTTCACAAAGAGCCAGACCGTGGGGAAATGTCATAAAATGAGATGAAGACACGGTCCGAACTGTAACAGGCGGATAATTTTCCCAAATTGGCACTCTGTGCCATCAAACAGTATCTTCGGATGCTGTTTAAACATGACAGTATTGATCTGGTGAGTGCTAATCCCCTGAATCCCTTCTTCAATGGAGTATTTCCTGACAGCTTAGTGGCTCCCGGTCATTTCTTAGCAAGGGACACTCAGCAACTGTTTCATCACAGCAATGTGCAGGATACTGAATTATTCATTCAGGCTTTGCCTTGGCTGTGGACAGTCGCAGAGCTACGGGGAAGCTGTCCTGCCATCCGTGTCTTCCCTGCCAGCTGCCAGACAAAAAGGGCTGGTACCCAGACAGGGCTTTATCTGCAAACCTGTCCACTGCCCGATATGTAAGTGTATGCAAAACGCTGCTGCATTTTGATTTCCTAGAAAGCAAGTGTTGCTCATTTAGCACCATACTTTCTCAATCTGCCTAGAATGGCACTGGGGCAGATGCACACGTCGCTTCCTCTTCTTATTTCAGTGCTCACCTTCAGGATGCTGAGGTCTGTGAGGAGCATAAATTTCACTCAGCTGTGATAGATGAGGGGGCAGGTAGTTGCTGCTCAGGTGGAAGGGCCTGCTGGCCCTCTACACTCTACACTGCTACACTCTAGTATTTGAAAGCCCTTAGCAGACACAATATGATTCAGTTGCATATTTTAGCCTGTTTTCCTCAAGCAAATTAAACATATTTGCTCACTTTGATGGCCTGTTGCCTCCCCAGTAAATTTGAGCTTGTTGACGTCAAGCACATTTCAAAGTCTGGAAAAGCAATCAAGTTCTTGCATGTTTAAGAGAATTAGAAGCTGAACAGAAGAGAGTTGAGGTGTTAGTCCCACTCAAGGAGCAAGCAGACACCTTTTCTGTCCATTTCAAGAGGCAGCAGCCAACAGCCCAGTCAGCACTTTGCCTGCAGACTGATGGGCTCACGCAAAGCTGCCCTCTGCTCCTGGCCTACCTGAGGTTTGGGGCCAAACTCTTCTTGGTGGTGGCCAGCGACAGGACAAGGGTTAATGAGTACAAATTAAAACATAGGCAGTTCCACCTCCATGTGAGGAAGAACTTCTTCACTGTGAGGGTGACAGAGCCCTGGCACAGGCTGCCCAGAGAGGCTGTGGAGGCTCCTTCTCTGGAGATCTTCAAATTCTGTCTGGATGCCATCCTGTGCCCCGTGCTCTGGTGTCCCTGCTGGAGCAGGGGGGCGGGACTGGATGATCTCCTGAGGTCCCTTCCAACCTCAACCATTCTGGGATTCTGAGGTTCTTTATGGCAGAGGAAGAACTGCATGGAGAGAGCTGGGGTTACTAGCACATGACTTGGAAACCAAGGGGTAAAGAATGCAGATGTACTGGAATGAGATTTCAGGAGTTGTGATTTTCCTACAATATTCATTTCGGATGGAATAGCACAATCTTCCAGGAATCTTGGTTCCAGGAAAAAATCATTTAACATAGTGTTTCAAATTCCATAGTTAAAGGTGAATCATCTTACTTTATAAGTCTAAGTCAGTGCAAGAAATAAAAATCCATTTTTTTCTGACTTATTTTAATTCAAGGTGGGTCATCTGCAGTTCTCTATATTTCAGAAGAACATTTTGTAAAGGATCCTATTAGCATTCATGACAAATTGGAATGATTTGCAGTGCTGTATTTTTTATTCAAGGAGCTTTTTATCTTCATGTAACATCTAATAATTACTAGGGGGGAACAGATTTTAAAATAAGGTTTTAGGAGTTGTTCTTTTATTGCTGCTTCAACACACACATGATTTCATATTCACTTCACAGGATAACAGTCAACTTATTTACTGAGGAGGGTTGCTCTGAAGTGACTGCACAATCAAATTACTTTAATATGACCACTAGGGCCCTTGTCCCATAAATTGGCATCCCCTGTACCCTGTACCAGGGCTTTCCTTGAAAATTTTGAACTCCATTTCATTTGAATTGTTTAGAGCATTTCAATGGCCTTTCAGTCCACTTAAGAGAATGAGTTTATCTGCATGTTAAGCTTTCCTTAACAACTAATCTCTTTGGGATCGCTTTTAATTGAAATAATGTTTGTTTGAAGAAACATTGGCTTTCCTATGCAGCGACCAATGTGTCCATCACCAGTATGACTCGGGTTATTGCTTTTATTGTAAAAGCTGCATTGGATAAATAGAGTTTAGGTTAAAGAGGAATTGCACTGTATGAAAACCCCAACGCAATTTAAGTATTATGGGTTGCAACATGCCAGTTAGCTATGATGCTTTTACTCCACACACTAATACACAGCATTTAAACACAGGAAGACCAAACACTTCTCTCTGAATTCAAGGTGACTGGAAAAGGAAGTAGACCATCTCACAAATAGGCCATGTCTGCCTAATATTTCTCTCTTGAGTAATTGGGAAAATTCAAGTATATTTGCTTCTTTGTTATTTCTCCAAGTGTCGCACACGTAACATACACCCTCTTCTGATGCAAGATGTAGTATAACTGAAAAAAAAAAATCCCTGCTTTGTCCTTGTATCCTTCCTCCTCTGAGGTTTCCACCGTCACCAGTATTTATTCATTCTGCTGGGCTGGAAAGTGAAGCTACTGAAAAAGCTGATCAGAAGGTAAGTCCTTTCCTGTTCCAGGAAGGATGAAAGTTACAGTTTAACAGCCTTATGGGGGATCAGAATGAGGGGAAGAAATTGACCCTGGTGCTCCCTGTGCTCTACATGGCACAGACTGCTGGGCCTGTCTGGAGAGCATCACTCAGGGAAGTCCTATCCTGCACCTGAGGTGCCTTTGAGTCATACACCCTGCTCAGGTTTCCTCGGTGATCCCTGACTTCAGCAGTGAATATTCTGTCCTTTATACCTGAGCACGGCTTTAGGCTTTATGCACATCCTCATTGCATAGTGCTGGTGACAGCTCCAGGACTACTGCAAGCTGCAGCAATCCGAATGTACAATGCGGTCCAGCAAGCACCATGTGCACAACCCAAACTGGGAGGTAGGGAAGGTGCCTGCATCACTGCTGCTTCCAGGGATCCAGGCTTGTGTGACTTGCCCTGGAGTGGGAACTGGCAGTCAAGCTCCAAGTGCTTCGTTTGGCTGAAATTAGAAGCAAAAGCTCTCGGCAACCCCAGTGGGCCAGGGAGCACAGAGCAGCACAAGCCTTTGGCTATAGCCACGGTCAGACAAGAGGCCGTGTGGGTTGGAATGCTCTGCTTGGGTCCACAGCCATCATTTGACTAATACGGAAATGTAGAAGCAAGACAATAATGTAAGCTGACAACATAATTCAGCTGCCCCTAGAGGGCAAGTTCTGTGTGGCTTTTCATTAAGTTAGCAAGAGAAAAATATTCAGATTAAAAAAACAACAATAACAAAAAAACCCCAGCAATAACAAAAAAAAAAAAGAAAGAAGAAAGCCACATCAGCTGTTTTATTTCTACACGAAGTAGAAGGGAGCTGGCTGTTCATGTGAGTGATCCTGCACAACTATGGTTCCTATAGTCTTTGTACCTAAATGGAGAACATCAGAAATGAGGGTCACTCATTTGCTATCTTCCAGCAAAGCTAATTTCCTTGAATACTGTCGATCTTGTTGCCTTGGTGAATTGCCTAGTGTATTAAATTTTATAAAACCTTTATTATTTCAAATCTCTGCAATTTGCTACTTTCTCAGCCACCTACCAGAGAGATTTTGTTTCTCTGAATATTTTTCAAAATATTCAGCTTCAGCTGCTGGCTCTTCCTTGCACGCAAGCACAATTACACATCATCACAAGTTCTCCGCAGCTTCACTGAATTGCCCATGTCCTTGCCACACCTCTCGGAGCCCTGTGTTACTAGACAGGAATTTGGGTGAGCACTTGAAGGCAGTGTAGACATATTAAGTCAAAAGGAAATAAGGGTATTTTCTTACCACATCCATGTTTATACAGTAATTTATAGAGACATAGCTGTCCAGAAAGGAAGAGAAACAAAGAATTTACCTAGCACTTGGGCTGACATTTTTGCTCACTGTTCAGCTGTTGGATCAGCAAATGTTTCGTGGGTTTCCTTGGGCAGGACCTCAGCCCTCACGCAGTCCCCACTGAACAGTTGTTTCCGCAGAAGGGCACCCTGCTTTGCAAGACTCCTTTCTTCTTTGATGTGGGCATCCCTCAGATATGTTTAGATTCCAGTCACTGTGAATCCTTAAATCAGTTTGTGAGGAGTCTAAATATCTCATAGTCCGGGATGCTCTAATGCCTTTTGAGCTTTGAGGGCCAGAAGTTCTTATTGCCACAGAGTAAAGAGAGGCCATTAGCAAATATTTCCACACTCTGTCAAATGGCCTCAATGTCAGGTAGCAATTCCAGAACAAAAAAGTTGATCTCATTGCACTGAAATGACATTTTTCCAAGAAGCTGATTTATCACAGTATTCCTCTGTTGATAGAAAGTCTGAAAAGTATTTACTTCTGAAAGAAAAAGAAAGAAAAATAGAAGAATTCTGTGTATTGGTCTGATCTAGTCACAATTGTTCAACTGTGAGGCTTAAGGGTTCTCTGCTGTCTTAAGCTTGACCTTTATTTAGTAGGATAACATACAAGGCAATTTAAATCCAGCTGATCTGAAAACAAACAGACAACCAAGTCTGATCAAAGTTCCCTGGGTTACTATTGTTATTTTTTGTTTGATTAACTCGGATGACTCTATTGGCTCATGGATCAAACACTGCTGAAAGTCCCAAGGAGGAAAGGACTGGCCCTGCACCTTAAAGAAGTGGACCAAGAGAATGAGAAGGTCCACAGGGAAGAGGTGATGAGCCAAAGGCTCTTCTGAGAAGCTGTTCATTACAAGAGGATACCCAGGAATACAGATCCTTTTGTGATGGCAATGATTAAGATATAAGAAATTCCACTTCCATATCCTACTTCAGCCTCGGTGGTACCCTAATGACTTTCCCTATTATTAAACTCCCCTGGGAAAGTAAAGTTCTCCTGGAGGAACAGCAAAGTTCCTGCATTTTCCCCTGACCATCTTCAGATGAGATTAAAAAAAGACATGTCTAAAAGTCACATTGTAGCTTGACACCAGCAAAAAAAATGAAGCAGCAGAAAGGTTGGTCAATGTCTCAGGCCTTCTGAGAGGTGCTGGAGAGCAGAGGACACACACACACTAACACACAATCAGCTCTATGGCAGGTGTCAAAGCCGGTGGGATAACAGGAATTAGAGCAGAGCAGGTACTGGGCAATCAAGTGCTAATGAGCAGACTGCCCAGTCACACCTGGTCTGGCCAGCCGAGACCCCAGGCCCACACAGCTATTGCCTCATTTGTTGTTGTTCTGCAGGGTGCAGAGGGAAACATCAACAGGATGATATTAGGTTTTGGGTACCTTGTCCATCCTGGGAGGCACCCTGTGATTTTAAAAGTCACTGGACCAATTTTAAGGAAGAGAATTGTATTTGAAAAAAAAGAAGAAAAAAAGAAAATTTCTGGACAAAGAGTTATTTGGAGACATATCTCTTAATTGGGTAATTGCTGAGAGATGGGTGTTTGCAGAAGAGACAGTGCCCTGCAGCCACCACAATCATTGAGTTCACAGTGCAAGAGCGTTCAGCAAGTGTTCGCTGGCTGTCGCTGTGAGGTTCAGACCTCTCTATTGGAAAACCTTTTGCTCCCAGTTATTCACTCTTGTGCCAAATCACTGGGCTGAATCTGAATAACGCCCTCCTGACACTACATGTATGAGCTGAAAATTAAAGGTTTCCAGTCCCAGGAATCGCTTGATCAATCTATGGCACCTGTGGCAGAGTGAGGAGAAGACACTACAAAGCTGTGGTGGTCAGAGCTGGTACACAATGAGCACAGTTTCTTTCGCAAATACAACACCCCCAGACTTACCGTGCAACACAGAAAATGAAGCAAGTAGGATTTTGTTTGATTTCGAGAGAAATATCTCTCGAAATGTTCTCCTCACAAGAACAACAAAAAAGAGAGTTTTAAAAGATATTTTCTCATTCTAGATATTTAGAAAACAGTGGGAACTAAAGGCTAGATATTGGCTCTACTTCAAAGCCAGTGGGAGCAATTGCTCTTATCTTCAAGTTAAAATAACTCAACATGTAGGACATTTTCTCACCACAGTTCAAATCCTGTGTCTTCTTGGGACAATCCAACCCAATACTTGCTACTTCCTCAAGCTCTGAGACACTCCGTAATGAGGATTTTCCTCTTTAACCTGCTGTGAATCTCTCACTTTGCACACAGTACTGCAGCACTAATTACTGCAGGACGAGGTACTCTTCCTAGTGTCTCTTGACTGAGCAAATGTTTTCCTTATATGACTGCATAGGCAAAAGTACTCTTAAAAAGAAGAAAGATCTTTCCCTTTTAAAACAATCTCTCTGGCTTGAGAATAATCTTTTTTTTTTATTAAGAAAATGGATATAAGAACCTCATAGATCAAAACAAACGAACAAAAAAATCATGTATTACTTTCCGGAAAATAGAAAATCGTATCATAGAGATGGCTTTCTTGACAGACCATGGTCAGGGATCTGGTAAAAATGGACCCACTTCTGTATGTCTAAAGCCACATTTCTTCTCCCCTTTCCTCAATGATTCCCATATCCATACAGAAATACCCTTTTTCTTATTTCCAAAGCCTTCAGTCAAGTCATTGCTTCATCCTGACTTTCTAAACTTTGGGGCATAGAGAGTGCAATTCAGTCCTGCACTCAGAATTCAGTTGAATTCTCACCCTGTTCATGACTCCACAGTCATTGTCATGGTATTCATTGGGTAACAATTACACGATCCTTCTACAGCTCAGGTGCTTCTTAGCTATTCCATGTTAGTTCGCAGTGACAGTTATAATACCAACAAAGTAAACTCTGTAATTCTTAGTGAAATATCTTCTTTTAAAAGTTTTCCTTACAGCTACTGAAGTTCTTGGTAAAGAAATATTTGAAGCTTTGAAAAACTGGAATTGCTGAATGTCTGCACAAATCACAGACTGTCACAGGGTTGTTCACAGCTTCTCAGCAAACCTCTCACCTGCATCTTGGGACTGTGGATTAATTTCCAATCGCTGTTGAGTACGAGACTAAGGTTTGAGAAGCACTGCTGAAAGAGCCACAGCTTTTGTGCCAGCAAAGGTTAATTTCACATATCAGTTCCACAGAGCAGCTCCATTTCCCACAAAACTCAATTTAGCTGCTTGTTGAGTGTGAAGCAGCACACCAGGTAGCCCAGCTGCTCTCACTTGGCTCGAGATAAGTCCCAAAAAGTGTAAATAGAGACAGCCCACACTAGCCTAAACCAGCTGGGGCTGCTTCTGTCTTTTCTTTCTCCCACAACAGTCTAGTGTGTTACCTATTTGCTGCATCTTTCTCACCATTCCTGCTAAAACCTGCAGGTCCCACTCACTTCTTTCTGGATATGATTTGAAAGGTAGTGGAATGTCTTTTTAAAACCATATTTCAAGCAATTGACTTTGTACAAGACTAAGAACTCCGAGGCTGTTTGTACAGTGTTGAAACAGGAAAGCTGATGGTGATATTGATGCTAAAGGCTGAAGCGAGAGTATCTGTAAGGATGGATTATTGTACATATATACACACACATACACACACACATGTATATATAAACTCCATTTACAACTTTCTGCCCTTTAATGTCTGCATATTCACTCAATTCTATGCAATACCTAACACTTTCTCCTGGAGTTTCCTGTGTCTTGTGGCCATCCTTACAAAAATTTGCTATATTTTTCCCATGTTTGTCACTCATGTGCTGCTGGCTGGTGAAAGAAGACAGGCTGAAAGTACAGTGCAAAGTATTGCACTAGCACTGACAGAAATGGTGCCCAAGTACCAAGGCACTCGGGGTAGGAAGGGCTCTGTTTTAACTCACATCTGCCCTGACGCAAGCTCAGACATTGTCACGCTGGTGGAAGCTGCAGCAGCAACGATCAGCTGCCAATCCCCGGCTGCCACAGCCCTCCCCAGCGCAGGCTGGAGCTCGGACCCTTGTCCAATGAGCCAGATGCCTGGAGGTGACACGTCTGGCCCTGCCACCCGCTCTGGAAAGCCACAACCCCTGGCAGAGGGTCGGTGCGCTGCTGGCGATGGGGAGGCTGCTCTGAGGTGACAGGGCTCAGCTGTCTGATCCCTGGTGCTGCTCTCAATCTCGCTGCACCTCGGCAAGAGCAGTGCCGCACACGAGGAGCTGCTTGCAAGACAAGTGGAGCCAGACAAGCATCATGTTTTCCAATTAATTTGGTTACAAGTCATATATTTCCTTCAACGGGGAGAGGAGGATGGGCAAGTTTGATAAAACGGACTCCTCAGAGGAAAAAAACACACACATACATACACACAATCTAATTGAATTTGAGATAATTAAAAAGTTTTCACTGACTGGAAACAAAACATTTCATTTCAAGTTGTTTAACCTTTTAATTTAAGTATGTCAGATTTGAACAGAGAATGCTGCTTTGGAACGAAGTAACAGGAAAACGCAAAGGTTTTGATGTCAAAATGAACCCTGGCACTTGCTGGCACTGGCTCTGCTGTCTCAGCAGCAGCTGATGACCAGGGGACCTGGGTGACAGCACGTGATGGATGACGGTGCAAGCTGTTCACACATATTAAGGAGGTGTTTTAAGATGTTCGCACATGAACGAACTGAATTCAAATCTTGGTATCTCAATTGCAAGTAAACAAAAATCTAACAGAATTTAAGAGTGTGTGGATTATAAAGATCTTGCTAATACTGAGCATTGAACCCACAGTGCATCCGGAGTAGCCAGGGTTTTCAGATGAGATCACAGATGTATTTTCAGTGCCAGTAATGAGAAGAAACAGTGGGTTAAAGAGTACAAACAGATTAAGAAATTCCTTTTGATGTGTGAGTCAACAGGGCAGAGAGCATTAACTGTGTGCGATCCTCGTGGTCTGGCTCCAGGCTTCGTTTCTTGGGGGCGAATAAGAGAGCACAGAATTGCTCCTCCCGGCAGGAAGCAGGAGAAAAAAGATCTGTAGCAGCAGCAGAGCTTTAGGGGTCCCAAATGTGCGAGCGACGCTGCACATCCCTTCTCTGGGGGAAGCCTGCGCCGTCCTAGGGCATAAACAGCAACAGCCACTTGTATCTTCATCTTCTCTGGCTGAGGGGGATGTCTCATGTTCCCAGGAGAAAAGTTGAGGAAAATCTATCCTATTTTTTTTCCAGAGGTTTCTATGGTTTTATTAGGCCATGGGGAAATTCAGTTTAGGCTGTTATAAAAACACATATTTAGATTTTGACAAAAGCAGCCACAGTTTTTGAAGGAAAGAAAACAGGAAAATTCTTTAGATTTTTGTAGAAAAATTTTTGTAGAAAACAGGAGCCAGCACAAAAGGCTTTTTTTTTTACAGTCATCAGGGCTTCCACCCATTCAGTGAAAATCCAAAATGAGCAGCTACAAGGACCTAATGTGATGCTGTCACAGTGAAGAATTTAGTTTGAAGTCAAATTAAAACAGTTTTAATAATTAGTATTTCTGGATTTGGACAGGGATCCTGCCCTTGTATAGAGCTGGATCTTGACTTTACAACTAAGACCATTCTGATCCAATTTTGTAGCTCTTTCTGATATTTCCCAAACTTTTCCATAAGGAGCAATGCAGCATCCGCCATTGATATCTGCCAGTGCCAAATTCTTATTCTGCCTCCAGAAGTTTAAAATGAGCCAAAGTCCATGTTCTTCCCACCATAATCCAGGAGCTCTCAGCCCCGCTGCCTGTTCTGTGCAATTTTAAAACTCCATGTCTTGCAGCTGATTGCAAGGCTTTCCCTTCTCCTTAGGCAATATTGTTGTGGCATATTGTTAAACAGAATAACAATTACTGTGTGCAATCTGCCTAACAAAAATAGCTCTGGAATGGTAAAACCCATGATAAAAAAAGAGTGTTGATAAGAAAGGGTTGCCTACAAGTTTCTAAAAGGGGCTGTTGGCAGTGAGTTTATTGGGAGAGAGATTAGGCTTGGGTTCCACTTGGTGGTCAGAGGGTCCTTGTGATAGCCAGAGGGTCACAGTTGTCCATCTTGATGGTCACCATAGCTTTTGTACGAACATCCAAGGACCACAGCTCATGCATGCTGATCTGAGACCCTGCTCTGCCCTGCAGCTGTGTCCTGGATTAGACCCTTTGCTGCCTTCTGAGCTGGTGGTGTCCAGGAGAAGGAACAAGTTGCAGAGTCTTTTGCAGTCCGTGGAGGTTGCCCAGCTCCAGGGAAGAGATAACTTAAAGATTATCTGTAGCTTCTCTATCTCTAATGATCATCTGCAGCTCCTCTGTCTTTCTAGGGCTTTCTTATGAGGTCGGCTGGGGAGAGAATCAGTTTTTGCAGGGCTCCATCCCTGTCACTGTTGCTTCATTTCTCGGCATCCCTGAGTCTCATCATTCACAAATGGAGAACCAGGACTTGCTCTCTGCAAGGGGAGGCAACCAGGAGCAGTGATGCTCAATAGCTGCAGCAAAGAGAGAAGCATCTACTTCTGAACACACTTGTAAACCCTGCTGTCAAAATGGGTACATGGATGCCCCAGTCTCGGACAAATCTCAGCATGTTCTTGGGCCAAAGTGACTGCCCTACAGAATGAATGACTGTCCAGATGCAGTGCTGGCTTCTCTGCCCTGCATACTCGTCTACCAAATAATTTTCAGTAAGACCATTTTTCCAGGATTCACTGTATGCTGCATATTAGCTGTAGAAGATGCTCATATTTGTCAATATATCTGCACTTTCCCCAGAAAATGTAACCCCAGAGAAATCTTGCAGAAGGATGATTCACCCTGGGGCAATGCTCATCTAAGAAGACACTTCTGACAGAATTTGCTGCCAAAGTAAAGCCACCACCAGGTGTCATTGTAGGATAAATTGTTTTATATCAAAAAATGGTATTCAGAAGCAATCTCAGATTATTTCACTAGTTTTTCAGCAACCCTATGCAGGGCACCATTGGGACCATCTGTCCTGTTTTCTTTCACTCATAATCGAAGGATATAGGGAACCTGGATCAAAGTTCTGGGCTAGATTTCATTCCTGGACAAAATCAGTCACAGACCGTACTTTGCCTTAACTGAGCTGCTTATGCTTCTGTGTTGCTTCAGAAAAAAAACAAGTTTTAAAAACTGTTTTTTTTTTCTTAATTTTTTTTTCTTCTCCAATTTTAACAGTGGATCTACTACATAGTTAGCCTACATGTATAGACATTTCAATTCATATTTCAACACTGTCATACTTTTAGCCCTATCTTGAGTCTCTTTCTGTGTCTGGGTGTTTGAGAGGGGAACTCCAAGAGAGGACCTCATGCCTCTCCTGCGCAGTGTTTCCCTGGAGGATGTTCCTCACTGGTCTCAGCTTCCAGGGACCCTTTGCACTTATTCAGCTGGCATCAAATAGCCAGAGCACGAAAAAGACATCGAGTCCCAACTCTTCCTTCACATCCAACATGCTGTTCTGACTCACAGTTCTGTCCAGACAGCTCCAGTACTTTGTTACTTCTCTCCAAGCACATCCCACAGATGGAGAGAAGATGCACACATGCTGGGGTGCCCCCTCATCCCACCCATATTGCAGTACACCTACACAAGGCAATCCCGATTGATCAATCCCAGCCTGTGGCTCACAGCTGGCACCAGAACTCACATTCCTTCCTGCTGGCTGGGATTTGGGGACACCGTGACCAGAACGGGTGGGCAGCTGAGCTCGACAATGTCACCCTTCCCCAGCACCAGCACTCACACTGCAGAGCCGCTCTGCTAAGACCTGTGCTGCTGCACAAGCTGTTTCTAGGATATGGTTTCCCCAGTAACTCCGAGAGATGTTTTATTGTATGAAGTGAATGAGCACACATGATTATAAAATGTAAGTGGAGCTTTTCTGTTTTGTAAGGGCTTTCTTGGCTTTACTGGTGATTTTGCTCCAAATGGGAGGCTGAATTAGTGACCACAAGAGGTCCTTTCCAGACAACATTTCTTTGGATTTACCATTCTTCCATCAGTTTGTTCCTTTCTTTCTGCAAGGAAAAGAACTGAGAAACTGGAAATATATTTTTTTGACAAAGAATAAAAACATTAGCATTTAGGATTTTAGACATGTTTTGGGTTCTCTTGCAGATTGAAACCTGTTAACCAGCAGAGTGTCCAAGGCAGCAATTGCTATTATCTGTAGAGTCATACAGATAATCCAGAGTCATACAGAGAGGGGAGAGGAAGGAAGAGGACCTAAATAATTGCAATGCAGCCACGTGTAGAAAACATCAGAACAGTAAATGATTTGGTTTCTCATTGAAAAAAAAAATGTCTTTCATCTTTGAGCAATTCTTTTAAACCAGCTTTGGGATTGGGCCAGGTACACGGCCTTCAAGAATTGTGTCATTTGTCAATCAATAGATGTCACTCAGGCTGCATGTGACAGACTCTTCAATTTGGTTTTGAACTCCAAGACATACATGAAGCACAGGGTTATTCTCTCTAGCCAAACTAGTCTTTCCCCAAAATAAAAATGTCTCCTTTTTAAATTACAGAATACATCTTTCTTTCCCCCCCCCCCATAATGATAATGTTGGGACTGAGTCCCAACTGAGTCCCAACTGAGTCCCAACTGAGTCTGTGGTTCTTTCTGAATCACATTCTCACTTGGTATATAAAGAATTCAATGGAGCATTGCTGATATGAGCAGAGCATCTGTCTCTTGAACTCCAAATCTAGACCTAATAGTGACAAGTTGTATATGTGTTTATTTTTATTGGTTCCTTTTATCAGGAGGCAATATGTTATATACAAATCTTTCTTGCTGACAGATCCCTTGCAACTCCTCACGTCTACAAAGATGAGAGAATACACGGCCTCTGAAATTTCACAGATGGTAACGTATCATGACATGCAAGAATCAAAATATGTTCTCCCTATTTGAATTGCCTTGGATATGACCTGATCTTATGACATTTATATTGGCATGCCCAAGGTGGAACTAGCTTAAAAGTAAACACTGTGAAAGATTAATGATAGAACCAACACAGTTATTCATATTCAAAGAAAATTGGGGTTTCAGAATTAGACGCTCTGAAGTGAGGAAAGGTGGCCCTAATTCACCTTTCCTTGCTCACACTGAATATTCATTATCTTTAATTTCATGATCACATACTGTTTCTTCTACTATCTCAAAAACTAACAGGATGGATGATGTTCATTTAGTAAGCAGCTGTTCCATATTTTGTTTTGTCTCCACTTTTCAATATGTTGTCCTCTGTATTATTTATTGCAGTGTATTCCTGCTTTATTACGAGACTAGGATTATTCCTTCTTCCTCTGGGGTCTTACACAAGTACATGACAAATAGAAATCAAACTACCTTCCTTCCTCCTTCACTACTTTCCCTCTAAAAATGACCAGACTAACAACTTAACTACCATGCTGTGAGACTACACTATATCGTGTCTCCCACTATTGTTTCATTATTTCTTCATCCTCTTGTTTCAGTGTCTATATTTTGTCTCTTGGTTCAAACTGTAAATTTCTTGAGATAAAGTATCATAATTTGAGTTTGCCTAGACTGAGCAGTTATACATCATTTGGTTGTTTTGTTGTTTTGCCTCTTACTTTCAGAACACTGTTTTGCATGATGAGGTGCACCAGGCATGGGGCTATCCCTTATCTTCATGGCATTCAACAGAATTTCTCAAAGGATCATCACAGACCTCAGAATTCACAGCCTTGAAGACTGGAAATATTTCCATCATTTTCTGTTTCTAACGCCTATGAACATTTTCTTTACCTGAATGAATTGCCCAAACTGGGGAAAAAAAAAACAACTTATCCTCTTGGGAATTAGAAGGTTGGGGAACAGAGCTAATAAGCAGTTAGACTAGCCCGTAGCTCCCTTCTGTAGGGACACATTCACATAAAGTTGCCCGTTGCAAACTAATTGCCTGTGCTGACTCATTCGCAGACTCACGCAGGACACAGACTGTAATTATCATGTCATAATTATCACTTCAACAGCACAAAGAGTGCACTCTTATCTGATATGATAAAATAGTTCAATTAATTTTAAACAGAGGGAAACACTAGTACATCCTTACAGTCTGGCCACGGAGACAAAGAAAGCTGTCAGAATTAGATTATTGATTTCGTGTTCTCTCCTGGCTTTATTAATTTTCGTTCATGCATTACAGTCACCATTTTTCATGCACTTAAGAGATTTTAATTCAGCATAATGCAGAAGAAAAAGACTAAGATTAGATATAAATTCGCTGGAGAGACAGAGATAACAGAAGAGAGAGGTAAACTATGGGTAATATTTACAGTGGAGGTACTGGGGATATAAGCAGGAAGGAATCTGTTCCCAGTGGGAACAAAAGGTTGCAAGATGAAAGGAGGAGAGGAATTGCTTACTGTTGTCTGTGGCAGGGCTTCTGTTTCTCTTTACAAATCAAAACAGATTGCTGCAAAATTAAAGCTTATATCTGAAGCAAGGGAATTCTACAACATAATAGAACAAAAGCACACTATAATGACAATGTTTCCAAATCTCCCAGCTCTATAGTTTTCATAAGTAGTCTCCTTTGAGCTGGTTCCTACTGTGTACTCCAGGGGCAAATGCATGTCAGAGTGATTCTTAGCAATTTTACCTGGCCAGTCAATGAGTTTTGTGCTTTCAAATCACACAGAGAGTCCAAAGATCTCATAGGAAACCTAAGGTAAAGGTTGCAGTAAACTAATTCTTTTAGCATCAGAAACTTTCCAATGAGTGCATTGCGTTACCATGGTTGCAAGACATTTCACTATTCCAGAACTATCGCCTGTCAGCGCTGCTCAAAAAATAATAGAAATTCTGAAATAAATAGTTCGGAAAGAAATTGGGGTTAAAGAGTTAAGATTAGGGTTAAATTGGGGGTCAGTGTTTCTCCTGTTTTCTAATGAGAAAGACAGAAAAAGCTTTGTAAGAGCAAAGGTGTATTTAAGAACCACGGCAATCGGATCTCGGGCTGTGTGTGCAGTGCAGAGCCTGCCCGTTGCAGGAGGCAACAGCCACGCGGCTGCAGAGCCATCGGCTCCTGCTCACGCAGCTGCACGGACCTGGGGATGCAGACGCCTTGGTTGAGCTCCAGGATGTCTGGGAGCACAGAAATGGAAACGTGGGAAGGTGGTGGAGGACTCCTCCTTGGTCCCAACGCTGAAATCGAGGCTACCTGCACCTTGTACCCACGCTGCTAAGCAGCGGTTACTGCAAAACCCAAGCTCCAGGCTGTACTGCTCTGCTGGGCTGGGAAGCTGCACTCAAAGGGTCTATGACATCAAAGACTTGTATGAAGGGTTCGTTTTATGCCCCAAATAAAAGCCCTGGATATGTCTGCAGGAACTAACCCCTCTAGGACTTTTCAGCTGATCATAGCCGAATTATATGACAAGCAAAGGAAAAAGTAAATACTTGAGTAAATTTGTCTAGTTGCAAACTCAAAAGTTAGTCCTTGTCATGAGTCTTCAAGTTCTTTTCTTAAGTTTAGCCCAGACCATTTCAAAGCCTGTGGCAGGCTCTGTTAGCAAGGGTCTCAGCCATGCTTAGCACAACAAATTGCAGGAACTCAGCAAGAAAAGGTTTCAGCATGTCCTTCAGACCACGACGACAGCTTTACTGTGACTTGTCTTCACTCAACACCCTCAATCTCCACCCCAGCGCTTTGCAATCGTTACAGTTATCTCCATAGCTTACTTGAGGTGGACTTGTAAGGCACTTGTAAGGACTTCTGTCTCCCCACTGGTTGTAGGGATAGCAAACTTCTATCCAGAGAGAGAGGCTCTCTAGATTCTCTAGTTAAGCATCTAAAGTTTCTTTGGACAGGACCAGGTCTGAATGACCTAAAGAGGCAAATCTGAACATCTGTGATACATGGATTTAAATGGAATTTCCCGTTATTCTGGTAACGCATTGTTATCTCCATCCTAGAGATGTACCTAGAGATCTACTGCCACTTCTGACTATATGGATGTAGTGTTCAAAACACAAACTCCCTTCAAAATCAGGACTACATTTGGGGATTAGACGGCCAACAAAATAAAGGCTTTCCTTCTGCTGATGGAGAGTCATGTCCTGCATTATTATACACCTTGGCATTAATTACTCATCATTCACCCCTCGAGGGGGAAGCTGACAAATACTAAGGCTGAGAAATGCCTAAACTGGAACAGAGCGTGTGGTTTGAGGCTGCCATGGATGACTGCCCAGCATACAGCTAATGGTCCTGAAATTAATTGTGGTGAATTTCCAGGTAAGAAGCATTCTGTGTTGCCAGAAGGGTAAAAATCCCCCAGTGCTTTTTGGTTTATAGTGGGACTTCTCCGAACTTAGACAACAAGGCAATATCTAGTAAGATTCAGGGGGAAAAAAGGACTCTAAATGCGGGTGAGGGGTTCTGCCCTTCAGCAATCTCAACAACCATCTCCTTTTCAAGTAGCTGGCTTCATGCGCAACCTCCTTTCTTGTAATATCTCTCTGAGAGATTGAACTCTGCCTTCAGAGACAGTTGACATCTTTTATACTATATTTTATACTATAGCAGAGGTGAAGAACAGGGATTCTGTAAGGTTACAAAGAACCATGGGACTGAATGTAGCCCTTGAAGGTAAACAGAGCTAGTCGTGTTTGCCGTCGCCCAGGAAGATGTCAAACACTTTTCCGAGACAGTGATACTGGCTTCTACTATTCTCTTTCTCTGTCTAGTCTGTGCAACACTGAATATAGACTGCATTTTCTCTGCATAGATCTCACAGGCCACTTGGTACCCAGACATCAAAATTCTTATATTCATAGAAAAAATACTTTTTTTTGAAAGTAGGGATGTAAAATGCATTAATGTATTTATGCATGCCTCGCATAACAAGGGCTTAGCGTACTAGTAGTTGATGTTAATAGCAAAGCTTCCACTGACTACATTGATGTTTAAATTCCTGATATATATGCACTATTCAGGTAGTATATTTGCATATTAAGTAGGGAGTTTGAGTTCCAGCTTTCTGGGGCAGAAATTGCTTTTAATTGTGTATGATGCATAGCACGGGGAGTTTGACAGTGCTAATCAAAAGTTAACAACCAGGAAGGATTTGTTCTTTGGAAGATGAAGTTTCCAAGTAATCCTTCACATCTAATCCAGCTCGAGCTAGGGGATGGGAGAAGAATCTGAACTGGACTTTTGCATCCTTTTCAAAAGGCTGTCAGTGAAATTTCTGCACTCTGAGGCAGCTGTAGCTCCAACTGGGCCAGGGAAATGAAAAAGGGGAAAAATATTGCACAAACCCAAACAACTGGTAAAGAAGTTTCACTGCATTTGCCTAAGTTGACATTTTTTGCTGGGCGACTGCCAGACACATATCAATGTCTCTCTGCATATCATTTGGGATTTGCTGGTTTCAGCACTAAAGCAAAGAGCAATGGAAGCTTTCAATGTGTTTGAAGATTAATTTCACATAATCGCAACAAAGCTGAAGTCAACAAGCTGAATTTAATTACGACTCTGACAGCTGGGAGGCAATTAATGCCCTTAAACTTCCCAGCACTCACTCTCTCTCTCTTGTATTTTTCCCCTTGTCTCATTCCTGCTAATTAGAAACCTGCTTCAGGGTAAAGCTGACCATGGTGTTAAATTCCCACCTTGTCATCAGAACCACAGCATCCTCCCTGTTAGACACCAGCTCTTTCACCAGGGCAGGGATCAAGGCCACCTCCGAATGGTACGAGCTGAAAAGTGCCGCTAACACGTGTCTCTGTCCTAGGGTATCGAGTCCCAGTATATTCATCCTCTGGGGGTATAATTAAACTAATATCCTAGTTTGACTGTGGCAGAAATTTTTATCACCTTGTAACCTTTGCAATTTCTATATTGAATAATAAAGTGTAAGACAAGCTTTGCAAAGGACATTTATGTGTCAGTAATTGTGTTAGAAAATTTAAGAACGTCTCCCGTGAAGCTTAATATATCCCTTCTTGTATCTGAGTGGAGTTGGGTCGCGTATCTCCAGGGAAATAAACATTAAAAAGAACCCAGTCATAATTACATCAGTAAGAACCAGCTCCATACCTCACACTGCATCAGGACTATTAAGTTTTACTCCAAAACTAGAACAAATCTGCTGATTCACCAGGGTGCAAATGGTATTTCATCCCTAGATAAAATTTCAATGTTCAGGTTCCTCTTGGATCAAGGAAATCTTTTTTTTTTTTTTTCCCGCCACAAGATTCTGAGAGATTTTGGGGGATGTTTTGACATTTTCAATATTCCAAAACTGACATATTTTACTTTGTTGTGTTGGGCTGACATGAATATCTATTCTTTCTAACAACACTAAAATGTATTTCATTGTTCCAGCAGCTTTCCCCCTATACATAAAGTCGTATTGCTGCGGCCCCACAGATTACCCCTGGGATGAATGTATTTCTCCTCATGTTACAATGGAGAAGTGCAAATCATACAGTTATGTGCAGGCAGCACAATAAAACATTGCAAGTTCATCACTGAAGAGCTTAAGATTATCACAAGTAGGACACTTAAGCCAAATGAAATACTTTTGTTTGATTTTTACCCATAGAAAAAAGAGATTTTTCCCAAAAAGATATGCTTGTGAAATCCTTGGATAGTGCAGAAATTACATTTTTTACGAATATATATATTCTGAGAACTGCTAGGACTGGAAGCCTTTGTGCTTTCCTACTCCGCTGGTTTAAGCGGAGAACTGAGCCCTTCTACCAGCAAATCACCTCTCTGTGTGTGCACGACTGACTGCTGTCAGCACAACAGAAACTCTGCCCGGTAGTTTTTCTTTATGTCTACATTTCAACAAGTACCAACAATTAATGATCTGTTTGTAAATTAACACTGCACATGGCAATTGACTGCGGTAATGAAGTTACAGAGTCTTCTTTATGGTTTATTAGTACAATAATAAACCCCACGCAGCATGCAATAATGGCACACAGTTAAATTAAAGTCTTGCTGATGCCTTATAAAACATTTTGAGAAACATTCATGTAGCAATCGGTAACAGTCTTCCCTGAAAGCGCAGACAGGCTTTGCTCTGTATTCAGTGAATACAGTTCTGTCAATATAGTCTTTCTTCTATTATTCTTGCATTACTAACAAAACAGGTCAGATAAAAGAAAAACAAATTGACTGGAACATTTACTTGGAGTTGTACTAATTTTTCACCACTTTGTGTGAAAAATAACTCTTAGCTCCTTCAGATTTTATCTATTTCTTCTGCTACTATCAATTATAACACTAGAGCTGCTCATCATCTTCCTCTGAGATGCAGCCACCAGCTGAATTTAACAGTGTTTCTCAACACCTGGCAACCTGAATTGACTATACGACTTCTTAAAAGTGAATGAGGGCTAATTCTACCATCCTAATTGTGCTGTTGGGATATATTTTACAAATATCTCCCTCAAACTTCCTACCTCGTATGTGCGACAAAGATGCTCCCTGTTCAGAAATGTCTTGTTTCTGACTACTTTCCTGCTCACTTTTTGACCCTGATAGTGGAGCGGTGTTCACAGGAGGCCAGGGCTCATGTCTGTGCACTGCCTAAGCATAAACCCATCAGAGAAGCCTGGCACCAAAGCATTTTCAGGTCTGTTTCATAGCTCTTAGTGTAATGCAGGAGTGGTATTTCTCTTCTACAGAAGTGGCAAGCACTTTGCTTTCTTCAGTGGCGCAATATAGGACTCATGCTGTGAGTCATCAGACTCTTAGAGAGGTCTGTAATGGCATCTATATGGTGAATTTAACAGCAGATGAAAATATCTGGAACACTTTAGGCTTCTCTCTGTAGAAAGGTAAAGCAATGCTTAGGAAAGCTATTTTCTGCCTCTTTCTAAAAGATCTTTCTTACCTCCAGCTCCCAATAAACAGCACTGGCCACTAGAGGACATCATGGATCTCTCCAGCTGCTGGACAATCCATAAAAATCACCCTGACAGCAAGATCTGAGCCTCCTCTAACCCAATGTGGGGTCAACATAGGGTTTTTTTGTCGTTGTTTTTGTTTTTCTTCTCTCATCTGGAAAGAATCTGCAAATATGCAAGGAAATTCCCCTCTCTCCCATGTTCTTACAAGCAGTGCAAGGAGTCCTTCAAGCAATTTGAATTTTGCCTGATAATTTTTTCTGAGGCTGAAGATCCTCCCTGGGGAACAGAGTAGTCAGCAGGGAAGGGGAGCGCACACAGCAGTGTCCTGCTGTCAGCAGGGCATCTGGTTTAATTTTCACCCGGCTGCTCCTAGTTGGTCACTTCCATGCCCAGCTTCGGAATGCTAATCTGGAGTTTCTCATTAATTAACGAGCCCTGCCCATTGGGAGTCTGCTTACTGGGGAGTATCTGTGCCTGAGATGAGCAGCTTCTCTGGAAATCTAATATCCCCAGCAGGAAATGTTCAGCAAACTAAAATGCGTGCACACGCACCAATTAATATATAATAAATACACCTGGTATTGACAGGGTTTAAAGATTGGCTCATAGATGCTGACTGGACTCAAGAAGTTGTAATGACTCTTAACAAGCAGTTATGAGCTATGACTGTCTTTGGTCCTGTGGGAAATGCCTACCTAGTGACAATGTGCAATAAAGACTTGCAAGAAGAGAAGCAGAGCAGCTCAGGCTCTGCCCCTCTTCCATCAGCTACCCCGAAAAGGGAGTGTTTCCATCAAAACTCTTTCACTAGCGCATTTTGTGACCTGTCCTTGCTCTTGACCCATTCACTCTAACAGGACAATATTTCATAGGTTGGTTAGTCACCTATAGATAGCAGCATCCTTCCTCCTTTGAAAGTATTGGAGAATTTTCAGCTGCATTGTGGTGTTGTTCAAATCATATTCTCATGCCCTGAGAGGTAAAACAAGGTTTTTCCATTCTTTCACTCATTTCAAAAGAAAACTCTCTCACTTTCTCTGACCTTTATAATAACAAGAGGCTACTGATACTATTTTCTCCACGGTTCACTTCAGCAAAATGCAAACATCGATACTAAAATAGTCTTTAAAGCATCTGTTCCCCCTTATTTTTAGAGCGGAGCCCATGAGGTGTTCAGGGACGTCAAAATGACGAGCTCTGTAACATCTGCTCAAAGGAGCAGACCTAGTGAATGATGGAGCATCTTAATATGCTGTGTTAGAGCCCCTGGTGGGAAGGGCAATCCAGAAGCATGTAACTAGAGTGTGTAACTAGAGTGTGTAACTAGTGCGTTTTGCTGAAATATCACAACTGGTAGAAGACTAATTCTGTGCCAGAGTAGGAGCATGGATTAGAAGATCTCTGAGATCCTTTTAAGTAACAATTCTATGGCTCTAGAAGGGCATGGCTAGAGAGGATCTGAGTGTTCAGATGGTGTAAATTCAGAGGGTGTTTGGACTCGGGAATGTAGACTGCTTGTATTTGTAGCAAGCTGCTCTGGATATTATCTGTAAGGATTAAGTCTGGGATTTGGGGATTTCAAAGCGCAACTCTTTTATTAGAGAAAACCAGAAATATGTAACTCCCCATTCTTGTCTGAAGGAAGAAGGCAATCAGCCTCACTCTCGTAGCACAAGTTACACAGTGCATTTGAGACAGTGGAAATCTGGTTTCAAAAATTCCCTTAAGTTTTAGGCAAAGTTATCCTAGGATCCATTAAGGGTTTCTGATTATTGATTACCGTGCTTCAAATACACTGTTGGAAGTTCAGTGCTGAGACGGAGCCCACTAATGAAATGGAATGAAAAATCTCATATCTCAAACTGGAACTATCACTTTGTAAAATTTTGTTCTGAAGCAACTTCAATAATAAGTTAAAACAAGCTGGCTCGTTTTCACTGAACATATCCAAGTAAAAACCCGTATTGTTAACTCTGGACAATTTCATCTCTATTTCCATTTTTCCCTGACTCTTTCAAACTGCTCAGACAACTTTGTTCTATGAAAAGAGAGAACATATGATATGATGTGTTTGCAGGTTGCCTTTCAGTTCAGACAAATTTGCAGTCTTGTCACACCATTTTTGAAAGAGCAACTTATAACTATGTTTTGCTAGTGTTTCTGCAGACTGCTATAATTTTTCAGAAAAGATAATTTAACTAGATGAGAGTATGCCTGAAATTTTAGTATTGAGCCTGCTGTGGATTTATGACTCCCTCTACCAATGAACATGTTTTCTCTGAGTGCTCTGACTGCCAGATGAAAGCTCATCAGCACTTAATATTTTATTTTATTCCTTAGCACTTAATATTTTATTTTATTCTTTAGCACCACTGGAATGTGTTTTTCCACTCTTCTGAAAACAGCTCAAGCCAATAACGATAAACAATATATCCTTAACAGTGTTAGGTTCTAGTGCTTGCCTAACAAAGCAGTTATTCACTGCCTCACCCTCAAGCTAGACTTTATAAAAAGACCAAGACTGAGGTACTGCAGAAGAAATCAGTGCATGAACAGAGATTTTTCAGGGAGCATCAGAAAAATAAGACAGGTTCAGAGGAAAGATATATCAGGAGCTTTAATCTTGGATTCTGCTCCAGTTGTTTTAGAAACAAGGATCAAAGCTGAACATTGGGATGGATTTTGATATTCCTTGGGTCTCTCTGTCAAGAGAAGTGCTATATGCACTTGTTGGCTAGGTGCAACACTGTAGATAAAAGGAGACTGAGGACAAAACCATGGATGAATTTGCTCTTTCCAAGTGCTAACATTTACTGTCCAAGAAAGACTTTCTGTCGGCGGATAAGCACCTGTGGGCATCATGTGCCAGCTGAATATTGGAAGCAGAACTAACTTCCCATAATCTCTCAGGTTTTCATTATCACCAAACTCTTCCGAGATCTGTTGCAGAAGAGAATTAAACCATGTTTTTTCCACCCAGCCTCATGGAGTTAATTGGGTAAAAATGAATGAACTACTCGCAATGATGAAAAGACCAAATACCAAAGGCTACAAAGGAAATATGTCAAAGGCTCTAAATTCACCTAACATTAACTTTTTATTTCTCTAAAGCACAGTTCTTTTGTATGACCCGATTAGAAACAGAGAGTGTGTATGTGCAATATGAAAGATTGGGCTTCAGACTTCAGCTGCCTCCCCGTCCAGCAGTCTGTCATCCAGCACATGAGCACATCACACATGAGTAACCAGTGCTGTCTGAGGAGCCCTGCAATCAGTCCAGCCACTGGAACATTTGGATTTTTAATAATCATGCAAATGAATTTTCTTCTTCCAGGAAGATGTTTTATCAGATCTTGTTAGCATGCAGGAGTCCCTGGCTGGGTCAACTGCCTGCAATCTGACAGCAAACCCTCATAGCGAGGGTCTTGCATAAAATTTAATCTCAGAAATGTTCTCTATTTTGCAGTAAGCAGAAGTTGAGGTGTGCACCGGTGAGGCGGTACAGGAATGTATGTAGCGGCTTGTAAAGGAGAAGGAGTGAATGAACAGCCTGGAAGTCGCTTTATGTCTCCGAGCAACTGAGACTCCGGTAATGGCAGTGAGGCTCAGCTAGGGCTGTAAATCCACTCTTGATTACCATATCTAGTGGGAGCATTAACACGTTGGTTACTGATGGTGATAAAGTTGTTAAAAATGAGCCAGGAAAAAGCAAGGGCTTTTAATAGTTGAAATGTTTTGCTCTTGAAAGAAGTCATAATCATAGTGCAATATTACTTGGCCCTTCTCGTCTGGAGGCATCTGCCTGCCTAAAACTGATAGAGCACAGTGCACTTGAATTCCTACTGTAGGGAAGAAATGATAAAGTTTCATCACTGCTTTTTTTTTTTTTTTTTCCTTCTTTGCTGTCTGAACATCCCAATAACTCTTTTTTGCCCCCGTCTTATTATGTAGATGTTTGTTTATTTATTTATTTTTAACCTTGCTACACATGGGAGTTATGAGGGAATCTCTGGCTAATCTGATACAAATAGGAAACCAAAATTAGTTCCCCCCATACATAGTTCCCCCCATTCTTTTGATAACTAAAGAAAGACATACTCTTAACAAAGGCAGATCTTTCTATTCCTGCCCTCTGCTTCCTGCACATTTACTCCCGAGAAAAGCACACCACATAATGCCCTTCCCAAAGTGAACAAAGGTGTCCCAGATAACAGCCACACAAGTGTGACCATCCCAGAGAAAAGTACCAGTAGCATCTTCCTCCCTGTACAGAGGTGCACAAGACATGCCACTTCCATAAATTTCAATAGAATCCCTCCATATGTCATCCTTTAGGAACAATACAGGAAACACTGGCAAATATACCCTATGCATATGGTATACCTATTAGTGCTTGAGTTAGCACAGCAGGTTTTCATAACTTATAGGGTCATAACCTGAACTGACACTGCAGATTTGATAACCCATGTTCTGAATCACAGTAGGACTGATATTAAAACATTACTTACATCCACACAGGGCTTGGATGACTCAGGAGATTGAATATGTCTAATCTCTAGATCATTAGGCTCAAATCCCAATGGCTCCTGAATCTGTTAGCAAGACAAAATATAGTTCTAAATGTTCTATGCATGTTGTTTTAGAAGACATCAGTTGCCTATCAAGTTTTACTTCTACCTAATGTATATTTATTGACATATTTTAATAAGGTGTCTTCTATTTGTGACCATAGGTTTGAAGTACTGGAAACATGATTGAACTATTCATGTGAGAACGTGATTAAAATGCTGATTTGAACTGCACCTAGGAAGATGTTGCTTAGATTTTTACAAAAGAAAGGGCTAGTTAATGGTAATGTATGCAAGAACTTATCCAGCCATCTAATTTGATCTGCTTTGGAACACAGCCTCCATCATCAGACTTTCTGAGTGACTTTTGTTTAATCATCTCCTAGCACTTAATGAGCAGGGTAATTAGCATACAAGCAGAGGATTTGATGTGCAGTATGCTGGGTGTTAGTGGAGGAAAAGATCTAATTGGACATCTCCGCCCTACTTTTCCTCCTCTTCCAAAATGCATATTTCTCAAACCAAAATCAATTAACTTGGCATCAGTAAGTTGTTATAGAATTACTCCACATATATACATGAAGATGGATGGATTCTTAGTATTACGGAGTAGATGAATGAGTCCCACTTGCTATGAAGAGCGAGCAAAAGCAGTGGCTGGACAGACAAGGTCTCAGCTAAGAAGAGATGTCACTTGATGTAACCTTCTGAACAAGTCTCGGTTTTGAAGGATCAAATCCAGAGAAGTGCTAAATAGTGGCCCTTAGGTCAGCAAAATTGCAAGTGTTTGCACCTGTCAGCAGGTGTTTGCACATCTCAGCCTTATGTGTAATCTTACTATAAATTCAACTATTAGTAACTTTTTATCCGAAGGAAATGTCCATACTACCTTCTATTCGGATGCTCTAAATGTCAAACAGAGTTGGACTTATGTCAATTCATAGCTGAGATACTTCTTAGAAGGACCCACATTGTATGAGCCAACTCTAACTTTTCCAAAGCTTCAGCTTCTTAATCTGAAAAAAAAAAAAGGTGGTTTCCTAAGAATTTACTCTTATTGTGAAGATCTTCCTATGTTCCGCTCTGACAGTGCCCAGAGCTTTGTTGCAGTAATTTCACATTTATGATTGGGAGATTAAGAGAAAGGTGAAAGAGGACAAGAATGACCGAATTTAGAGTTGCCCTCAGCCCTGGTAGTTTAGGCATCTCACAGGTTATCACCAAATGCCCCTCTTGTCTAAAAAGAGCAAGAGGCAGTGACACATGGATGTGTGACTGGGGTGATGACAGAGAAGCTGCCTTTGAAAGATAAATACAAGATCTATAGTCTTGCTAGGATTTTGGTGTGTGACTGAAATGCAATTGAATTGAAGGGAGTCTTCCAGACCTTGGTTTTGGAGATGGGAATACTGATGGTGTTATACCTATGGGTGACATGATACCTCATTTACGCTGTGTAAGGCCATTAGTTCAATACCAAAAGCAGGTGAGATTTAGAAGTACAGAGAACAGAGACTTGTTATGATAGGAAACCTGAGAATGAGAGTGCTGTTTCGTCTCCACCCATGTAGATTCAAGATGTTTCATGTTTCATAAAAGTGAACCAGATCCTATGTAACCCAGAATCTTTGACATCTATCTCAAATTGACCATTTTTTTTATGGATATCCATCCATATGGATTACTGTTGGCTTTTGTATGTACCAGTAATGAGACATTCTTCAACACTGCAAGAGGGCTTCTTGTGGTCTCTGTGAACCCTAATACACCCTAGGGTAGCTTTGCATTAATTGCTGGGCTTAGTTTACACAAATACTTTTAAACAAAGGCTCCTTAAAACTTTCCTTCCATCAGGTAATGCCTAAATATCATGTGTTTCCAAAGCTTGGAGGCAGCTGTTTGCATCTGAAGAAATGCTCTCAAACTTGGTGTGACAGCTGCACCTCTTGTGGAAGAAGTCACTTGTGCAAGTTATTCCTGCTGCAGGATGCTTATCCTGAAGGAATGGGGTAGAATTGACTGTGGACTGAGCTCACCTTTCCTGCCAAACTTGTGTGAGTGTCTCCTCCCCTCCACATGCCAGCCTTTTTGGAGTTGCTTTTAGACTCCTGTAACTGAAGATCATATGTTAAAGCTGCATTATTGTTACTCTTCATTTCTCCCTCCTACCCAGCTTGAAATTCTAACATGGAATCAAGCGGTTAACCCCAGGACCACTTTGTTTAATGCTCTCCTAATGGCCATCATTAGGAAGCATAAATGCCAGAGAGTTATCTGGTGCCTTATAAAATAGGTATAACCGTTTTGGGGGCAAATTACATCAGCTCTCCAAAAGTATAAGAGACTGCACAGCAGGGACACCCAAAAGGGACACTTTGGCCAAGAAGAGAAAAATGTTCTGCACTACCTGAAATGCCCATGCAGAACAGACCTTTTATTCTAAAGCAGTGCTGAAAAACCTCCCATGCAGTGAACTGCTCAATGCTTCATTTATTCATTGCGTCTTGCAAGGGTACAGGACTGTGTTAACTGTGCTAAGATTTTCAATACAGGAGGTTAATATAAACCCAACACATTTCTTCCAAGCCTTATTGTCCTCAGCAACTAGAAATAACAGCTTGTCTGCTTCCTGTACAGTAGCAGCAAAGAAAAAGTAGTCCTTTAGAAGGAGAATCTGAATGCAAGCCAATCATCCCTTCTGGCTCCTGCTGGCTCTTGTCTCCAATTACAAAGGAATAATTCACTATCCGAACTATTTCTACAGCATTTCAAACTGGGCACTGAAGTAGCAAAAGTTATTGTTAGCCTGCCATGCTCCTGAGAAAGGAAATAAGGAGGAGATAATAGAAAGAAAGAAATGACCCAGATCAGCGAGGTGTTCTTCATGGTTTATCACAAGGGAGTTTCCTGAGAGACCTTCATGTTGTGTCCCATGTCCACACATGCGCACAACCCAGAAAGATAATGAGGGAGGGAAAACTCCAGTTTGCATCAGTTTCTTTCAGGATTTTTTTTCCTTAGGTATATATTCCCACCCCTGTATATCTCAATGTGCATGGCCATACTTTCTCCTCTAGATGACACTGTGTCTGCTTGGAATTTGAGCTGGAACACCAGGAGCCCTTCAGCAGCAGCAAAGTCATGCAAAAAAATGCACCAGCACCTGCACACACTGTTCTTGTCTCCAGTGATTTCTATACAGTTCAGAGTTTCTTCCTTAAAGACTCAAAGCCTCAATACCTCAATCCAATGCCAATCTCAATACCTCAGCAGTGACTAGCATTATATATGTGCAATTCAAGATGTGAGCAAAGCTGCAGGAGTGATTTCTGTGTATATACGTATCTCTCTATATATTTATATATTGTCCTTACCTCTTGCTTCATGCGTCTCCATTTACAAATATAATGGGACCAAAGGTGCCAGGCAATCTACAGGCAAATCTTTTTACTGACGGGTAAAATTCAGTGGAGGAGTCGGCTAGCAGCACTGGTAAACTAGAAGAGTAGACTAGACTGGTTCTGGATCCTGCCAAGAGTTTGTTGCTTAGATTTTAAGCAGACTGCATGCACTCACTGGATCCCTCTGGGCAAGTTTCCCTAGAGGGAAAGGTTTTGAAAGTGAGGCCTGCATTGAACCCCCTGGATTGCCTCTGATTTCCCCAACGTTACTCCCAATTTATTGTGAAGTAACTGGGATCAGAATCAGACTTATGGCAGTTCAAATGTATAAATAGCACAAACAGATTAATTAGCATCAAAGCAGGAAACAAATACAGACAGAGAGAGAGGAATTAACAGAAGCTTCACTCCTTTTAGCTTGTGCACCAAAAGTTGACAACAGGACTCAGAAGCTAATAACTCTTTCCAGACAACATAAAGACTAAACTTACTCCCTGTTTCACCAGCTGCAAGGTAAAATTTTATCCACTGAGGAGGATAGGTCCACAGGATCAGATTAAAATCTGGATGACAGGAACGTAAGCCAAGGACATTAAGGTTTGAGGATGTTTTTCTACTGGCATCAACATGCCATTAGTCTCACCCTGATTAGGAATATCTTGCAAACAAACAAGACTAACACAGAGGAGAGGAGTTTGATACATAGATCTGAGTTCCAAGGTGAGTTCCTGGTCTTTAGAAGCATGGAAAGAGAAGTGGGGCAAAGAAAGTGAACTCTGAAAAAAAGTTCCTTGATGATTCATCACCAGAAAGAAAAAAGAGACACCTTAAAATTGATCCTTCCCTTCTTCTTTGTTTGGTTTTGAAGATGGAAGAGAGAGATTTCTTAGCTTGTTCTCAACGTGGACTGCCAATTTCACATTGTGGTGTCAGAAGGCCAATATCAGCCCAGGTGTCTACAAATTGACTCACAATTTCACTCTGTGTAATGAATAAACAAACCTTTCTCTCTAAGATTGAATTAATTTGGATTTATTTGCCTAGGTAGAGACATTGCAGATGTTTTAATTCAGGCAGTTTGCACTGTTAAAATGGCTTGGCTGGTTTCACCTCCGATTTCTGTTCATGCAGGCAGAATTCAGAGTGCCTACAGAGGGCCATGAGAAGGACAAACCCCATCAGGGTTAAAAGAAGTTTAGTGAGGTTTTACTGAAGTATGCAGAGTGGTCACCATAGCAAAAGCAATGGAAGACTGTGCTTTAGCTGTTGAGAGCAGGGCTGACAAAAGCATGAGATATCATTCAGAAACATTCCTCCAGCAAAGGTGAATGTCTCCTCTAATTTCCACTTTTCTGGTCAAAAAATGAATTGGGAAAGAAAAGAGGAATTTAGGTAGAACACATCCCCCTTTAAAAAGGGACACACTAACCCGAGAGACTTCAGAAGAGTTAGGTGACAAGGAGGAGACTGTGAGGGACAAGTTAGAAGCTGTTTCCTTCCCATATACAAGCATGAGTTGAATGTAGTGATCCGAAGAAATATCCTTTATTCTGGCCTTACAGTACAATCGCTTGTTAAAGGATATGTTGACCCAACACTCTGCAGATCTTCTTGACCAAGAGAGCAGAGATCTCAGGAGCTGTTGATAATTGTAAACTGTTGATAGTTGAATTCTGAGTTTGGCCCATCAGATCTAGAAAGCGAGAAAGAGAATATCAGAGCATATAATCTCTGATATGCTCTTTCTAGCTTTAACTGATAACTCCAAAGAGAGCTTTGGTCCCTCATTTGTTTCTATTTCAAGAGAGGGAAGGGAAAAAGAACAAATAACAGCAAAGAAAAATGTTTACTGCCTTTCTTTTCAATGTTTGATTTGATGATCCTTCATTTCCTGAGGCATTTTTTTTCTCCACACTTCAAGTGCTCTGGTTTTGGTCTGAGTAATAGTTTGTTCTCTGTCCTGTTGTCTTCCACCTCCACTGATACTCCTGTCCAGATCCCAGTGCCCTACCATCTTCAGCATGTTAGAGCTTCTCCAGATCAACAGTCAGTGGAAAAATCTTGCCTGGGTCAGTCTCTGCTAGGAGCTTGGGGCTAATGTGCCACAGCTGAGGAGGAGCCAAGAAGGGACTCCAGCCACAGGTAACTGTGTCACACAATATTTTACAAACCATTTAATCTTAATCTTACAAGTAAATACTCATCTTTCTTGTTCTTTCTTTTCCTAGTAAATACTGCAGAGGGCTGCTGCCCTGGAAGAGCTTTCCAGTAAACACACAGACTATTTTCCTCTTCAGTTGCTAAAGCCTGTTTTCAAAACTAGCACATTCTGAGCTCCCACTGCTGCTCCCATCATGGCACCTCCACTAAATAATGTATGTGGGAAGAAAACAAATTGTGGGGCTGTTTGGAGGCACAGTCTCTTGCCAAACCCTCACTTTGCAGGTCACACATCCAACTTTCATCAGTCCTTGTCTCTTTGCAACATACTATTTGCTGTACAGTAAACTGTAGCCTCCTAAATGTGCATATGGGCTCCAGAATCCCCATTCTGTCTGAGCCCATCGCTACAGAAGCTAGAAATCAAAAGAAGGGCTTGAGTTCCCTTCTTTCAAAGTCTTTCCTTGTCTTCCACTGATTTTTCTTTTGCCATTTTCATTCTGTTCCTACAGCAACTTTGTAGTTCCTGCTTTGGCAAAGTTGACATGTTAGCATAGAGACACACAAAGGGCCTCTCCAATCAGCATTTATGTGGTCTAAAACATTTAGCTCATCTGCTCAAAAGACTTATTAAAATCTTCGACCCATCTGCTATGGGAGAGTAAAGTAAATCTGGAGCCAATATTTTCCCACTCAGTTTCCTGTCATACGGCCTGACCAAAGCCTCTCATTTCTGCATAGCAATGGTGTGTCTCTACCATAAGGCAGGACCCACTTAAAAGGATGTCAGTCTTCTGCAGTGACTGCTGGAGAAAATGCTGTGCTGACATTTGCCTTGCAGAGAGCTAAATGCTAGAAAAATAATTTGGCTCTGATGCAAGGAATTCAGAGCACCATCTTTCAGATGCTTCCTTTGCTCTCCATGCTTGGAGGGAGATGTTTATGCCAGCAGGATTCCAGCGAGCTGATGCAATGGAAAGGAGCAGCCCCATGGGGGTCCTTCAAAGCAACCACTTAACCTGGATGGCAAGCTGGCACCTCCAGTTCCTGAGTTTTAGCATCCAGCTGTCTGGGGAGCTGTGCATTTTGCTCCATTCAGCTCTGATCTACTCTGTTGCTCTTGTTGCCCCCAAGAGGAGCATTCACAGTTTTGTTTAATTCCTTCTTCCAGACTCAGATACTCTTCAATCTGCCTATAGCCAATCTGCGTTATGTTGCCCAACTCTAGATCTTTCCTGAGGGAGCCGGACGCAGTGGTGATTTTGCAGGATGTAGAGCTACCACCATCTGATCAGTAAACCATATCTGCATTTGCAAGAAGCAATATCTATGTCTGTAAGGATTCATTCCCAAATGCATGGCTCTCCAGTTAATAAGGAAATGAGAAGTTGTACATTATGTCTGCTCAGCAATTCTGTGTCTTTCTCAGCAAGGGCCATGGACTGTGTGTGGGAAGGTAATTCCATAGGCAGGCAGTTCCACGGGCAGAAGGTAGTTCCATAGTTACTTGCCCTATAACTTCTCTGCAACAGGGATTCTGCTTGGAGGGAAGGGTAGCAAGTCTGAAACAGCACACAGGTTTGGAGAGAGGCTGATAGTGAAAATGTGGCCATAAGAAGAATGCAGTGTGTGATCCACAAAGGTGCATTGTACATTCCCAAAGGTACAATATGAAGAAATACCCCCAGCGTCAGACAGGGCAGTCATTGTCAGTTGACTCAGGCTTTTCTCAGGGAGAATATTTAATCACACAAAACTCCACTTGCTCATCACAGCTAATAGAGCTGACTAGTGTTTGCAGTCAAATCCCCTTTCTTCACAATGATGCTGTTTAGAAACTAACTTGCATGGAGGGAAACCTGTTAAATAGTCAGCTCATCTCTCCATTACTGGTGGAATTTATTTTTCTAAGTAGCTTGACAGATTACCGAAGTATTAAGGAAACTGCTGTGACATTGAACTGTGTTTCCTCTGCAGGAGGATGTTAGTGTATAGTTGTCCTCTGTGAAGATCATGACAAGGAGCCTGTGATTCTTGGGAAAGGGTTTTGTATGTGTGATGCTGCTGTTTTGCTTTGTATTTGTAATGTGTGTGTGGGGGGAATCCAGTGCCACTGTCTATATTAGGAATTTTAAAAGTGATTAAAAGAACTAAGAACCCCTTTTAAATGCAAACTTCATAGTAGAGATAAAACATCTACCCAGATAAGATGTGCTTTGATGCCTTAGATGAATTTGTTTGTTTATTTTAGAGGGGGAAGAAGAATGGTATGTTTTACTGATACAGCTATTAACCATCAAGATTGCCCAAAGGCATCAGCAGGTTCATTTAAAATGTAAATGAGCTTTTCCAGCATTCAGTTGTTTAGATTCTGCAGGCTGCTATTATATGAAATTGGATAGAGCTTCACATGGCGCAGCTGAACAGTTAGGCTGGCCTCCCTCTTCCACCCAGTTATGACCAATGTGAATGGCCACTCCTGTGGGCCTGGGAGCCTCTCTCCACATTAGAAGAGCTGCTTTATTGTAGAAGACAGGGGCAATTAAATGAGACCCTGTGCTGCTACAGAATCGTCTCCTTGGGAAATACCAGTTAGCATTATAAACAGCAGACGGGCATTTATTCATGGTCTTGCTACACCCTTTTGGGAAGGACCATTCTCTTGAATTAATGCTAAGAGACTACTAGCTAAAAATCAGCATAAACTACAAAATGCGATTGGACTGAGGAAGACTTATTCTTTTTAATACTTAAGCACTGTTTGTATTGAGCTTAAATGGGACTCCTTTCTCAAAAGCATCCTGGTGGATCACTTGGAATAACAGCTGGAGCAATACATTTTCTTTGGAGTGATGCTGCTTCGGGGACAAGTTAAACACTTATATTGTTGTCACTTGTTAAAGTTCTGCAATGTTTTCGATCCATAGAAGGCTTGGCAGGCACGCTGCGCACTTAATGGGCAAGCAGCTTTGCTGATGAGAATGCCTTAACTATGCAATCTCCTGGGAAAACTGGTTGAAAACCAAAAACACTGTTAGGCGAAACATGTCGAGGTTTTGCCTTTCATGCTTATTATAACACCAAACAAAACATGAGACCTTCTGAAAATGTTCAGAGAGCAACAGGGCCTTTCAAGCACTATCTGGGGTTCCTTCTCCTCTCCTAGGGATGTATGATGGAAGCTGAAGTTGCAGTGTGGCACCAGGCAATTCTACCTGCTGCAAAAGGACTAAAACAGGATTTACTCCTCTGCCCAGTCTTCAATAGGTAAATGGAGACTGGGCAAAGTCTTGCCTATCTTCCAGACAGAACTGATTGACCATTTATCAACTTTAATAACAATAATTTCCTTGACCAAAACTGGCCTTTGAAGCCAACAGAGCTCACAAATAACTGTGTTTTAGAGGGCCCACCTTGCATCCAAGACCCAAGAGTATACAGAAATCAACAGAAGCTCTTCCTTTAAAGCTGTCAGCTGGGGTATGAAGCGTCCAAGTGTGACTTCCCTATTACCTGGAGATAATTTATGTCAGTTGAAAATTACTTTGGATGCTTCAGGCTGTTTAAGGAGCACCCATTCAAACAGCAATCTTGGCTACAACTACAGATGTTACAACCACAGTTGGAGATGAGAGGTTTCCATTTTCCTCAAAGTGCTTCTGTGAATTCAAACTGTCTTAAAGTGCAGAGTGGCTCCAAAATTAGAAAACTGGTCTTTACAGTGATTATTAATGAAGACACTGCACAGTCTAGGGACCTCTATAGAACCATGATACTGAAGTCTTGTTGTCAGTACATGGCATTTTGTAACCAAAATATATTCTCTCTACAATGTGAAATGCATGCCTAGATAAAAAAGCACCCAGAAACAGGAGCAGGAATTAAAAGAAGTGGTTATGCTAATGTTTCTTTTGCCATGGGATCGTGTCCTGTACAGTCTGAGCTCACTGGCCTTGAAAATCCCCTTTTTATAACAAATCAAGAGGAGTTAGGATCAAGAACGTCATTTCCATAATGATGCTGATCAGCATCATGGAAATGTAGCTTTGCAAATGTTCCTAGACTGGAGAGTTCATTAGAGCTTCATAGTGTTTAACTGGGCATGAGTGTGTAAGGCATGTGCACAACTGGGAACCACAAGCTCAACTCATGCATGATCTTAGCAGCAAAGCATTAATTACCCATTGAACATTCTTTTCCTACTGTTACATAATCCTAAACTTGTTCATTTCCTCCATTTGAGACACAGCTGCTGCATTTTTCAGACTGTGTCAAAGCTGCCTAAGTAGAATGGTCCTGCTCAACAAAAAACATTTTTTAATCTCAAAATGACTATCTTAACTGTACTGCATTTCATATAAGTAGGGTTAAATAAATCAAAAAAGCAGAAACACTAAAGAAGAATTTCTGCTTCTGTATCAGTCCTTCCATTACTTCTGCATATTATGGATTGCATTCCAGCCTCCGGATGGGGTTTGCATGCCCCTGTTAAACATAATCAAGTACTTGAGGATGTAAAATATGTAATTAAACTAAGAGAAAAAGAGCTCACATGAATCTTTTCCACTGGTGTTGAACAGGCTGCAACCTAAAGCAACTCATCCTGCTCTTGAAAAACAACACTTATCTTAAACTATAAAATATTAAATCTTTCATTTAAAAAATGCTAATTGAAAAAAAATAAATAAAATCTCTTGGAGTACAGCCAGAGCTTGAGGAAACAAAGAAAACGGCATGATGGGTAAGGAAAATTTATTCCTGTTGTAGTGAAAAACATTGAGGGAGGAAGAAAAGGGCATTTGTTTTTGTGATTTACAAGGATCTTGATCTAAACTAGGTGCTTTGCCATTTGCAAGCTCTAGTGCTCACAGTATAGGAAGGTAGCAAGGATGAAGTCATTTTGCCTGGTTGAGAGCATGCTGCAAAAGGTTATTGGAGCTCTACTACCACCCGTGCAATGATATAATGATTTACTGTTGCCAAAGGCTTCTGAACAAGAGATAGAATAGTCCAAGGTTCAGTATCCTATACAATCACATTCTATTTATCTAAAAAAAAAAAAAAAAAAAAAAAAAAGAAAAGAAATAAAAAAATGCACAAACGTCATGTCAGGAGTGCCTGAAGCAAGTGATCTTATCTTATAATATTGGCCTTGGGATTGCAAGAGCATCCTTGGCAATGCTTTATTTCTCTGCTTTGCTGAATTCTTTAGCGAAACAAAAAAGAAGAAATCTTGTAGGAGAGAAGCTTATGGCAAAAGAGAGAATGCGAGTTACACACTTAGGGGAAAAAAAAAATGTGTCTGCCGTGGCAGGGCAAAATGTGCTGAATTACACTTGAAATCAACGCAGAACTTCTGCTACTCCACATTTCTATTATAAGCCCAGTTTTCCTTGAATTTCTTATCTTGCCTTTCTCAGCAGGCCTAGGTAGGCGTATAGACACTAACATGTCTTTACGCTGATGGGCTGGTTGATAATTGAGTCTCTCCAGCCTGCTTTTCTCTGATAAAGTTAGTGAGAAAATGGTATAGGGCAGCCTGGAACATGCTCACAGGATGTCCCAGCTCCTGAATCCTGCTGGTGGCCCAGCTAGTCTTACTTGGGCATGGAGATGCCGAACAGGCTGCTGGATGCGGATTTCCAAAGTGCTGGCATCACCTTCCATCTCTTCCACCACAGCAAGTCACATCAGTCCAGGAAGGAAGAAGCTATTTGATGAGGTGTCGTGGTTAGTATGTATTTTCCTGACTTTAGAAAAGCACAGGTAACCACGGAGGAGGCCAAAGTTTTTAGACACGAGGCACCAAGTGCATATAACACCCGGTGCAAGTTTTGTGCTTGGCTTTTACATAACCTTTTGGATTCCAGACAGGCTGCACGGCATGCAGAGCAGCCTCCTCTGTCCTGCTGCAGAGCTTCCAACCTGCGTTTGGGGGAATCCTCTACACAGCTCAGAGCACAGAGAGACCAGGAGGCACTGCCGTCTCTCCCGGTACAATACAGCTGAATGACTTATAGCAGGGTATCCTTCACTTCATTCCCCTCACGGCGAGCCTGACATTTTGATTTCATTAGCAAAACAGAGAAACAAGTGCAGAATTAACAGCGGGAGAAAGATTAGATTAGCAGAGCAAATACGCTTCCGTGTTAAGAGCACAAGTCTGGAAAAGTGAGAGCTGGGCTCTGCTTTACTGCACGGCCTGGAAGGAATTGATTCCTCTTCCTCTCCTCTGCCTCCTAGCTTTTACCAACAAGAATTTTACCGCTCCCTCAGAGAAGGATACATTGATATTTCCATCAGGAAAGGCAATGCAGTCTGAAGATAAGCACGGCAGAGAGAGCACTAATGACACTTGGAACAAAATCCCTCTCATTTTCTCTGTAGTAAGTGCGCTCTATAAAGCTTGAATTATCACCCGATATTTTATGCTTGCATAAACTTGTGAGGGAGCACTGAAAGATGTTTCAGATGAGCGACACCCGGCTGGGGAACATTAGCCTTTGTGCGGAAATCACCAGATGGCGCTATTAGAAAAACTGTTAAAATACTCTTTTTTTAGCCAATTAAAGCCGAGAAAAGGGTTTATTTGTGAAATTGTGACTCAGTTCCTTCTGTAAAAAGTATTTGCATCAGCCAAAATTTGTTCAGTGGCTGAATAGAATAATTTCTTTAATTCAAGGCTGCTATTCAATGGCCTACATGCACACCAGCCAAAGGAAAAACATGGTGTTGTGCAATAAATCACTTGCATTAGGCATTCAGCTTTCACTGCTGCCTTTAGCTTCATTTCAGTTTTAATCAATATTTGTTAGGATTTGCTAGACTTATAGAAAAATCCTGTGGCCTGTACTCAATCCCTATCAAAGAATGACGGTTATTAAAGAGAAATTTGCCCCAGTGGAAATTGCATAATAAAAGGAAAATTTCTGAATTTATCACTCTTCTCCACTGCTCTACCAACAGATTGACTTCTCCTTGCAACCTTTCTTGCATCAAGGAGAAGTTTGCTTGTGCTGGAAGCTGGGGAAGTTCATTTTCAAGTAGGTTATGCCAAAAGGTGCCAAAAAATGCATTTTTCTCCTAGTCTATTATTGTATCTTACACTGTAAGTGAGAAACAGCTCCACCAAGGAATTGATTTCTTGCAGAAGAAATTGAAGCCATGGCTGGTGGATGATTTTTTATAGCAGATGCAACCCTTCAGCAGGGATTCTCAGCTTCTTCCGCTGCTGGAGATAAGCAGGTCTCAAGTTCAATCCTTCTGTTTAAATATTTCATGGAGGTCATGCATGTACTTGGGCTCTTCATCTCCAGCTTTCAATTTCCAGCTTTTCTAAAATATATATTTCATATGTATAATATATATTTTAATAAACTTTTGCAGTTTTGCATTTCATCTGAATATCACCTAGCAGGGGCATACAACAATACTGCAAACCTGAGATGTGATCTGAAGGCCACTGCAGATCCAACATTCAAGCTGAGTTGGCCACAGTGTTCCACCTCCATTGAAAGAGAATCCAAACAAGTGCCTCCTCCTGATGCTTCTTTACAGCAGAGATATTCTTACATTTCCCTCAGATGTGAAGACATTCATGTAAGGTACTTTCAAATACACAACAGGCACTTAGATATGCCTCTTTTCCGTTCAACTGCTGCAGTCTCATATCTACGAATCATATAGATACAAGGGGAAATCTCATCTCGGAAGATCTTTCTGGAGTTACCTCACAGGCCAGATGAGCTGTAGGACACTGCTAATTTGCTTTGGTGATCCACCTGAATTTTCAGGAAAAAAAAAGACATTTTGGTTCAAGACTGATTTTTTTTGGTTTATGGTTTGTTTTCAACGAAGTGAAGAGATTTTCTTCTTTCAGATCACTCTAAATTGAAAGGGAAGCCAAAATGAAACACAGGCCAGAAAGAATACCCCAGCAATCTGCTACGCTGCACTCCTCCTTGTTTGTTTGTTTTTTTCAGAGCTCTTTAAAGGTCTAGTCTTCATTCTGTTCCAGAACAGAGGAAACAAAAAGTCTTCCTTTCCCCCTGATTCCCCTCCCCTAAAGAGCTTTCCCCTCATCTCTGTTCTTTGACATTGGATAAATGCACAATGGGAAACGATGAGTTTCCTTCAGTATTGTCAAACCCTGCTCATTTTTATTGATATTGGCCTGTACTTTAGTCACATTGCCCACTCTCTTTTGGCTTGAAAAGCCAAAATGAGGCAGAAAGGACCAGGCGACAACCAGGGTGATCCTCACCTATGCACACCCTAGAGCAGGATCTCTGCCAGACAGTTCACAACCCGCTCAGTTTGAACAGGCAGCCTGTAGGTTTGGGACATCTGGATGAGGAAAAATCATCCAGTTTCCGTCTTGAATTTTTACTGAAAGGGTTTGATTTGGAAAAATAGAACAGAAACATTAAAAAAGAAACCAGATCCTATATTAGATGCATGGCCACAATCCCATACCACTAGTTTATGGGACAAGACATTCTTTTCCTCCTGTAGTTTAATTTGAATGCCCATATATGCAAACCCATGAAAGAGACAGCTTCTCTGACTTACGCATAAAGTGCCTTCATATCATACTTTACCACCCAAAGTAGCAAAGGGGTGTGAGCAAGGCATCAATAAAGAGCTCTTCATTCCTGCAATATTCAGCCAGCTCTGCTCAGTACAACAGGATAGTGTTATAGAGACATGATATTGCAGCCAAGCACCTCATGGATGGAAAAGCCAAGGTGGTTCTCCTATATTTGCACAGTCAGAGAAAAACATTACATAAGCTGACTCAAGAAAAACCCAGAGGGAGGCCAGTTCTTTGGCCAGTTAGGATCTGTTTAAAAAATAACTTATAAAATGAAAACCATCAGTAAACCCACACCTGTGGGTTGGTGGATTCCTGCAAACTCTCTGTAACCTAGAAACAGTAAGTGGTCTTTGCTCACTTATGGCCTTATCTGCTCAACACAAACATACATGGTATCATTGCAAGATAGAAAAAAGTTAAAAAAGCAGTTTCTTCCCCTTATTTGGTCTTGGTCCAGATTAGGGCAAAGCTGGTCAGCACCACAGGAGCTATTAGCCAGGGAGGGTGATATTCACTGATCAGCTGTAAGGTCTTGGGAACGTCTGTTCATCCAGTTGTTTGATCATCAGCATTTCCAGAGCGACCGGCTCCGTTCCAAGACAACCCTTCCATGAGATGTGCCTGAATCCCAGGGTCACCTGCAGGCAGCAGCCTGTGTCCAGACCATCTGCAAGAATCCAGAAAGGATGCAGTAAGAGCTTTTTTTTTTTCTTTCTTTTTTTTCTACCCAGTTGGTTCATGCCTTGGCTTTCCGGTTCTGCACCTTTCTCCCCGAGAAGCCAGCTGCTCAGGCAGGGCCAAGCGTGGCAGGACGGACCTGCCCCCCAGCCCGTGACCCCACGAGTGCATCTGCACGGCAGAAATGATGGTTTTTGCCTGCCAACGCAGAGCCTGTTGCCAGGCAACGGATCCCGGCAGCCGAGCGGGGAGCACCGGCTGCGTGGGAGCGCCCGGCCCGTGCGAGAGCTGCTGCTCAGGGCGGTAATTGGGGAAGCTTGAATATGCTGCTCCCACCAGAGACTCGGGCTAGCAGCGCCTGCCAGGCTCAGAAACTTTCAATTAGACAGTTATAGACTGTGGCTGGCTCCTACGGTTTTGTTCTGCTGTTACGGGAAGGCTTTGGGGATGCTGCAGAGAATTGAGCTGTGGATTGAGGCGGCTTCTACCGGAGATAAATCCAACAAAAGAGATGGGTAAACACATTCACCCTTTCCAAAGGCATGGCAGGGCGCAGCCCAGGCATGCTCTGGTGATCCGTCATTCTCAGGGCCTGATCTCTATTCCCTCTGCACCAGCAGGACTGCAGCAGCTCAGCTGGCCTGGCATTCCTTGGGCACCGCTCTTCTCCAGGGTGAACATCCTGGCCAACAGGCCTCCAACTTGGTACTCAAGCCTTGATCTTTCAAACACCCCATTCATCCCAAAGGGAGAAGGGTGGAGACCTCTAGGATAATGAAGAAGGTTCTTGATGCAGACAGGGTATGAATCTCCCTCTTCTCTTTCCACCCAGAAGAGTGATGCTGCAGCATGAAAAACCCTGGAGGGGAAAGTTCTCTTGGATTGCATCTTCATGAACATCAACAAAACCCCAGCAAAACCCATCCAGAGAGGAATAAGGTAGAGCTACATTTAATTCAAGGACTAAGCCTTAGTCCTCTGTCTCCAGAAATGGATAGACTTATCCAAGGCCTTGCTAGATAGCCCTGTGGCACGCAGCTGGAGTGGACATGGCAAAGTAGGAATAAAAGCATGTCCCCAAGATAGTAATAAACCACCTCCCTCACCTAGGGAAAAGAAAGAAAGAAAGACAGAAAGACAGAAAGACAGAAAGAGAAAAAAAAACCCACAACAACCACCACCCTCATTTTTCACAGGGAAAAGAGAAAAACAAAGACAGAAGCCAACCCCAATTGAGTTATTGGGGAATAGCCTGAGGAAGAGGGGCAGGATTGGAAACTCCAGGCCTCAGTTCTGGTGATCTCTTACACCACATGCTCTTTCCATTTTCCCTTTTGTGCTCCTTTAGTAGATCTAGATGTGGACAAGCCGTAAGTCAGGCCTATATAACCGATGCAATCACCTGGGCCTCCTGCCAGCTGCCCGCGTTTGCTTTGGATTCATTGCATGAGACTCGACTGCAGCCTGCTGAGAGCCTCTCACCTGTGCAGTACTGACAAGCCACCGTTTTTCTCCTCACAAACACACAGCACGGTCAGCACACCGTGTTGGCTCTTCCAGGAAGAAGAGTATTTTCCAAATGTAGGATATGACCCAGCGCAGTGGCTTAGTCACCACCAATATGTTTATACCGGTACACCTTAAATCCCAGTTCAACCACTGGATACTGATATTAACATATTGTGTGCATGGGGTACAGTTTTCAGAAATGTTTCTTTGGTCTCAACTTCAGTCTCACTGACACCAGTGGAAGCTCTCCAATGACCTGAAAGACTCAAAATCAAGAGCAATTTAGTTCCAAAATGCCATCTTTGGATCATTGCTACATCATGACAGTCAGACACAGAAAAGTCCCTATATGTACACAGATATTCATCAAATAACAGCTACAGGGGAGGAGAGTTTAAAAAAAAAAATCCTCAAATACATTATTTAGCACTAGCTATGCAGCCTTCTCTACTTGCATGTACGTCAGTGTATCCAACTGGGTAAAGAACCATCTTATAACCTGTCTTGTACCATAAAGCAGCTTTGATAATTTCCACGGAGACATTTGTAGTGCATTTGGTATGGCAGACATATGCAACCCAGCATCAGAGAGCTTTTTCATCCACGTGTACATTTGTTTTGCTGCTGCTGTTTTGCTGTGGGTACCAAGCTCTTGATTTTACAAGCTGTCTCCTCCTGCTCTAGAGCAGCATCTCAGGTTCTAACCCCACACAGTAACAGACAGGTAATTCTGCTGGGCTCAGCTGCAGCCCAAAGAAACTAGGGCTTGGATATTAAGCTCTTGTGAACGGTGCCACATCAGATTCATGTCTTGAACAGCACAGCTGCAGCTGACCATAGACCCGTGACTGGGGTCCTTTTGGCTTTTCTGTAAACATTGCTTTATAGGCAGAAATGGAGCTAAGAAAGCAGGTCCTTGATGCTTTAAAGATACGACACTTTTGAGAGCAAAGAATAATTAAATCTGCTCTTGTAAAGAGGCAAACAGAGAGATTCACCTCAGAAGAGGTGAAAAATAGGCTTTCACACTGAGAAATGAGAATTAAAGACTACAGCCAATGCCACAGGTTGCCAAGGTTTTGCAGTGTTTGCAAAAGGCAGAACAGGGTTCACAGAAAGAACTGGGGAGCACGTCAGGAAGCACAAGGACACAGCACTCCTTGGGTACGGAACTGAGGAGTTCGGCAGCTGGGATTTTGGCTCAGGGAGGCTTCCTCATGCCATCGGTTTAATGGAATCAGAGTTTGGGCTATACTGACTCAGACTGGACTGGTAAATGGTTAATGGAAACAGCCTGGAGAGACCCGAACAGACAAGACCACAGGGCAAGGAGCCTGTGGAGTGTGAACAGCAACTGGCCAGAATCGACTCGGACAGCGGCGGGGGCAAGTTGCATCCACTCTGCAGGGATTCGGTGAGTGTGGAAAGGCTCTGTGCTTCCAAGCCTGCTTCTCCCATCTCTCCTGGTTTCCTGAAGGGAGATGGTGTGTGCTGGGCTCGGTATTGGCAGCAGGGACAGAGCACTGGGTGGCAGTCTGAGCGGGTGTCTGGGACTTGGATAAGCGCTTATCTTTGAGCAGGGCAAGGGCAGATCTCTACAGGCTCGGCAGGCACCTAGAGAATGTGCTCAGGACTCCGGTCTGTTAAGGAATGAGACAGACACCACAAGATGTCAACACCTATGCAGACCTCCCTAACTTGCCAAAGCTTCAAAAGGAGATGGCAAGGAAACCAGAGCGATGGGTCAGGGTAGCTACTCCAGAAGGAATCTTTGAAACACTACAGAATCTTTCAACAGTGTTTAACCGAACTCACTTCCATACTTACTACTATTTGCTCTTTCATCAGTCTGAAAAAAAGCAGACACACACACACACAGAGCAGAAATGTGCAGTCAGTTGAAATCGCATAGCTCTGGGTCTTGTTAGAATAGCGCTGTAGTTATTTGTTAACATGAAATGCCTCTCCACTGCAACGAGGGGCTTTACTGCAGTACCCAATTTCATCTTTCAATGAATATATTCCCTTGAATACAGTATATTTTGTTTGACAGTTCTTAAACGCTTGGATGCATCTAAACATTGAAGAACTGAACTACACATTATTTTTCTGCAGATGCATTTAGCAATTCAAGCTAACAGTCAAATTATTAATAATGAGCTAAACAAGATACTTTTCCAAGGGTCAATGGGCATGTAAAATCTGAAAAAGAAAATAAGATATTTGCCATTCAACTTCCCTCTGGGATAGCATTTGACCAGGACTCAGAAATCCCTTTAGGAAAGAGTATTTTTCTCATGGTTATACTCACACTGAAGAAAGGAGAGAAACTAATTGCAAGAGAGAAATAGGAAAGCAATGTCGCTAACTTTCCTAGCGTATGTTTTGCTAAGGCGCACAGCTATTGTTACTCCAGAATTTTGGCTGATAAAATGGCAAAGCTTCCCAGCCTCCTGGCTGCATTCCCTTAAAAACAACAGCAGCTTTGTGATATCTTGCAGATGTAGCAATTGGCCACCAGTTCATCCAGATGTACCCAAATTAGCTTTACAGATTAGCTTTATAGCTCAGCTACCAGGGACAGCCTGGCTGTAGAAGCAAATCCACCATTAAGAAAAAAAAAAAATATATTGTTATCTTATGACTCAACTTCTTCTGTTGGCAAAAGTTAATTATTGGTCTCTTTCCCTTCCCAGTAGCTCAGAGGAGCTCTGCTATGAATTAAGGCCTGCAGTACCAGGCCCCAGACACAGAAAAATGTGGTCCCTGCTCCACAACATTTGTATTATGAAAAAAAAAAAAAAAGAAAGAAAACAAAACCACACACACACACGAATAAAACCACAAAAACAAATCAGGGCTCACTGCACACCATTGCATTAGTTTATGTAGGTGGAAAGCATTGGACAGGATGCTGAGTTCAAATCATTGTTCAGGATCAAAGCACAGTTCTGTACCTGGAAAGAGTACGTGAAATTGCTGTGAGCACAACTCAGTCGTGTCACTCGCTTGCAGAATCGGAACCAAGGGGATAGTGAGATGCATGCAGCAGGGACAGCACAAGGGCTTAGGAGATGTAGAAAGTGCCCATGGAATACAGATGTTAAAAGGAGTTAGGCAAAGAAGTAGTGTCATGTATAATGACAGTTTTTAATGAATTTACAGTTGTTAATATGTAGAGAATGGTGAATCTTAGGAGATTAAAAACAGCCAATAAATACAGCAGTTTTTCCATTCTGCTGTTGGCCCAAAGAGCCAAGTAGGGCTGGTCTGTGAGGCAGAGAGCAGAGCGCTTGCCCAGGCCTGGCGTGCAGGCAAGGTAACACCAGCAGTGCCCGAGTTCTCCGGCCTTTTTCTTCCCTTCCTCTCCTTTCCGCCTAGGTATTTTCTTCGGTCAGAATCAGAGGGCATTTTACAATTGTGCAATAACTCAGATAGGAAAGAGGGACATCCAAAATTCCTGACAAGTCTCACTGCACAGGCTGTGAGAAAATGGGCAGCAAGTCTGCACGTGTCATTAATCTAACAAGACTGGGACAGATCAGCGGTTCTTAGTGCTTTCTAGTAGCCTCAAATCTTCTGCACTTGAGGACATGAACCTAGAAATCTCATCTCTGTTCATACTAAACCCTTAATGCTATTTAAGGCCCAGTTAGTCACTGTATGAACATTTCCCCCTGCAGTTGCTAATATGTATAGATACAGAAGTCTTTGCCTCTGTCTCTCCCACACTAGCACTATTTCACACCCACTGTCATGCCAGCAAGGGGAAACATGGTTTACATGCACAGTGTTCTCCAAAGAGCATCCATTGTTCACTAGCAGGGTTTTTGATTTTCCCCCTTTTATTTGGTAACCTTATCAAGAGAAAGTCTGCATCAGTCTTCTCACACCCCACTGCTCTCTGTTTTTGCTGAAGAATTTCCTATTCGGTACAGGGCTGAAAAACAGAGAGTTGCGTTCACTATTAGCTTGAGGGTTGGGGGGGACCTGCCTAAAAACAAAGCTACGAGCAAAGCAGAGAGGGAGGGAGGGAAAGACGCGTGCCTGCAGGGAAAGTAGCTTACGGAGAAGTGTAGGAGGAATACTGATTCGAGACTTGCAGCAGCTCTATTTTTCATAAAGATAATAATATGGAATAATAAAGTGCAATTTGGGCACAAAAAAAAAAATCACATGAAATTGCTGAGTGCTTGTCTGCAGCTTTTACTAAAAGGGAAATAAACAAGGGGGCTGAATCGCTCCAAGGATGCCACTGTTCACTAGCACATGTGTACAAACCAGCATAACACAGAGACATACTTGGGTCCTGAGAACCACATATTCACGTCTGTGCTGCTTCCACTGCAGCATCTCTGCACCATGCCCTCCTGGCAAAGTATTTCCTATCTGCTGCACTCATGCCCTTTACATCAGTATGAGCTCTGCTTCCCGCATCCTTAAGAAAAAAAGCCACTCTGAGACAGGTAAGCACATACAATACAGATGCATTCTGATCTCCTTCATGTACTGCACAAGTCACCAAATTGGATTTATTCCTCATTGTTTCATATCCTCTGTCAAAAATTACTTCCACTTTAATTTTCTACACAGCTTTTTTATATAACAGCATGAGCCTCCCTGAAAGAAAATCTTTGATTCGAAGCTCAGAGCACTCATTTCTAACATGGTTGTAACTGGGGCTCTGCTCAGTAAGAAGTGGCCACTCTCAGAATTTAACTCTTTCTGATTCAAGATAGGGCACTTTTCCTATTGCCCGGAAAGCTGCATAGCTGTGGACATGCTGGGTCATGCTGCCACCACCTACTCTGGGTATGCGGCTCTAAACCCCATTTGCTGTAAGTGCAGATGTTTTAGAGAGGTTTCATCACTAAGCCTTCACAGCAGATGGTCACTGCAAAGTCCTTATAACAGCCCTTGAGAGGATGAGCACTGGAAGTGAGTTTTGGAAGCATTAATGCAGCAGGGAAGCCACAGGCCAGGGCACAGTCATAACCCAGCAACACAAACTTGCAAACCAAGCTTGACACGTTGCAAGGAATGACATGGCCATGATGAGAGGTCCTCCGAGTAGGGAGTCCTTATTTATTTGTTTATTTTAAGTGGAATGAGATGTTATTGCAAGATCTTCACCCCCAGTCCCCTCACTGCTCCAGGCACACTTCTGAAGATCTGAACCACACTCCAATGTAAGCCCTTTTCGCTGGCTTTCCCCTGAAGGATACAGGGGTCTCAGCCACATTCCTCTTATCTGGAGAGAGGATTTTCTGGAGAGGTTACTCAGCTCCCTACAAGGCTTTAGTGTTTTCAGCCATAGCCTTCTTTACATGCCAGAAACAAATCAGGATTTTGTATACAAACTACTTATTTGCCTTAACTCTCCCCCCACATGACTGCTAAATTAATCTGTCTACTTAATAATAGTGATGTGCTTTGAACATACCTAGGCTGACTTATCTGCTATCCAGAACATACTAATGACTGTTTCTGTACTTAGTTGTAGGCAAACATTAACCCACCATAAAGCAGAAGCTATTTTCCAGCTGGGGGAGCAATATTCAAACCTCAGTGCATTTTTTTTTCATAGACAAAATTATAATTTATATAAAATAACCATGATTCTTTAAGCAAGGGCAGGAAGTGGTATGACATGTGCTCTTCATGACCAGGCTTTGATTGTTTTGAGACAACAACAGCTTACAGATTTGGGGGTATTTGTATTTGGGACAAGAAATGCTCTAACCATGGATTTGAGAAATACTAAGATGGAACTTCATGTTTTCTATAGTTTAAAAAACTGAATAGTTGTTTAGAAACGGTTATTACCAAAATAATCTTACATAAAATATGACATTTATACAAATAAGCAAGTGAAAACTAATGGAATATTTGTTTACAAAAACCTGAGTACCTTAGCGTGCCTTCAGTCCCATGAACTCCCACAGAACCAACCAGTTCGTTGTTGTAATTAGGTAGTGATCTGTGTTTTGAGACAATTTCAGACTTGATCCTGCTCCCTAGGTCTAGAAGAATGCAAGTTCTCACTGTATATCTCCATATATCCACCTCTCCAAGAACTGCGTGATTGACTGCACAATTTAGAGGTTTCACAATGTCTCCAGAGTCTCATGCTCAGCAGGCGTTTACAGGGAACAATCTTTCTTTGTTGCTTTATAAGTGAGTAATGAAGGCAGAGAGAGATGAAGTGCCTGCTAGTAGGACCACATCTTTTGCACATCCAGTGCTGAACTCACATCTTTGATTTCCATTTCAGTACCTGAGCCATGAGTCCAGTCTGCTTCCATACAGATATTTATGAAGGAAAGCGAACAGGACCAAGGCGCAATTGCAGTCTTCGTCCTCTGAAGATTACATGGAGGTGAGCGCAATAGTTTCACTTTTGTATCCCTACTTTCTCGTCCATTTTGGCAAGGGCACAAGTATTAATCAATTAATCATTTCTGAAGTTTAATCAAGCGCCGGATTTATAATCAATTGGCAGCCCAATGGAACACAGGAATGTTTGCCTGGCTGCCTGCCTGCCCCTCCAAGCTTAATTAGCAATTATCTCTGCCGGGTGACCCCTTGCTCCTGTAGAGTTTAGCTGAAGGATAAATACATCCAAGAGGTAATTTCACCTTTTGCCTTCATCATTTGGCATTATTCTGTTTATTAAATTCTCAGCCTCTCCAGATCTTGCAAGATGGCAAAATCTTTAGGTAAGTCTCCAATTACTGTAATGAGAGGATTTAATGAAGCTGTCATTAAAGAGGAAGATATGAAGAAATGGAGCAACCTAATTTCTCATAGTTTGGAAACAACAAAAATCAACTTCTGAATCTCACTGCTTTGTTACTAGATTATCATAATCCCAGTAGAAGACAGGGGCAAATAACTAAGAAGTGTTGGCCTAGCATGTTTAAGCATTGCATATACTTCATTAAAATCCTAAAGCTAAAAGTGATTCACTGAGGCTTAATTTGAAATGGATAATCTAGAAAAAGACAGGGGAAAAAAAAAAAAAAAGAGCATTTTGTAAAATATAGATCCTGTGGCATTAGGTAAGGACTCATATTTAGTTGCCAAGCCCCATATGAACATAGCAAGAGGGACAAACAATGTTCCCCAAACACCGGGGAGCTGAACAGTAGGTCCCATTCTTGATGATGCTAAACTAATTGATATCAGTTAAAGGGTTTAACACCTGCTCCAGCTGTATCCTCACAAACTCAGACTAATTTCAAGATGAAAAAAAAAGAAATCTTTAATGGAGACTTGAATAAAAGACAATTTAAAAACAGAGGGCTTGCCAGAAGAACTTAATCTCTGCAAGATGTTAGCCTGTCTAGATCTAGATTACTCCCTTGTAGCACAACTGTCTCCGCAGAATATATACATATGTAAGTAAGGCAGCAAAGTGATCTTCCAAAGCATCTCATTGCTATTCCGAAGAGCTGGTTGCAAAGGCGTCTCCTTAAGGTTACAGAAATGACCTTCTTCCCCTTTCCACTCTTAGGAATGGAAGTTGAGGCCCCAATTGCTTATGTGTTTAGGGCAACATGAGGACACAGCCTCGCCAGAGGGGTTTGAAGATAAATAGCAGCAATACCACAGCCATATAAAACTGTCATAAGTAATATTCCCATTGGACAAGTGGATAAAATACTGACTTTACACAGTGCAATATTCCAAGGAGAAGTCCCCTAAATTATTTCTTGGGGTAGCTTTCTGTTAGAGGCGTGATGAATGTCCATACATTAAGGATGCCATCCCAAGCCATCGGAAGCGTTGGCACAGATGAAGCATTTTGATGAAGTGCTCCAGTTCAACTTTATATATTAAAAACTGCACTTGCTGGAGAGGCAGAGGCTCTCAATAGAACTCTCACCCTTGCTCTATCTTTATTTGGATTCTCACAACATAACAAAAATAGAGCAAACCTGGAAAGACAAGGCTGATCTCAACACCGTCAGCTCACATTTCATGCTCACTGGTGGCAGAGCCTTCTTTTGGTGGCTGCAGATGTCTGAGCTCCAAGGGGTTTTTATCAGCTTAAGTAACTATCTATTGATGCACTCTTGAGGGCTGGATTACTCTGTCCTTATCACATCATATGTTTGTGTAGCACCTACCACAGCAGGCACTGGTCCATGCAAACCTTAGACACATAAGGTTGATGCTACCATTCAATGGATTCTCTGCTACAGTTCTCTGTCATTTTTCTTATCTTTGCTTTAGAATATCCCAAGAGGAAGGTGCCCAAGCCTGCTTACTAGGAATGGTGGCTGCTGATTCCTCATTTACTTCAGGAATTACTGGAACTCCAATTCTGAGCAAATGTTGAATTGCACAGCTTAGGGAACTGAACCACAGAACTTTACACAGGTTGCAGCACTGGTATTTGCAAATATCAGGGGTCTTTGACAGGGTTATCTTGCCAGGTTTAGAGCCCATTTGCTGCTAATATTGATTTAACAAGAACAGAGTAAGTGTCCCACCACAGCACAGATTAGTATCTAGGGCAATAGCTGTAACGAGGCTATAAACTAGATTCAGTATCCCAAAGCAGAGCTGGGTCTTCCAACTTCCTACTTTCACCAGGAACATTGCTGCTCCTGTAACCTCTTTAGGAAAGACCACAGAATTATGGAAGAAAACAAACAAAAAACCCAATCAAAAGGGACCTCCAAAAGCCACTCAGGCCAAACCCCACTCAAAGGGCCAACTTCAGAATCAGATCCAATTTCAAAGTTACAGCAGGATAGATTAGATCAATGTTGGGTTAGGACCCAAACCTTCTGAGGCTGCAGTGAAAGAAAAGGAAAAACAACTGTAAAAGAAGTAGAAAGAGACCTGGAAATTCAGAAGCAGGACACATGTGTCATTTACTTTCTCTCTAACAGGACACTAGTTTACGATAATACTGCAGACTTCAGTGCACACAGTCCACAATAAAGCTGGGTCCCACTGGTGCCTACAAGCTCAATTAAAAAAAAAAAAATCTATACCTATCTTAGAAGGGCAATAACACAGGACTTACCAGTCAGCACTAAAGGCAGAAAATGTGGCTTAGCCAGGTGCTATCCACTTCCATCCTACCCTGCGCTCACTCACTAGCATACAAGGATGTGACCAGGACATCTTTTCTCTTTCCTAAGAAAAGAGCAAAGAAAAAAAGATGGTAGATGGGCTAAGGTAAAGGGCCTCCTAATCCTTTCTAGAATAGACTAAATACTCTGCTTTCAAGTATAGACTAAACTGGGAAGCTGACTGATTAAATAAGGAGCAGAAGCAGCAATTTGCTGTTCTGAAATGTCCCCGCCTTCCTGACAAACACCTGTGCAAATCACATCTTACACCATTTCACACAGACGGCTCCCAGGCCAGCTCCTCGTCTGCACACTGCCAGGCTGACAACTCCATCACACACTGAAATGAGATGTCTGGAAAACCACATTTTGAGCTACTCTGTCCCAGGGGGCTGGAGAATCAGATTATATTTTCATAGCTTTTAAATAAAATACTGGATGCAGCTTGCAAAGAAAATAATGCTGAAATAATCAGGCCCTTTCTAATCAATCACTTCACTGACAGGAACTGTGGTTTAGCTTAGAAATGCAGAAAAAGGTTGTAGCATGAGTAAAGATATGCATAGACACAGTTTATTCATTTTGATTTTCCATCCCCCCCAATTTGTTGTCGCTGTTTATAGGCCACACAAATCAATTTAAGAGGTGTCAGGGGAATCAGAAAGGGTCGTATGTTTTTCATAGCAATCACTCAATGGGTTGCACCTTGGGAAGTAACTGCCTTTTGGGGACAGAGGAGCTTTTCCAGGCTGGCTGTCTAAAGGAGCTCTCATTTTATCCCTGCAGATCACCTGCTGCCCAGCTCCGTCCCAGCAATATCCTGGGTAAATAGGATATTCTCAGCCTCTGTCTCGCAGGGGTCAGTGACTGGCTAGGGGTAAGAGTACCCTTTCCATGGATAGACCTTGTTCTTGCAGCACAGTTTGTGATTTACGGACTTCTAGATCTTGAGGGTGGATCCAGATCATGATCTAAATGTTACTAACATAGTCTAATATTCACCAGAACAGACAGGTCTCCAGCATGGCTAATTTCCCACCCCAAGACACTCACTTCAGCAGGCCAGGGATAAGGAAAGATACAATAGGTGTACATGCATCTTTGGGAGGGGAAATGAGAGCAGATCCAGCCCTGTAGTGTATGGGAGCACATGAGCATACAGGACAAACTTTGCTCTTTGGTAGACCAACTATGCTCTGAATTTTTGTCTTAGCCTCTGCCCCTTAGCGAAAAGGCAGGTGATAACTCACCAGTTACAAACTCTGCATTTCCCCAATAGTTCAGCTAGGGTAGGTGCTAAGTTTGAAAGTGCTAAGGTGCTTCCATTAGATCCTATGGAAAGAGAACATTAAATGTCTGCTGTCTTGCTGTCCTTCAGAGCATCCTGCGACTTCCATAAGACTTCCATAAGGATTTGAAGGCTGCTGCCTCTCTCAGCAGCAGCAGCAGAGTTGAGCCTGCTCCAGAGTGATCCAAAGGGGAAAGTGAGTGGGAAAAAACTTCTTCCTGGAAGTGATTTGTCACCCATGCAAGGAGAACTGGATTCTTTGGGTCAGTCTGCACGGTGAAATTGAGGCACCAACCCCTTCATACAGATTTACCAGCTTTGCCTCCCCACACGCACAAGCCTGATGAGTGATTGAAAGGAGGTTTTTGTCTCTGTTTATCAAATGAGAGTGATGTGGCTTTTACAAATTAAACCCGGTAAGTGTAATCATGTATATTAAGAGACTGAATATTGTAAAAAATCAGTATCTTGGGACACCATGCCATAGTATGATTCTGCAACTACATCTTCAGGCCTTACAGCATTAATACTAGGACAGTTAATAGGAAAGTGGTTGCCTTTTAGGACTTAGTAAGTGAATCCTCAGGCTGAGTTAAAGAAGTCTGAAGTATTTGGTCTCTGGTCCAGAATTTGAGGGGAGAAAGGAGGTGGGGAGGAAGATACTGTCAATAAACTGTAAGAATGGTGACACTAATCCTGCTAATCTGTCTCTGAGAGTCACACAGTTTCTAATAGTCTCGACTTCTTAGCAGCTTCAAATAGCTGTAAAAAAAGAGACAAGTGACAAGTACTTGTAAAATGTTTCGCTTTTCTAACGAATCCAGACATTACCCTAAAAAAGAGCAGATAGGTTCCAGCCCTTAACAGTAGTGGATTTAAAAACATAGTCCGTGCTCTTCACTTGAGTTACAAATGAGGGCTATTAATAACACACCTCCAAAATCCAAGACTCTTTTCAATACTGCAAATCTGGGCTGCCTAGATTGGGAGACAGAGGATGTGAAAACAGTTTTGTTGTGGAACACTGTCCATGGGAAGTCATGGGGAGATGTTCTTACAAAGTGCTAAATCAGAACAAGAACAGCACATCTTTGGGCAGGAAAGATACTTACAGGGACCAGAAGATCTCAGTGAGGGTGATTAAACCCTGGGAGAGGGGTCTGAGAGAGCTGGAGATGGCCCTGAATAGTGTGAACTAACTTTGAAGTTGCATCTAAACTTGCTTTGAGCAAGGGCTTGTCCAGACGACCTGCAGATCTCCTTTTCAACCTAAATGAACCGCTGAAGGCAAGGTCAGCAACAAAGCTACTTTCTATTTCTATGCTCTCTTCTTCTACCTCCCTCCCTGGCATGAGCCTTGCTCGTTTATTCTGTTTGGTGCAGGACATCTGTAATTGAACATATCCCTATAACTAAAAAGAGGATTTCCTCAGTTCATGCACAGTTGGTGTCATAAATGCAAGAGGATCTGATCAAAACAATGAAATCCTGTATTCCAGGTGTATGCTCAGCTTCTTCCCTCCTTTTGTTGTCGAAAAACATCCAGCAATCTGCATTTACACAAAAGAATGAAAAATGCATTGGCTCTAGGAACAGCATGGTGGTACCTGCAGGAACATGTTAGATATGAGGGAGGATGCACAGCATGAAGACACAAATCGGCTTCCGAGACTGCATCTCTGCTGAGGCTTCTTGCAGCAGGGTTGGCACATTTTGCTAAATCGGTCATGGCTCCAGCACTCTCATGAGCAAGGATCTGCCACGTTCCTCCCATGCCAGGAATACTTTTACACCGGGTGTTGATTGCACCTGCAAGTTTTCCTGCAACAAGAAAAACTGTAGCTTTTTACAATCCTGGCATTTCAAGGAACATAGGGATGAAATAATAACATTAAAAAAAGAAAAAAGAAGAGAGACCCAGAACTGGGTTGGCAAACATAATCACAAGGTATATTAAAAAGTTAAACATAGCTCAGTGCTTTGAAAAATCAGGCACCATGGGAGGCTGGGGCTGTGTCGTCCCCTGGCTTTATGTCACTTTTTAAAAGGAACGCGGTAATTGAGTAATCAGCTTGCTGGTTGCCATGGCGATGGCTCGGGGCTGCTGCAGGGAGCCGGCCTCCGCGCTTTGTGTGTGCCCGCCGCGCGCAGCCGCCCACCGCATCGCTCCCGCGGCTCCCGTTGCTCCTGCTGCTCCGTGGCGCCAAGCGGGAGACAGAGAGGGCAGGAAGACGGCAGCCTCGTGCAGGGTTTCATTGGGAATCCGGTGGCACCTGCGGATGGCGACTCCGGGCACGTCCTGGGTCACTTGGGCAGCTCTAGCATCATCCGGATATGGCACTTGCATGGGGCCTCCAGGGTTAACTCTAGATTTAAATGTGGTGTGGAAGGAGCACAATCCGCACAGGATGCCCGCTGGGGACCTTGTTTGCCGGTGGCCTTTACCTGGTGATTACAGTCAATTCATGCTGGGCTCCATTTAACTTCTACGCAAAGGGCAGCCCCTTTTGCCACAGGACGTGCACGTGCGGAGGAGAGGAGGAGAACAGGCCGGGGTTGTGTTTCTAAAGCGAACAGCTTCTTTGCTGCAGGAACATCACCCACGGCTCCCCTTCTCCCAGGGCATCCTCTCCCTGGGAGTTAGAGAGAAGGGCTGTGGAGAGGGAAATGACTGTTCCTCTAGATAGAAAGGCACAAGAAACCAACTCGCACAGCAAATGACAGATCTGTTCAAGAAAATAACTCAGAATCTTCCATTCTGTTACCTCTATTCATTCAAGCAGATACATTTGCATTTCCACACCACGTTGACCTGCCAGTCACTCTCAAATCTCTGCTCTGTGTTTCACGGTACAGTGTGGAAACATCCCAACCTCCCACGCACTGTGTGGGGAAGGGTGATCGATGCATCCCCAGCACACGGCGAGTTTCCTCTCTGATGGACCTGGTGGTGCCTCTTCATTTGCTTGCTGCCTTTCTGCATACCCAAGTCATGTCAATATAATTCTGGAAATTAGTTCTCATTACTTAGCTGCTCCTACAAGAGCCTGCAGAAACAGTGCATAGAGTCTACACAAATTTTACCTTCACCCTTTCTGTGTTTTTTAAGAGTAAAACAGTACATGGTTAAAAGCCATCGGATCCCAAGAAATGTCTGTCAATACTGCAGAAAAGAGTGACTATTAAAGCTAGTCAAATTTAAGCGTACCATAATTCTTGGCAATTCTTTTTTAAAATTAATCTCCACATACTGAAAATAAATGTTCACCCAATTGTAAGAGTCATTTCTCCCTTTGCTTCCCTAAGTTTAGCATACTCTGTTTTACACTCTGTAATGTCCTTAGCAGAATATGCCATGCTTGAGTCTAGCAAGCTGGAACAGAGGTAGCAATTTTAATTAATCACTGTAAGATTCTATTTTGCACAAAGAAGGCCCGGCCTCTTTGACCCATTAGTTAAATTGTGGAACTGACAGTTCCTTGAAATTGCTGAAGAAGCAAAAGATTGGACAGATCGGAGCTGTATTTGAAATGGAAATTGAGATATACAGGACTATGGCTAGAAAAGAGAGAAATGACACGTTAGAAAAATGCTTTTAGTTAACAGCCATCTGCTAAGCCAAAGCCAATGGGAAGCACGAGTTTGCTATGGCAAAAATAATTCAACAGCAAGAGGCAACGGGGTAGCTCTTTTGCTAGAGTAAACTTTCCAAGTTCCCTTAATCCCAATACAGACACCAGCTTCCAAAAGAATTCGGTTCCCACATTTCTATGATGAAAACAAGCTAACATTTCTTTTTGGTAAGGAATTAAACCCTGAGGTGTTGGGGCAGTGCCCTGGAGAAGAAAATACGACCTGATCAAAAAGTCTGAGCAGAGCATTTGGCTCCCTCTGGCCCGATCTGAGCTCGTACCTCATGTCTTCAGGCGAGTCACTGGAACGTCTTGTGCTTCAAATGAAACCGAAGAGGTGGGTGTAAGCACCAGACTCTTATTGTAATTCAAAATCACTCTCGGTACAGAAGCAGCAAAGTAAATATTTTATTGAAAAAGTAGTTGCTTATAATGTTAAATTCATCGATAAAGAGGTTCAGATTCCTTTAAATTCCTTCTGTAGGTTACCAGCACAGGAATCCGTTTAGCAAAACCAGCAGGTATTTCTTCTGGGAAATTCTTATAGTATATAGTAGAAAATTGTATATATTTTTCTATTCTACCCTGTAAAATTGAATTCATTAATATAGGGACCTGCTGAGGATCCCGCTCAGAAAAATGACTGGTACTTTGACTTAGTTAAAGCACATTAGCAGTAGGGATACATTTTAAAATCATTATTACTTGTTTGCATTCTCAGAGCATTAGACATATCCTTAATAAATGCATCTTAGGCATGGAATTAAAGATGCTTCCTGCCTTGAAGGATTACAACATTGACATTGCTGTGCTCCAAGAAGATGCCTGAAGTCAGAGTTCAGATCATGGCTTTGGACTGGGCTAAGAGCTTGTGCCCGGTTGCAGGCTGGGCTGGAAGGAAACACCAGGGAGCTCCGGGGCATCCAGGAGAGGGACACGCACAAGGACTGCAAAGCACGAACTCAGCGTGAATTTGGTTTTCTATTGATTTCCTGCGTCTTAAAGCTTGCACCAATAAAAATGTGCCTAAGTATAGCTGTAAGATAAAGATATTTTTCATCTGGTAAACTTTTAGATGACTTTTATTTTTTTTCCCCTAGAAGTGGCCAGGAGAGATGGTTACCCAAATTGCAGCTAAGAAACCTAGTATCAACAAAGGCAATTTCTGCACAAAATTTAAATCATTATCAGGAATTAATATTCATCCGCTCGATTCTTGTCTCCCCAGATTATTCATGCTTTTTGAATTTATATCTGTCTAAACTCCATTCCTGATATCCTCTATTCCCATCCTACAGCCAAAATATCTGTACAAGACATATATCTTATTTGGATCAGCACCCAGGCAGATTAAAAACACAAACATTCTCCCTTGTACCATTTGCAGGCCCAAAGTGTGTGTACATTGGAATATCACAAAGAAACTTGATTTGATATATGAACTAATAAGAGTTACAGAGTGAATTTCTACTCATCATGACTGGGTATTTGTTTTCCAAAAACCTTCCCTAAATAAGTTAACAGTATTCTCCCCCAGTGATATTTCTAGCATTTCTTCATCCAGTCATTTGGTCTAGGATAAGTCTTTGGCCTCCCTACCCATGGCATCCCGTTATTAACAATCCCTACAAAAGCATTAATCCACATCTTAAGCCTTCTTGGCAGTATTAAATCATCAACCATCCCACATATACAAGCTGGCTGATGGATGTATGCAAATGCCTAGTGCTAGTTTTTAATAAACAGCTCCAGTAAATTACTGAGATTATTACAAGAACAGAGAAGGCATGATAAGTCGTTCTGTTGTTGACTATATATTCCCAGGATACAATGTGACAGACAGGGAGGCAGGCAGAGCACTAGCTGTTTGGGATATCTAGCTATCTGCAAATCCCAAATATAAATAATATTCCAATTATTTGCTTTAGAGCTTCTCAAGCTATGTGAGTAAAGGATGAGCACTGCCCTATTTCTAAGTCTTCCAGGCTTCTAATTGAAGGGAATAAAGGAGGAAATTACTTGTCTCCTGGGAGTAGCTCCAAGCCCTGGGGTGAGCAGCAAACCCGGGAATCTGCTCTCCGGGGACCCCGCTGAGGCACAGCTGGATTTAACTGCAGGGCAGCAGATGGCGCTCAGGAATGCGCAGAGTTGGTCCAGGGCCGGACACGGAACATCCTGGGGCTGGGGCTGCGTCCAGCACCTGTAGGATGCGGTTCCCGGAGGGAATGAGGGATTCAGGCTGTGACCTCCGCTCTCTGCTCCCGAGCTACGAGCCCTGCAAAGACAAAGAGACAGAAAGACAGGAAATAGCCTAGGAGAAATACCAAATCCCACTTGGAAGTGGTTTAGGTTTTAGCTCTGCCATGAGAAACTGAGAAAAAATTCCTACAGAAGGGATATAATTTCATGGCACATTCTAGCAGCTTTTAGAAAATGATCTACTTAATTTCTAGAGAATCCTATTGATTTTTCTCCTTGGAAATCCTTAGGACATCTCTATAGAGAAAATACTTGCATGATGGATCTGAAAAGTATGTTCCCAGAGGCAGAACTGAGAGGAGCAGGAGAATCAATTTTCAATATCTTTAATTTGTTCTGATTATTACTATTATGTTGCTTTCGGTGGAGAATTTTTTTTTTCAAATCACTCAAGATGCTGTTCTGCTGTTATTCTTATTTCACCACTTGCTTTCTGAACTAACACTAAAGCATTTCTGGGGAGAAGATTTATGGATCTGGAAGCAAAATGTTTGCTGTCAGTTGGGCTTGCTTTGCAAGCAGACAATTGTGCGTGAGCAGGTCAGCAGAATGGATTGCACTGAAGTAAGAAAAATGCATTAGTTTTGAAAAAAAAAACAAAAAGAGAGAGAGAGAGATGGATGGGGGAGATTGCATGCATCTGTTATTTTTTTTCCCACAATTAGCAACAGACTGTTCTCTGCACTTCAAATATATTAAGGTCTTCCTTCTCCTTTTTAACAAAAAAAGTCTGCTTTGTGGCAGTATTAGATATTATACTAGTACTTTGCTTTTTTATTACTCTTTTGTCACCAAGGATCCAAGTGTTCTTTATAAAGCTGAATGAAATCTCTCAAGCGACTATCAGGACTTGGTCTCATATGCACAACAATAATAAAAATGCTTTGCATTTATGGAGCTTCTGACATGTCAAAGCTCTCTGTAAACTTTAACTACACAGGCACGGGAGAGCTTTCCACACTGCATATGCAGAGATCATCATGTGCCCAATTTCAGGGCTGCAGGCAGCACTGTGGCACCAGATGGCACCGCTAAGGGCCACCCCATGGTTTGGCTGCGGAAAGCCATGCTGCTGTGGTCCAGCAGCTGGCTAAATTCTCCCATTCTTGTGCTTTCAACCCCTGCACTGCCCAACACTGGAGTCCTGAGCTCTACTGTGTGCTTGGTGTCTGCCAAGGAGCAAAACCGAAGCAGAGCTCGAGATTTTTATCTGAAGCGCAGAGCACCTGCAAGGTGCCCAGCTGTGGGCCCCGTGGCCCTGACAAGCAGCATTTCAGGAAACTCTCTGCGCAGAGACAGCTCTGACCATGACCAGGCTGCTGGGTGGAAGAAGAGCAAGTGACAAAGCAGCTCTGGGCTAGTAAGAAGACATCATTGCTAAGTAGTCCTAGGTTTGGGGGACAGCTGTGTATCTTAAGCTCAGACATCTTAAGTATGAACTGGACATCTCAACTCAGCTGGACATCTTAAGTATGATTTCTCTCACCAAAAGCGGAGAGTCCATAAAGGACCCTTAACTGGAAAAAGTTCTTTGGGATCTATTCTGAAACACATTCTACTAAATGTTGGGCTCAACACAACAGATTTCACACTAATTTCTTCAAAGGGGGATGTGAAGCATTAGTCAGGATCCCTGTGCCCACACTTAGGAGATCCTTAGGAAGGGCTCTCACAGGGCACCTCTGAAACAGTGTCCTGGAGGCATGAGGCTCCACCAAATCTTCCTCAAATCTTGCTCTGTTCTCTGTGGAGCAGGGCTGAATTTATACAACATCAGTCTGCAATAAGAGGTCCATTACTACTCTGTAAAAATCAATTAGCAACTGAGCACTGAGAAAAGACAAAAGCTGCTTATATGCTTATCAGGATGTCTTGAACTATTTTTCAACTACTGGTTTTAGCACTGGAGTGACCTACCACCCTGGAAGGAAAAGGGAGTCCAAGATAAGAAACCTGCTTAAGTTTTCTATTGTCAGTATTAATAAGATCAGGCATAGAGCAGTATCTGTGTAAGTGCAAGGGAAAAAAAAAAAAAAAAAAAACATAGCTACAGAGCTCCTCATTCCCAATTTGGAGTAAAAGGATTTTCTTGTGACCAGAAAACTTTGTATTTCTTATTCAGTGTCAATGCTTTCTGCAGTTACCTGGCTCTTGGGTACACTGCTCCCAGCTGGCCCTCACTGCTTTCAGCTATTTTGTTTAAAAAGGTGGATCTTGAGAAAGCTAAAGACACAGTGAATCAGGCTCTGCGGTTGTGCTTCCTCTCCGAGATCAGGTAGGTGTGTTTGAAGCCCTTTTTTCAGCTGTGATAGACACCAGTGCTCCTTTTGCATGGGACTGTGGGCACACACACGTACATTTCTATTAGTGGCTGTTCTGCGTGAGCTCTTGGGAGCTGAAAGAAAACCTATTATTTATTTCTGTTTGCTTGCTAACCTTTTGAATCAGAAGAGATGGCTTAATGATAGCACGAGGCTTGAGAGCACTACTCATTCTGCACCCACCAGTTTGACTCACGGCCAGCCTGACTCAAACCTTTCAGGAAAACAGGAGTTCCCTGGGGTTTGCAGGTCTCAAGCTTTTCTGATGAAAGCTTTGGAAGAAACAAAGCTGAACAAGGTCTCTGGGCGCTCTGAGTTTGTCTCAACCTGCGCTTTGGTGAATTGTGTTGTCTGAGCATGGTTTCTTCTAAGGGAGGCTGCATGAAATATTTCCCTAAGTGTTTAAATGAGTGGGTAGCCCAGGCAGACCTTCACAGTTAAGCTACAGAGTGATGTCTGCGTAGTGCGGACATGGCCATGCAACCTCAGGCTGGCAAGTTTGGGTTCCTGTGGCCGTGTAGGTGCAATAGCACAGAGATGAGAGGAGGCTGCTGAAGTCACTGGAGAGGCAGGGGAAAGGGCTACTGTGATGTGGCTGATTCTGCTCCCAGAGTGAAGCATCTTATTTCCATCTTTAGGGCCTCTGGTAACCAGCCTCCCTGTAAGTGCCACGATATTAAAATGCTCAGGTAACCCACAGAAAAAAAGCAATGGAAGGAGATGCTTTCAAGAGGTATAGAGTAGGGCTTGAACTTGTTCTAGGTTGCAGGAAATCAGAATCAGGGATCTGGTTTGTAAAGATCTAGTGGATAAGCCTACCCTTGTCCTAAATATACATGCATAAAACTCATAGCATATACCTGTGAACATACAGGCAGTCTAAAATTAGCTAGTGTATATCTACCATACGCTGCAATCAATGCTCTGCTATCACATGGTCAGCACTTACAGTAATATTTTCAGGACTTCTGTCTTTGAGGTGGTTCAAGAATTTTTCTTGCAAATACTCAGTTTACAAAACACATCAGGATAAAATACATTCATGTAAGGTGTTGCTCTTTTCTTCAAGGTCATTTCATTTCCTTTAGCTAGTTTTTCCTCATTTTTTTATTCATATGCTTGAGGTCCAATTTCCATTCCCTTTTAATTTCCTGTGAATTTAACTACAAAGTCATCAGTCTTGGAAATTTTCTCCATAGCCTAAGACTATATATTCTGCTATAGGTCCACCATTACTTAAGTAAAAGCAATTAGCAGGTGAAAAAAATGTTTCCGTATCCCTGATACTGAAACCTCTATTCAATCAAACATGTGACATGCATAAGCTGTTAGAAACCATGCCTTTCCTATAGCTTTCCATAGGTTCTAACACAAGAAAAAGTTCTCTCTCCATCCATCCATCCTTGAAATTCTCCTGCTTTTTCTCCTCAGAAGGAACAGTCACATGGATAAAATTACTCATATGGAAAGGGATCAGTTTATTTTTCCAAATCAATTGTTGGACTTCCAAAAGCAAAAGGAATATAAACAGCTGGGTACCATTCATTTTACAATATGACTCTAAAACTTTTGCATCTCAATATTATTGTCAGCTTTCCTTGTAGGATTTTTTCAGGTAGAAACCTGTTTTGATGTCTTAACACTTCATTCCTTACCTTTTTTAGGGGTCATTTTTTAGGACTCATGTCGTATTTGCCTGCATAAAAAACATAAAACTTGTTAAAGGATGACCTTAGTCTACTAACTATTATATGTTATATATAATTATATGTTGACCACATTAATTTTCAGGCAGAAAATATCTATGGTGCTGGTTTTTAAACTATGGGTAATATGATTCAAATTTTGGGAGGGCTGATAACAAAATTCTTCTGAGGTATTAACTTTTATTCTAGATGCATGGACTAATCTGAACTTTCAAATTTCTAGAAACCAATGAAAACTAGACCAGGGAAGGGAAGGGAGAAGGGCAACATTTTCAAGGTTACTGAAATGGAAAACTATTCTCCTCAAGTATTTTGGGAGGATGTTTGCGCAGGAAGGAAACGTGCTGGTCTTACCAATGCTGTCCTGCAGCCGGACTCGCCTTCCTCGGAGCAGGTTTCCAGCTCCGACGTGCTGGGGCTGTTTGAAGGACCTCTGTCCCTGGAGATTTTGGTACTAACGCGCTCTCCCCCTGCCTGGGCCATAGGGCTCGGATCATTAGACAGCAGCAGGAGGATAAAAGAGGAATGTCTCCTTTCATGTCAGCGCTGAGGAGCAGCTAGAAGGCACCTGGCCCCGCGCAGCTCTGCTTCTTTTTCCCAGTCCCTGGGGATGTTGAGCTACTCCCTTCACAGCACAAAAACGAAGCGCTGCAGGTTGTGCACCAGGCCCAAGGATGTTTAGTGGAAGGAATTCAGTTTCTCTCTCCTTTTTCTCCTGTCCTTCGTAAAAGAAAAATGCTCTACCAAGCTGGAAGGATGTGGGACAGGTCCCCACATCAGTAGCTCTAGCAAGAGAGGCAGGGGACATCGTGGCACACAACTGGGGCACATCTGCAGCTGCTGAGCTTTGCCCTTTTCTGAGCTTGCAAAAAGGCCCCTGCATTATGAAGAGCATCTCAGCAAAATAATAACATAAACAGTTCGTCAGCTTAACTATAAACGTCGGATCCTTTTCTCCGGTAATTCCCCACCAGTACCACAAATTCTTCTTGTATTTCATTTTTATTTGTTCTTTCTAAAGAGTAATGTATATCCAAGAAAAGGATTAAATCTCTCAAAGAGAGGTAATAAAACTGAAGCTGTAATGAAACTCAGTGGATATACAGGGAAATATTTCATTTAGGCACTGGAATAAAAATCTAGTTACATTCCTGATCAGAATAATTCATGACCAAAATGCCTCATCCTATTTTTAATTGTCCTTGTTTTTCAAACAAAAGTTTGAGACAGTTTGGATAAATCATTGCCTGCCAAACTTGGGTTCTGAATGTCTCTGAATCTCAGGGGGCATTTTCAGTTTTTAGGCCAATTCATTTATTTACTTGGCTATACTAATAAAGTAAATATATAGAGATTCTTATTCTACTACTTAAAATGTATGAACCATACAGAAATGACAGCAAGGAACAACAAGAAACCTTGTAAGCAAGTTATGAACAATAGTCCTGTTTTTTCTAGCAACAATTGGAAAAGAAAAAAATCCTTAGATCCTAAGGAAGAATACAACAGTTAGGTAATTGAGATTTATTTCTACTTTTCAAAAACTATCTGAAGTGCTTGACCAAATCAAGAATCAAAGCATCATGACACATTTAATCTGATTTGCTAATAAGGGTTACTGTAGATATACCATACCCAGTGACCTGACACAGCATACTTGCTTATATGTTGAAATAAGGAAAAGATATATCCTGCTCATTTCAGAAAAGCATTAAATACAATAGGGGAGACACAAAGTAAAATGCAGTGAGAAGTCTATTGTGGCTTATAACGTATTTTTCAAACCAGGAAAGAGATATTCATTCTGCAAAACATTCTCCTCTCAAAGCAGAGAAGTTTGCCCTAGAAAGACATGTTATTAGCTTGTTACTAAAACCAAAGGTTTATTTCCCCCTCCACCTATGCAGAAAAAGACATCTTTCCATCAAAACATTAATGGAAAATAGAGAACCTTTTTCTTTCCCCCATCCCCTCAAAAATATCATGTCTAATATCCTAGCAGGTTTAAATAAAATCATCGCATTTTTCTGTTCCTAAGCCTTTATACCTCTGCAGCTGCAAAACAGGCATACATTTCTCAACCCTGCTCTGGGCATGACTCTCTGCAGTGCTAGTATGGGCACACATCAGAACAAATGAGATCAGGTCAGCTTGCTTTGCAGTTGAGGGTTCACTTCCGCGAACCCTTCCTGCAACCACCACCATCCCCTTGCTTTTCAGCTGTCTCTCTTTAGCTGTTAGTCTAGTACCAAATACAGCCTCCTACACAGCATCTCTGCCCCATCCTCTGTTCCTGACTCTCCTCACCCATCTCAAGGAGTAACGAGTTCATTTACTGGTTAGGGAATTAGTTGAACACATGTTGAGACCTGCCATCCAGAAGCCAGGTCTAAATGATTTAGGTCATCATTTATTTGCATACACATAATCAGTGCTTTATATGTCAGATTGTGCATTTTCCTTTCGATTATCCTATCACTTATCTATTATATCTTTCTAAATTAGTTAAGCATTTATGTTCAGCATGCACTTAAGACCCAATCATTATTACACTGTTTTATTAGATATCTTCCAGTCTGCATGTTCTCATTTTCATCGGTTTCTTTCTTTAGTGTTCCGATAAACCGAAGACATCCTGCTTCTTAGTCCATTTTCTCAATTATCCATCAAACTTTTCAGCAGTCCATGCCATATAACTAGAACAAAGATGTTTTGAGGCCTGCGTGGCCTTGATTTAGGCTGCAAACATAATCAGCATGAGCTTTCTCTGGCCCTAAATATTAAGGGTACGCATGCAAGTGTCACATTTCATAGATGACAGTTCTACTTCAACATACAGGATCTTCTGCAAAGAACAAAAGAACAAATCCTAAGGTACCAATCAAGCATCTTTGAACCAGGAGCATCATTCACTCCACACAGACATAACTGAAATCCTACATATATCTACTAAGGAGATATAATTGGCATTTGGTGTGCCAGAAACCCATACTTACATGTACTAAGGTAATGTACAAAGGTATCTCGTGCAGATACTATGGGGGCAAAAATGTGCCATTGACCTTGACACATGGACTATATTCATTTATCTGACTAAATTTGAAAAAAAAATGAAGCAGGCCATCAACGAGACCCTGCTGATGAATGAAAGCTTTCTATTTCTGCTCTTCCACGAGACATTTCTTTTGCAGCTGGACTGCAGCGGAAGATTTATCATAAAATTTGAGAGCAGTTTTTGTGTAGTTGTGATGAGAGTACATTTGCTCTTCATTACCCGATACATTTTAAATTACTTCCTGCTCTTGGTGGCTCTGATGGGCCATTGTTCATAACGCTATTGTTGAGGATAAGCTGTCAGCTTGAGGAGCAAGAAACTCACAATGAGGCACTGCAGTTATTCCCTGCACAACACAATTAAAACAAAAAAAGAACCAACATGCCATGTAGCATAAAGTAGGAGCAAGTATCTGAGCAGGCTAATCATTTCAGATGCTCAACATCTTGGCGAACATCTGTTTATCTCTGACTGTGAATGAACACAGGAGGAGGGTTGCGGGAAGAATGGCTGTACCACTGAGCAGGGAAAGAAACACAGCACTGCAAAGCAAATGCAAACCCACATTGCTTGCCAAACTAAATCAACCCCGTGTCATCTTATTTCTCAGCTTCTCTGAAGATAAGTTTGTCAGATGGACCGAAGCTAGCAATGACTTAAAGGCAGAGGAACAATCTCTGGTGAACATAAGGGTGTATCCAGAATTAGTATGGTTTGGGGTGAGGACTCAGCAAAGCTGGAGAAAAGTTGTAGCCCAATTTAATACTCTCTGTAACAGTGTGACAAAGAAAAGGATGCCCTTTTCAAGTAATTCCAAATATAAAAATATGAAAAGGAGGAAAACAAAACAAAAACCACCCCATTGCTTTCTAACAATTGGTGGCTGCAAATGTTGGAATACCTTTCACTAAGGACTACAAAACAATTTATTTTTAATGCAGTGGAATGGTTGATTTTGATTGCAGGTTCACATGTCATCAATGAAAGAACTTACAGTTTCCTACCTTTTCCAAGTCATACAAATGACAAGGTAAAAACTGGGTTTATTTTATTAATTTACATATACTTTCATTCCTTAGGAACAGATTTTAACATACGGGAAAAATAATAATTCCTTAAAAATGGTGGTGCTCAAAAAAATGCAAAATAGAAACAGAAGTACAATATTATCTCCAAGATAAAGGCAGGGAGAATACTTAAAACCATAAAAGAAAATGGAAATTCATGATGAAGAGGCTTGCAGAGCTATCTCCAGCTCTATTATCAACGATGAATGATCAGTCGGATGTACTCTGTGGCATCTGTCATCCTAAATGGATTCAGGTGAGTTTTTATAAAAAATACAGTCTGTCTGAGTAATCAGCCAGTGCCTTAGCTAACCTCAGCCTGGCTACATTGCTGTGGGCCACAGAGCCAGACTAAAGTCCCAAGGTTTAAGCTGAGGTTAACCAGGATTTCGGATGAGCTCCTCTGCGCTGTACCCTGGGAGGTGGCTTGACCTCAGAGCTGAGTTTGTGGAGCTGCCGCAGCCTCCCCTTGCTGACATTCCCACCAAGGCTTCCAAGGCCACACGATACCCTGGTAATTCAGCCCGGGCTGCACACACACCGCGATGGGTCAGAAGTCCTGCTGTGTCCTCAGGGAGCATTTGACTTTTCACTTCCGATACACACACACACACACAAAATAAATAAATAAAATCCCATAACCTAAAAAGCCTTTAGTTATTGCCTCAGCAAATTTTGCCTTCTTGTTATCACTTTAAGACTCCAACAATAACAACAAAGTAAATCCGCATTTAGGATGAAAAGTAACCCGCTTTCAGGGGCGATGCCACTGACTGGTACTGAAAATCCACCAAGTGGGAAAGAGGCTGGAGGGCTGTGTGAGAAGCCCACGGACAGGGCACACGAAGGCAGGCTGCAGCCTGTCTACGCTGTGCACAGCCCTGCTTAGAGAAAAATCATCATGGAAATGTTCTGAAAATGAAATCGTAGCAGTGTTCACCACGCACAGCACGACTGCAAGTATTTTGGCTTGGCAGGATTATCTCATGGCAACACGTGATAGCTCTGAACAAAAGCTCTGCTAACATTTTTGTCATCTTCACACACACCAAGGGATTAAGAAAATTTGGACAAAGTTTTCTAGATTTTAGACTCTGAACTTTCAAAAACTTACAGACTTCGGTAGACATTGGAAGGCTTACCTGGACCTCTGGAAATGATCAAAAGTGAGGACAAGCTCGTGAGTTCCCACATTTGTTATGCTGCTACTTTTTATAATTGTTGACACCTACAAAATGCTGTGGATTTTCTCCTACTGTCTGGTGAAATCCCCACACTACATGGAGGGTGCGTGAGGGGGACGTCAGCAAGGCCACATCTCCTGTGAGTCCTGAAGCCATCACGGGGCAGTTTGGGCCTTTTGCGGGGAAGCTTTTAGCGTTCTGTATGTTAAACAACTCAAGGCTCCCTACAACCATCTGACAAGTTTATGAGATGCAATTTCAAGGAGCAGACGAGGCAGGAGCTTCCTTCTCACCTGCTCACCGGCTTGATGCTGGTAGAGCACTGAGCCGCAGGGCAAACCCTGCCATGTGAGCCGTGCTCCTCATCAGCCCAAGGCCCCTTCTGCTCCCCATCCTCACCATTGATCCCAGGCTTTAAACTCTGTTCAAACGAGCGAGATATAATGACAAAACTCTTCTGTCTGGCTGAGACATGTAGACGACAGGAGCCAGTGGAATGGAGAAACGAAAGGAGGGGAGAAAGAAAACACTCTCTTAATAAATGATGTTCCATTTCCCTACAGTAGCCAGGGATGTTTTGATGTATAGTGGAGAAGGTGATTTAGTTTCTTAGAAAAAACCTTTTAAATGCCTGAAAGTGACTCCATAACTCTCCTTGCTATAGTCACTGTTAAGCTGTAAGAAGGTAGGAAGCAAGATAAATTCCAGGAAAGTATTAATTGTAGGCACCCAGCTCTATTTCTGTATCTATTCTATATAAAATTTATTATTTGCATGGCACTTACACAGGGCAAGGTGCTGTGCAGACAGGATTTGTTGTCCTTTGACAAATTTGGAAGAAGACAGAGGGAAAGGGTGAATTCTCTGTATTATAGCGAATTCAGACCACAGAAAGGGAATGCTGCAGTTTCCCATCCTCTCTCACTACCACCTGTGTTGGGAGCTTAATCAACTGCATATTCCTCAGCCCTTAGAAGAAATATAACACGCAGCAGCAGTTATTATTCTCTCTGTAAACTTGCCTTTTGCTCTTCAGCTCCCCAAAAAGCATTTCCTTTATCCATCATTCAGGCTGGCAGCTTCACAAGCTGGAGGTGAGCAAAACACTGCAAAGATTGATCAGAAAGCAAGAAACAGGCCCAGCAAGGCTGGGCAGTGCTCCATAAAAGCCCTGATGGGAACTAATCACAAGCTCCTGAGGAATCACCTGTGTGCCAGGATGGGCAGGAGCCGGCAGGGAGGTAGTGAAGCATCAAGGAACACGCTGGGTTGCCTGGGGGGGACCCCCTGCCCAGCAGCATTAACCAGCCTGTGCGGGTACCTGCACAGCTCTGCTCAGCCTGTGCAACAGGCAGCTGGACTCCTCGTGCCAAGAAATTAAAAACCAATCCGTTTTATGGGCTTGCTGGTGCCAGCACAATTAGCTTTCATTGCGGAGAGCATATGCCCACGCGCGGCGCGGCACGTGTGCGTGCTCCCAAGCCGGGCTGCTCGCTGCAGCCAGCGCTCCGGCCTGGCGTCCTCTCCCATCCCCTGCTCCCTCAGAGCCACAGCAGTAACATGTCTAAGAGAAGCAGCAACCGCCCCTCTCGTGCAGGAAGAATAAATCACCCTGCTCGTTAGCTCCCTTTGGATCAGTATAACCAGCAGCACTAATGCACCTTCCCAAGCCCAGAAAGAGCTTTTGAAGGCTGGAAGGGGCATTTGGGTGGAAAAAACACAGTGCATCCCAGTTTACAAGCTACAAACAGGTTTCCCTGGTGCTATAATTAAGTGCGTACGTTTGGAAGCACTTAAATAAATTAAAGCTAGACACTAGTTCTTTAGGAGGGTCTGTGTTTTTATATCTGAGTTTGGTATTTATAATTAAATAAATCACACCAAAACAACATACATTTAATCAGACCACACTTCTAAATTTACCTCGCCTCTGTACAAAAGCTCCCAGCAGGTACCTCGTTAAACAATAAGGAGCGTAAGAGGTAGATTGCTGTTATGAAGCCTTGGGTGAAAACTACCTCTAATTTAGCCTTTGCATTTCTTTATCATTTATAATAGCAAATCTCTCTATGGTACAAAAAGAGACTTTTGCACTGCAAACTAAAAAGCTAAGCAGGGTGATTTCAAGATATCATCTGCCTTAGCATTTAGGGCCTAAAAAGCTCAAAGTATTAACATTTGATTTTGTGAGCACTAGAGCAGCTTAGAGAACATTAAGCCTAGTCCCAAAGACTTCAGAGGAATTTTTTTTCCCTTCTACATAGCAAATTCAGAGAAAAAGAAACTAGTCACAGTTCACACTGAACCTTCCTGCCTTCCCTTTCCAGAAAAAGGACCCAATAGGTCCGTTGGACATAGCCTTAATTTTGCTAGAAGAGCAAAACAAATATTCTGGTTTTAATTAAAAGCTTCGGTTTTGATCCTCCTTTTACTAAAGCTTTTGATAAGCTTGCTACAAGTTTTTAAGTGCAGATGCTAGCTATATTTACAGGTATAGTGTAACAAATACATGGGCCTCCGAGCCCTTAGCAAAGTGAGACTGCAATTCGAGTCAACAGTGTGAAACAAGAGAGGTGCCAGCTTAATAAAAGCTCGTGGGTTTTTCTCACTGGAATACAAGTTCCTCTTCTCATTTCTTCACACCTCAGCATAACTATGACATTTCCCTACAAGTCTAGCCTTATGCTACAAAAGTAAAAGACTTGAAATCAGTCTCTTCTAAGTGAGAATAGTATTAAGTAGGCTAAGTAAGTACTCAGAAAAGCTGAACCATAAAAAAGGGCTTAAAAAAGTAACTTTTAAAATTACACTTTTACTCATATAAGCAGTTATAGCTGTCCCTGAATTAACATCCTCACTCTCCTAAATCACCCACTAAACAGCTCTATCCCACCCCAAAGCATCAGACAGCAGAAAAGTCACTGTGAGAGTGTATCTGAAGACTGGGACCTCCTGGGAACATAGTTTAGTGACTGGGGACCCATCTTGTTGCAGGTGTTGGTCTCTTCACCAAGCAATTTAAAGGATACCTTTTTACTAGGAATTCACTTGGATTTATTTTTATTTTGTTAATCCGGAATGGCAGATCTTTAAACAGTCTCTTTTTAGGTATCACTCGACGATCCCTTTCCTCACGGACAAGACAACGTGAATTCCTGGGAGGGGGTTATGGGCAATCTGCTGCTTTAGAAAGGAATGAGTGAGCACAGGGACTGCATGGGGAGCTTTGGGGAACAGAAATGTTGCTGCTGGTATTTGGGTTACAAAGATGGATATTCCTTTTCATCAGATGAGAGTTTATACATAAGACCTTTTATTAGGACATTCCTTTTGTGCTGGACAGTCTGTAGGAGTAAGGAATACAGATGTGCACAGGTTTCAGTCTAAGTAGATGACAAAGGTTGACCAAGAAGGAACAGTTAATGCTCTAAATGAGATGGATTTCCTATTTTAAATGGGTGCCTTTTTACTTTTCAAATCAATCAAAAATGTTTCTGTAGCTCCCTCCTGAAAGCTCCTAAGCTTTATACTTATCTGCAAATATTTTTCTTGGAACAACACAAAATCCCTTAGAGAAGATGGAAATTGCTAGTCTGCAGTTGGTATTCCTCAAGCAGGCGGCTGCTCTTGCTCAGACTGCCAATTTCTCACAGCAAAAGGGCATTCAGCAACCCTTGATGCTGCGAGCGTGGGGAGCCCCCAGGTTCTTGCCTCACCTAGAAACTCTTGGGCGATTCTGGTGTGAATAAATCTCATTAATTTCTCAGGAAGCCTGGGTTATCTGCAGATGCAGGAGATAAGCATCCTTGGAAGCAGTGTGTGGGAGTGTTTTCTTATTCGGGAATCTGACTGTATTGACTATGTGGAAGAGCAGTTAAGAATGAGAAATCTTGCCCTGTCGTCTTCGACTTGGAGCATGTCTGAAGAGCTTTGAACTCTGGCGGCTGCACTGATTCTCTTTCATCTCAACTGAGATGTTATGTACAGCCTTGAGTAGGTGGGATAGAAAAGGAGCAGCTCCTTTTTCAGCGTCTTTTCTTCTCTAAGGGGTCTGTTGCCCCTTGTTCTTCCTCATACACATAGGTGAAACTTGAGATGAGGGGAAACAGTAGCATCCTCCAGCATGGTCACCCTGAATGTGCCTGGGAAGGGGATGCTGTGGGATTCACTACTACCTCAATAGCTCACTCTCACTTTGGAAAGTCTTGGAGCACTCAGCATTTCCCTCAGGATGCCCCAGCTTTCAGTGGTTGCTGAGCAATGTGAGACACAGTTGAATGAAATATTTGTTCCAAGTCCACTCTCCACCCCTGCAGCATCTTCTGAGCTGCAGAACTAACCCATCTCTTCTACAGCATCAGTCCAGTTTATCAGAAGACACAAATAATTGTGTTCAATCAAATGTGCAGACCTTACTGTGTATAGGTCAGCTTCATTTGACTGCAACCTAATGTGGCTAAGTGAACTGGTTTACCTCAAGAGGTAAATTTGACGTACTGAAAGAGAAAGCAGTTTAAAAATACAACAAAGTATTTGTCCTACGGGCAGCTTGTTAGGAAGATAAACTCACAACTAGAGGCTGGGAGGGTGAGAGGAGAGCAAAAAGATAACCATGTGACTGAAGAAGAGGAAGAGCGTTACCACCAGCTTTAACAACTTATTATAATAGCCAGTGAGATCATCTTGATTATACAGTGAAACTCAATTTTGTGTGTCAGCAAAGCAATCTTAACTGCTGAGCAGATGTCAGCTGCATATCTGCCATGTCAGTGATTGGGAAAGATGTTTTTTACAAACAGCAGCAGAGACATTGCAAGGAATTTTTTTTTTTCATCATATGTTTTCCAATTAATGTGGAGGGTTACAAGGCTTTAGAAAAATGAATTCCCAATCTCTGCAAGTCATGGATCCTGTCTGTATGATTTTATACAGAATGTTTTCTGCAACTTGTAGGAGATCAGCGAAAAGCCTAGAGGAAGCTATTGGATAAGGGGCATTTGGAGAACACTTTAGGCAAAGCTGTTATTTCAGTTCATTATTTTCCAACTAACTTTTCCTGCTTCAAATCTTTACAGTCTTTGTAGAGTCTAGATAAATTCATAAAGCTATTCCCCAAAATACTTGCTTTTCAAAATTAATTCAGTTCTGCACCTGAGCATCCCTCTTCAGCTTCCCCTTGGCTGGTACTCCTGTGACTTGAGTTTTCACTGACACACACAGTTCTTGAAAGCAGTTTAAATCCATATGCATGAGTAATGATGCTAGCCCGGAGTCTCACCCACTTCTCATTATTACTAGTGTATATTGTTGCTAGAAGCCAGATAGACTATGAAGCATCTAGAACAAGATGAGAGAGTTGCACATTATGAAAGACGGTATCCATGGCTATTAAGAACTCAGGAAAAAAAAAGAGCATTAATATAGGGAATATTGGGTGCTAATCAGACAATCTGCCTCACCATCAAGTGACTGAATTGCAACAGACTGTACACAAACTGTCCATCACATACATTTTTCAACTAAGATTTCCAGGTTTGTAGTACTTCAGTATTTGACTAGCCATAGCTTCTCTATGTTTTAAGGTTGTGTATGTGATATTGAAAGTACCATTTTTTTCAATTCAGTTTATGCAACAGTTTGCAAAGTACAGCAGAATTTGCATCCCTGCGATACTGAAGCAGAAGAATATTTTGAGACAGGATCCACTGTCTCTTTAGGATCGCTAATTTAGTTCCAAAATAGTTTTCAAAATATCCAAAATATATCTAATATACAAAAAGTGTACATACACAATATATGAGTATATTAAGATATACAAGTATATCCAGACTTATTATTAGCCAAAATATCTTAAGTATAGGTGAAATTAGTCCTGTTTTTAGATTTTGACTGGTGTCTCTTCCATTTCTCAAATTCATGTTTTCACTCAAGATAATGCTCTCCAGTGCAATAAATGAAGACTGATAGCTATAGCGGTGCCAAATTGGGCAGGACAGCATGCACAATGAGGGGAAGAAAGAAATCTCTTATATCTCGTTAGTCATAAATAATGCTTCTTGGATGGGAAGAGATGAAAATACATGATTTATTCCATATTTTTGCAATGGGGTGGATTTATAGTGACTACTGTGAAAGGAGCTGTAAATGGTTGGGCTTGTCAAATGGAGGCAATGGAGGACAGCTGAGGAGCGCCGTCCATCCCTTGACCTGCTACTTTCTGGCCATGAACAAATGACGAAGCAGAAAGTTTATTTGGGCCTTCTGAAACTTGCCTTCATAGCCAAGTTGCCAGCAATATTTCACAAAGAGGCCAGCTATTCTTCACAGCGGTCAGGAGCAATAGTGTCCTCATTCCTTTGATCCCCTTGGACAGAAGATGCAAGATTTGTGCACGAACTGGATGTCATGTTCACCACAACACATGTGCTTTGAGCAGGGCTTGAGGAGATGAGAGTAGCTACTTCTCATTCATCATCCTCATTTTTGGCCAGGGGAATGAACAGCAGCTGTAAATTCCAGCTCAGTTCCCGAAATTCAGCTCTCTGGAGATGCTTACCCAGATGTAGCAGCAGAGTAAACCGCAGGATAGAAATTCTCCAGCCTTGTCAGTAGTTACCCCAATCTCTAAACACTTCTTTCAATGTATGGGGAAACATTCCTCCAATTTATGAATTTCACTGTTATTTACCAAATCCTGCTGGCCATAGATTTCAAAGGAGTGCCCTGTATAACATCAGAGAACTTTCTGTAATGTTTACTGCTTCTAGAAATTGCTTTCCCAGTAAGAATGAATCCTGCATGAATCCTCAGTTAAAATTATCTTAATTTCTCTCACAGCTCCTTGACTGGTTTAGAATTTGTTTTGCATCTGCAGAATCACCAAGTGGTAAAGTGGCTTCCTTTGCCAAAGGAAGCAGAGCCCGATCTTGACAGCTCACATAAAAGCTAAAAGTGCCAAGGCAGGAGTGAGCTGCCCTGTTTTGCTTAGGAATTGAAATCACTCCTGTGCCTGCCTCTTGCTGAAGTTGGACCATTGTAAAAGGATTAGCAAGAATTATCCTCTCTCTGTTCAATATTTTATAGGTGATTTGCATCTCTAAGAGGTATATGGCATGATTTCTAACTCCTGGCTTCATTTCCTTGACTGCAAGTCAAGGTAGTTCCTACTTTTTGTTATCAAACTAGATTTTGTGGCTTCACAACTTCTCCTCCCCCATGCCACCACTGTATTTTCTCCAGATAGCAATTTATTTCATTTCACAGCTCTCTTGGCAGTCTGCTTCTAAACAAACTTTTACCTTTTGATGAGTCCATTACTGCTAGACGTTTCTGCAATCTTTTCTCACCTCTCAGAGGGAAATAAAATGGGCTCCCTGAACAGGATATTAGAATGGATCACCCAAAGAAGGTGCTAGCACTGATCTTGTTCCATTTGCTAAATGTAGTGGATTTGGGGATGAGCAAACATGCTCTTCGGAGCTTCTGCATACTGTTTGGCTATTACCACCCTTGGAGTCCTGAAGCTCTCTGCAATTTAATAACAGAAAGTAGGGGTAGAAGGGCTCTCAGGAGCGTAATAGAATTCCATCCTCCAGCCCCAAGGCAGGAGCACCTCCTAAGCAACTGCTGATGGATGTTGGTCAACCAGCCCTTATAAATCTCTACAAAAGCAATTTCCATGGACTTCCTATGCAGTCTATGCCAACAATTTCACTTGTAGTGATTAAATAATTAGTGCTCTCTCTTTAATTTGAATGAATCAGGCTTTACCTTTTATCCAGTGGTTCTTACTGTGCTTCTGTGATATATTTAATAATAATTTACCACTTGGTATCTTCTTCTCCTGAATATGTTTATGCATTATAATTGAGTCACTTCTGGATTACCTAAATAGATTTTGATAAGCTAAATAGTCTTTTTGCTGACTCTGATCCCACAGATTAGATTTGAAGTATAATAGTATCACTCTAATCATCAGCCCAAGAGGAAATAAAAAAAATCTGTTCTCATAGACAGCAACACTGTACATCTAATCCTTTATATGTCATCAGATATCCTAGGGACAGAGCTTTTATCTGGGCTTTTCATAGCTGCCTACAGAAAGACAAAAACAAAGCTCTGCTTCCTGTGGGTTGACCTGAGGTCTATAGAAGAATTATTTTCACTTGATCCTGACAACATGGTCTACCCAGCTCAGCTGATGCCAGAAAGACTGTTTTCCTTCTTAAATGTACCTTTAAAAGAATATATCATTAAGAACACTTTTTCTCAGTCAGGTTTCTGTGTGTGTGTGGCATAGGTCCCTATTTCCCAGTCACATTAGAAAGTTAGTCAGCTCATGACATCATTTCTGAATTAGCACATAACTTAGATAGCGTCTCAAGGTCTTTGTTCTGAAATGCCTGAAATTTGATTTAGCTGCTTAAACTGTTGCATTGCAGCTCTGGCTGCAAGGGTAATCTGTTGTGACGCATGTGTACTCCCCTGTGAAATCTGTGTATAATCAGATGAATACTTGGTGTTTTTTCTTGAAAGGAAAAGATGGATGTTTTTAAGAATTTATTTCAGTATTCTTTAACTGATTACTTGTATCTGAGTTTGGGAAGGGCAGAATTATTGTTCTTCTAAGTCTAAATATTCATTTTACATTTAGAAAATATAAAAAATGACTGTAAGAATCACAATTCATCTGTGATGTTTCCAGCACAGAAATCCACACTGAATATTTATGAAGAAATGGTGTCCCAAACTAGAAAAGGTATTACTTGCATGAGGGGATACAATTCAATAGTTATAAATAATTGCAGCTCATACTGAGTACTGCTGTTGGCTGCAGTAATGGCTCAGCATTCATGCTGCAGTAACACTGAGAAAGAAAGTTTCCATTTTGAGCCCATTCTACTTCAAATAATTGAAATATTTCCTTTCCCTGGAATGGACCTTGCTCCTAAAACAAGTTTCCTCACAGTCATCTAGGAGCTGTCACTGCTGAGTTCCGCAGGGGACATGAAGTGGTTTTGTTTTGCACCTCTTTTTGTGATGCAGCTTGTGGTAAATGCATAGCCTTGACTCTCCCCAAATGCAGGTCACACCAGTACCCTGGGAGTTGGGACAGAAGCAAACTTGTTTCTTCTGGCCACATAACACCTCAGACGCTCTTCATTTGGGTAGTGCCTCTTCTTCCTGTGTAGTGGTAGTGACAGCACATTACTGAGAAAGAGTTGAGTTAGAAGAAACGCCACTAGAGACTGTTAAAATTTGCATTGAAAAAAAAAAAGTGGGAGACATATTTGGCAATGTTAGAACTGCTGAACACTAAGGGGAATCGTATAGACTATGTAAAAAGAAATATCTCTGAGTGAATTCCCAGATAAATTCCTAACTAACCTCTACGGTTAGAAACACAAGATCTGCAGCAAACGGCCCCACTGCGGATTCCTCAATGCTCCGTCTAATGGTGGGGCTCATCGTAGCATCAAACATCATGTGCCATTCTTTAGTCTTACAATTAACGAAAAAGTCTGTTTCATATCCTTGATGGGGTGGGTATAACTCCAGCTGAAGGTTGGGAAAGTGCAGGAAATCAATAGGGTTCTGTTTTGCATAAAATTAATGGTGTGGAATTTAAGTGACTGCCTTCTGTACACAACTTAATTATTGGAAGCATGACCCCCTTTGAAACAGAGCCCAGGAAACTCGTTTCTCTGTAAATGAATGAGCATCCTATTATAGCGTAATGCACTGGAAAAGACTCCAATAAAATCAACTCTCTTACCCTAATTTCTTGTTCCTCTATAGTAGTTCCTGTAAGTGAGGAGCAATGGAAATGCTCTGCCAGTAAACTTTGGATGGAATATTGAATGCAATACCCTCAGGATATTCTCTTCTTCCCTACTTTACCCTCCTTTCCTAATCAGTCAAAGGAATTGGCAGGTTTGCTTTACTTTGCAGAAAGCTTTTGCTCTTCACAGAAATAAAAAGGAAATAATGAAATGTACCTGTGTGGTTAGGAGACAATGTCATTAACTGTAATATTGTTTCAGTTTATTTCCATTATTCCATTAGAGAAATTAATGTTCCATTTAAAGAAAATTTTCAGATTCAAACAAAGAATCATGATTTAGTTAAAATAATGCAAAGAATGGAACTATTCTTTGTCTGTTTCTTTTAACTTTGCCTTTCAAGGACTCCACGGGGGTTTGGAGAACTCCATAGTCTCCTTTTGCTTTATCTTTTTGGAAAGACCTATAATTCTTCCTTCAGTACTTTATTTTAAGAATTAATAACTTTGAGTTCTCATTTTTCCCATTCTTCTTTTTCCATACTGGATCTGTCATTATATGCGATCTATGGGTATACATTTGAGCTATCCATAACATTGAAAATTCAGTGAAGAAATTACTCAGGCATTTGATGAGTAATTTCAAAAAAATAAAGCTCCAGTATAGAATATAATTCATCTTGATCATCTTTATTGCACTGAAGACACACATGCTTTTAAATATTCCCATTAGTGGTGATGGAGCTTCTGCCTCCCTTGAGCCTTTAAGTCCATTAACAACCTGAGATGTTGTTAACACCTTTCTATTATGCTTTCCTGTCGTAATGTAGGAAGTGAAATAATGTGTGTGGAGATTAACTGTTATCCTGACCTTTAGTTATGGTGACTATGATAGTGTGTTGTGCTCACCTGAGGACCCAAGAGCAAACAAAAGGGTTAGGTGATGAAACGGGTCCACATGAGAGACTTCATCGCAAAAAGCTTTTGTGCAAGTAGAAGCTGTAGCTGTTGTTCTTATGATCCAGTGACTCACAACGCAGAGACTTGTCTTCTATTAGTGATATGATTAAAGTGCAAAATATTCCGGAGATTTGCAAATGAAGAACACCAAAAACAAATGACTACCCATTTTAGTTGAATTGTTAAATCCCCTTGGGTTCGCAGAGGCAGATAAAAGTTTCTGAAATAAGTTCCTCCTTCCATTAGTGTTTTTTTTTTCCCCATTCTCTCTAAATAGAGGAAGCAGAAGCATATCACAAGTTTTAGGATGTATGTTTAGAATACATCTTTCAGAGCATTTCAGCTGAAGCCTGGACAGGAATGTATTTTCTCTGAAGGAGTGATGTCGTGAATGAAGTGAAAGAATATGGATCGATATGAGGAGATGAATGTTTGGTTCAGACTTTTTGTTTGTTTGTTTGTTTTGTTTTGTTTTTCTAATAGGAATAAATCAGAGTTCCCAGAATGACTGACTGGTACAGGAGAAGAAACAAGCTTAGGATTCAAAGAATTGTCCTCACTTCCCTGCAGTGATTTTACCTATTTGAAATAGCTAACCTGCAGTATATGTGGGCTTCGGCTTTTCATTTGCCAAGTGGCAATAGCAATTTCCACTGTGTCGTGACGACATATACACTGAGGCTCTGGTATGTTTAGTTATGCAGGATGCTGGAGGTAAGGGAGGCTACGGATACTCGGTCATGTCTGTGCTACATTTCTGCAGTCTTCTTCACACATCCTTCATTAACTGTCCTGCACTCTCCTTGTGTCAGGGTCCCTCTATTTTATTTCCTCTCTGTGCAACAAGCAGATATTCTCATGAAAAAAAATGTATTTTTTTTTATATGAGACTCTAGCTGCCATGCTAATAGAGCCCTTTAAAAAGTGTTATCTGCCTTGGAAAGGCAGGAGCGCTTTCCAGTGAGACTTCAAAGAGCATCATAAACTGTTTGTTTCTCACAACAGGACCCCTTCAACCTTCTGAAAGTTTTTGCTAAGCGTTCGCTGCATTTGTGTTTCCAGATCTCCTACTTAGGAGAAAGTGAGAGGGAATGGTTTGTTGTTTAAAATCTTTTAAAGTAAACTTTGCAATTTTCCTGCAAATGCACCAGTTAGCTACCTCAACAAGAAGGCTCCATGCTTTGTCCTCTCTCTCTTTCCCCAAGGAAGAGAAGGAAAAAGGAAGTATAAAACCCCATTTTTCTTCCTGGAATTTACTGAGCTTGCCAGAATTGACAGAGGTGCCTCTAAATACCTGAGGCTTTTGATTTTCAAAAACCACCATTCAAAACTGGAAAAACAAGGAAAGAATTTCTAACAATAATAGTGAATAGATACAAATAAGGCTATTCTACTATTCTCTCTATACAGATATACACATACATATATACACATATAACAGTGTTAGGGAGGATTGTAAGCTACACGACTTCTACACATAGACCTCTCCATACATTTGAGGGCTTGGTGGAAACCCCCGGAGGAAGAGCACAGCAAAGTTCATCTCTTAGTTACTGCATCTTCCTCTGAGGTAGCTGCTGTTAGAACTGAGATGCTAGATTAGAGCCTAGCACTGTGCTGGGATGGTAATTCCTTGACACTTGTGATTCAGAAGTGAAAAAGAAATAATCAAAGGTAATATACTGAGAAAATGGGGGCTAAAGCTTTGCTGATTTAATGTTATATCACTTAATCTCAGAAAGTAACTCTTCCTTATTGGGAAATATGAACAAACCTGCATCATTTATCTGCATTTCCTGGTATATCAGCAATGACTTTCTTTTAGCTAGAGCAAACAAACGGGGATCAGGTCCTGGAAAAAAAAAGGAAACTGCTTTTCTCTTTCAAAATGGCATTGCTTCCAGCTGCCGCAAGCAGTTCCTTTAGGATGAAGATCCCAGTCCTGTGGTCCAAATCAGCGCAGTGATGCTGGGTTCCAGCCTGCCCTGTCCTTCTCCCAGAGGCAGTTGGAGTCTGGAAGTCAGGCAGACTGCGTGATGGATGGTCCTGTGCACTCCCTTCTGCATTCTGGGAGCCTGTTTGCCTTATCCTATGGGATATTTGTTCCCGTCAAAAGATTGGCAATCACAGCCAGTGCATGTCTGTTCATGGGACTAAGGTGTCCTGTGAGAAGTGACATGGGGACGCGTCTGCCTGCATTTTACTTGCATGACAACTATGTTTCCTGTGGCTTGCGAGGGCAGAGCCCACTAACCAGCATTGCAGCCTGCTGGTACCAGAATTTTGGCCACTGCTGACACTTTCAAATGGGCTTATATATGAATTTTGGAGATTTACTTTCTGCATGAGGCTATGATTAGGGAGAGCATTTTAGAATATAAGATGCACCAGAAAAATATTGTTGTTTTGGAGGCATGCAGAACTGCTCCATTTACAAACCTGGTATGATATAGGATGACAATATAATAAGAGCCCTTCTCGGTATGATTTCATTGCGAGCTCTCAGACAACACATTTCATTTCCCAGCGCTCTCGCAGGCACTGCCAGACCTGCCGCAGGAGAAGAGGCCAGTTCAGCCCCGCTGCCGTTATCCCGGCCTCGGAGGGCACTCAGCCGGCGACGGAACGCGCCATCCATCTCCGCTCGCCGCCCCAGAGCAGCTCTGCTCGGTTAATTATTTTTGCTACTGCTGCCCTAGAGAATGCTTTAACTATGAGGTTTGTTTCCAGTTGCGACAGGAAAACAAACAGCAAAATAAACTGAAGTCAAAAACAGTGAATCTGAAGGAGCTGATTTTTGAAAGCGTTCTTCTGGATTTGCACCCACGGTTGATACAGCAAAACTCCACAGGGTTTTCTCAGTTTTATGGTTGTGTGTGCCTGGTGGCTGCAGAAAAGCTTGAGTCACATTTTCAGCCTTACAACGCCTATGGCACCTCATCCCTCCTTGGCCTTTTCAGCTTGTGGAGAGTAGCTTCTACCAGAAATGCTCTGGGCTTCCAGAAAAGCTTGTAAAATTGGACACCTTGTTATAGTCATTACGGAGAGCTGGGCAGTCTTTTAGGACTGACTCAGGGGAGCTGGATTAGGAAGCGCAATGATCACTTTTTTATTTCTTACTTGTATCTAGCCCTGAACTAGGACAACTGCTCTCCTATATAATGCAGGCACTATCAGACTCTGAACTATCTGAATTATCAGACTCTGAAACTAGACCCCAAGTTTGGTTAGGTCTCCAACTGAGAAAGATCCCCTGCTCTCAGAAATAAAGTCTGACCCTCTGACTCTGTTCTAGATCATCCAGACCTGCAATGTGGGGCTTCAAAAATTGTTTCAAGATATCAGTGATTGCACGGAAGGAAAGAGACCCAAGAGGTCCCATGAGAAGGCATGAGCTAAATGCAGAAGGCCAAATGGCTAATTCGCTTGAGCTAATTGATCTCTAAAGATGCATTTCAGCGTGTGAAAGGATTTATGTGAGAGGAACCATTACAAAAGGTAGCTTAAGATATGGCCTAGAAACAGATAAAGAGAGGGAGAGATGGGAAAGCGGAATGGGAAGGAGGAGGTGACACATTACACTGACATGAGTTCAAATTCTGTCCCCAGGAGAGCGGATGTGCATGTGTAATGTAGTAATCCATGTGCATTGCTCATACGTCTCCATGAATAATGAGCTAAAACAAGAATCTGCAATAGGCTTCAGAGGTGAGTTTTATTTCCTATGTACAGGTTCATGCGTTCACTTTTGATGATTTTGGTTCAGTTACAGTTGCCAAGCAAAATGGCAAACACTCTATGTCACCAACCTCTACGAGAAGACAGACTTTAAGATTTGAAAAAATTCCTTCACTCTTAGGGGAAAACACTTTCCCCTAACAGATTTAATTACTTCTATCTGAATGAAAATATTACTTGAAATATTTTTTGCTGACTTTAGCTTATCTATCAGTGCAGCCTTTGCTTTGTTTGAGAGTGCAGGTTTCAGAGGACGCTGCTGTGTTAGTCTTCAAGTAACTCTACCATCAAGGTGAAATTTTGCTGTCAAAAGCCCAGAGTACTTTCACCCAAAGATGTGAGAATTCCCTGTGGACGTAACCCCAATTCCAAATTGCCATGCAGCAGCAGAGAGAAATAGCTCTTTTTCAGATGCACTCTGAATTCATTCTCCCCTAGCCTCCATCATTACTTATTTGAGAGCATGATATTTCACTGTCATCTCAAATAGAGATGGTTTAGTCTCTCAATCTTTAGTCTAAAGGAGTTGATATGAACTTCCCTTCCAAAGCAATGTCTTCTGTCTTCATTTTTCCTGCATTTTAAAGGATTCCTGAAATAAGCTAATAAATGAGATGTCAGATGATGGGAAAATAAGTTAGCAAAGCCAGACTGCCTGAGTCTCAGAGGCTCCAAAGATGCTGACTCCTGGCAAGGTTCTGCAGACCTGGGATGACTCCGCAAGCTTATTAAATGGAATTGACTAATTGCTATATTGCTCATTTAAAGAAACAAATGGAAACATAGAATAGTTGAGACCCAAGCTAGTCAAATGCTCTGAAAGTGATATAATGAAACTTGCCTGAAAGCCAAATGGCTTCTCGGGGGTCATATATGTGTGATCTGTTTTATTTGCTGCTGTCTCTTTCTTGCTACCATATTTTTGTGACTACTGAAGCTGGTGTATTGGCCAGAAGTTTTGCAGCTATTTCTTTACTATCCAATAATTACACACTTTTTACCTCTCTTTTGTTCTTGTATTTAGACCATTTGGGTAAAATGAATGCAGCAGAAAAATCTCATGGTTCATCTCAACAGCACCTTACTGACATTAGCCAAAGAAATAGGGGCATGAAAATAGGGTAGACAGTATAAACTATTTGCACCCTGTCTTTCTGTACATCTCTGATCCTTAAGCACCTCCATAAGTTGTTCCTGTGTCCTTTCCTCACCCCCCAGTTTTACCATCCCTAATTTCCTCATAGCCATTACTATTAGGCAGGTAATTTCCAGATGACTTGAATTCTACTTTTGATTCAGTCACTAACACAGCCAAAAGTATTGTTTTTCCTGTAGTTCTTTTTTTTTTTCTTTTTTTGTCTTGACAATTTAGTTTCTAGGTCTAGTGGGGCTGAGGATTTAAGATACTTTCTGCACAGTTTTTACAAAGTCCTTTGATTGCAGAGGCCCTAGTTCCACCCACACCTCAAAGTACTACAGTAATACACCTCACAAAAAAAAACATGTGGGTTATTTACTGAATGAGAATTGGCAAATTCACAGAAGTTGCATTCAACACATGAGCAAATGATGCACTAAAAAAAAAAAGAGACTAAATTCACCCGGTAATTTATTCACGATGAGTAATTTGACATTGTCTCACACTCCAGCTTGACTGTCAGGAGTGCTCAGATGGTTTTCTAATGAACTTGTTGAAAGGTGCTTTATTTAAAGAAAGGCAATTCTTCATGGGCAAGTGTCATTTCTCAATGGGAAAATAAACATGGCACTTATCTTATCTTAATAGTATCTTACTGTTCCCCTGAGCAGGCGCAGGCATCCCAGTTTGGTCTTTGCCCCTGTACCCTGCACGACCAAACACCTGGTTTCATTTCTCTTCAGGTACAGGGAAATGCAGCTGAAAAAATGCTCCTTATTAGCTTTAGTTTCCCATTACCTATGAGAAATATTTTGCTTTTGTAGTCATCTGCACAAGCTAGAATGAAGACTCATGGGACCTTTATGCCACCATGGACACCAAAGGCCTTTGGTGGTGGTAGTGCCTTGGGTGGCACTGGATGTCCCAAAAGCCATGGCTGGAGCTTTAGCAGAGGTGGCTTTGGGTCTCTTGATAGAGCCCTCACCTGATTGTCAATAAGCAACTAAACCAGTTAATGACAAAATGCAGCTTTGAATACGAGAGACTGGGCCTTTCTCAGGAGGATAAATGTGAATTTTTGCAGTACAACATGAGGTTCTGCATGCTGAGTCCAAAGTGTAAATTCTCCCTTTAGACAAAGTTAAGCAAATAGATAGACAACCTTCCTCTGAAAATCTTCTGAAGAAGCACAAATATTCAGTAATTGCCACTGGGAGGGAAAGCACCCAACTAGAAGACGACACCTATGTTTGGGCTACAAATCTTCCCTCAAAGTAGGAACTTGCACTTAATCTTTGTTCATGTGTTCCATGGCATATTCCTGATTTTAACAGGAAAAATTACTAATATTCAGGTCTCTACTACTAATATTCAGTGAGGGTTATTTGGGTTGTCTTTTTGGACCTTCATCTATCTTTCTCTATATGCCTCTCCACTTGCCCACCACGTTCCCTTAACTCTTTAGAACAGCAAACAGCTAATTGGAAGACCCTGAGATGGAGCATCCATCACTGATTGAGGCCTCTGCAACACAGAATGCAGAAAACAGGCACAGTCGCAGCACAGGCAGGGGCACAGCAGCTTCCCATCTAGGGGACAGCAACAGGGATTATTCAGTAGCTGTGTGACTCAGGCAAATAGCTGCTGAGGACTCTCTGCTCAGGACCATGGTGGAGATAGGTATCTGAGCCAAAGAAAGGACAAAAAGCCAAGGGAGAGGGAAAAGGTTTTACGGAGCTGTGCTGTTCGTGGGTCAGGGCACAGCTAGTTGCCTTGTCTTTTCATCCATCTCATGTTACCCTTCTCATGGCAGTAAAAGCAGTAATTATAGGCTGTAAATAACAATAATTTCCCATGTTCTCTTTTAGTAGGTAGCATTTGATTGTTCATCTCAGCAACACTGACTGGGATACTGGTAAAAGTTTCCTGGCAGAAAAATTGCCAGATTTTTCTTTCGCACAGTACTGAGAGCTGGGGAGCTGTTGAAGGCTGGAACATTTCTGCTGGGATGAGGAAGCGGAAAATGTCTGTTTTTTTTCCCCAGAGAGAGGATCATTCCTGAGGAACCTTCTCTGTGGTCTTTTGTAGCTAGAGCCTGTAGTTTTGGTCCAAGCTGTTTGCCAAAAACAACTCCAACACGGCAGTGCCCTGAGTCCCAATTCCTGCCATATCCAGGAGTGACTTTGATATATGTAGTATCTGCTCACAGGGAGAGTCGTTTCTCATATCAATATCTAGGCTCCTCGCAGGGATGAGACAACTCTCCTGATGACGGGTATAAAACTAATTTATGTTTGAGGGTATAAAACAAATCTGTGTTTGGTGTTGTCCGCGGAGAGCTGCTTTGGTGGGCGCTGCCATCCTGTCTTGCACCTGCTCCTCATGTGCCCTGGGGAGAGCTTCGCCTTGGATGTTCACACACATCCGCGCTGCTTCCAGGGTCCTTCCAGTGCCGCTTTTGAAGCGTTAATAGTGTTAAACTCTCTGCAGAATCTCATTTCTAGAAGCAAGCCTAGCTCCAGTTAACACCGAGCATTTTCTCTAAGCTATTTGCCTCTGTGAACATTTTAAGCATCTGTTAATTTTATGGAGCATTTTCTGCTTGCAAAAGCACAAGGTAAGGAAACACTTGGAGGTGAAGTTTGGTAATTTGATTTCAGTGGGAATTAAACCTCTATATATCTTTAGGATCTGAGAACTGGCATTTAAGCAGTAGATATCAATAGTGAGACTTTTAGTTTTTGTTTTTAGGGAAATGAAGCCATGGCTTTGCCAGTCCATGACATAATCTTTTAAACATCCCCACAAGCTTGTGTGAGATCACAGACGCAAATCATTTTGCATACTTTGACAATTCCGTTATTTTAGAAGACGATGCTTATATTGAATGGCTAGTATTTTTCCGCGAATTTATTATTTTTAAAATTAGTTCTAAACCTCAGTCTTCACGATTCTGGATGCTCATTTCCAGTTTCTGTTATGTTGACAACAAAACAAAGTTGTTACTCTGCCTCAGTATGGAGTCCCTCAATGCTGCTGTGCCCCTGTTGGACTGCACAATTTCATGTTCTGCTGCTCCTAATGAAGTCCAAAAGCTGCCAAAGCAGTAGGGGAAGGAGGATGGGTCTGTTTGACACCAGCATGTTGAACCATTTGTTCAAAACTGTGTCTCCTTTAATTGTGCATGCTGCATCTTAATAGCAAGCCTTGTTGAAGTTAATTATTTCTGCTGGCATCGCCCAGCATGCAAGATGTTCCAGGGTGAATCATGACGGTACCTCTCCTAGATTTTAGATAATTTATTGAAAGCTACACTCATTTGAAGGTGAAATGTTGGCAATAACCTTTAATTTAAATATTGAGGATTTCGTCAGTTCTATATGGTGTGTAGCAGCAAGAATTATCCTTGATGAGCGGAGAGGGGAAGAAAATAACTTGTCACTGTCATACAAAACACATTGGTGGGAACAGAGAGGATTGGCCGTTCTAGGCTGATATGACCATCTATGCTGCAACTTGTACCATTTACTAGCTACCTCATAATTCTGATTAAATATTCTGAAAACTTAGAATTATCTAATTTAGTTCCAAATTCATAAAGAACTCTAGAGAACTTTAGCAAAACTAGATTTCTGAGCAGCACAATAGCAAATGAAAATGAAGTTAGGTGAATGCAAGGCAATTCATATCGGAAAGGGCAGTTTATTAAATAAAGAAGAAACTGGGCAATTGAACAAATCATTAGTGTTTGTAAAAAAGGATATTTTAATTGGGTCCTATGCTCAGAGAAGTTGCAAAATGGTACAGAGAATGAAAAAAGGGAAAGATATTCAGTGAAATTTTCCTAAAGTTATTTTAGCTTGGGTGTAAGAATATATTTTATTCTGGTTTTAATTTCAGGAAGGGGTGAACTGCCAGAACTGCAATTTCATTTAAAAACTGAACCTTAGCAACACATTTCTGTCCCAAAGGTTGTTTAAATGAAGTGTTATCATGGGAAATGTCAGTCAACCTTATCTTTATGGAGCATTACCAGCTTTCTCTATGTTAAAGATAGTTATAGTTGGGTTTAATTCTCCAGTAACAAAAGTGCAGTGAGTTGCATGAAGAAATAAGTAGGCTGAAAATTTAGAAAAGTCCAAGGAAACATAGATTTACATAGATCAAAAATTAATGGTTCACACTGCAGATTACAAGTTAAGTGAGTAGTGTGAGATCCTCAAGGCATTACTGGCAGGAGAGGTCAAAGGATTATACTGGTAGAATCACAGGAAGGGACCTCTAGACATCTAGTCCAACCCCTGCTCCAGCAGGGACACTCAGAGCACGGGGCACAGGGTGGCATCCAGGCGGGCTGGAAGATCCTCCAGAGAAGGAGACTGCACAGCCTCTCTGGGCAGCCTGTGCCGGGGCTCTGGCACCCTCATCACAAAGAAGTTCTTCCTCACATGGAATTTCCTGTGTTTCAATCTATACCCATAAAGGACTTTGTCCTGTCACTGGCCACCACCGAGAAGCATTTGACCCCATCTTCTTTACATTCTCTCTTCAGGTATTCATACATATTGATCAGATCCCCTCTCAATCTTCGCTTCGCTAGGCTAAACAGGCCCAACTCGTTTAGTCTTTCCTCATACGGTAGATGCTCCAGTCCCTTAATCATCTTCCTTGCTCTATGCTGGACCCTCTCTAGAGGTTCCATGTCCCTTTTGTCCTGCAGAGCCCAGAACTGTCCCCAATACTCCAGGTGTGGCCTCACCAGAACTGAGTAGAGGGGCAGGATCCCCTTCTTGCCCTGCTGACAACCCTTCCTAGTGCAGGCCACAACCCCCTTGGCCTTCTTGGCCACACGGGCACACTGCTGGCTCATTTAGGCTGTAGGATACAGTTTAAAATCACTGAAGTTGTTCAGTCCTTATTTTGGAGGCCAAGTCCAATCTCCAAGTCATTTCTTTAGTATAAGAACCTACTGCTTAGCTGTCCATTAGCTGTGGCGGGAGCTTTTGTTTCCATTTCCAGATGCCAGTACTACAGGGATGTCATCTTCCCCACCTCCTAGTAAATAACATCAATTGTTATTGAAGACAAATGGAGAAGGGGTAAAGTGCCAGAAAGGGAGGGATTTGGTTCCATTTTGCTTTGTGGTTCTCGTAAGACCTATCTAATGATGTTCACACTATAACATAAACCTTTAATAACATCAATAATAGCAGCAGTATATATTATTATATACAATACATATATGCAGATGGTGTTTTTGGAGCCTCACAGTGATTTAAAAGGCTATAGTTCCTGCAAGATTATAATCAAAGGGCAATTAAAATAAATTTAAGACACAAAATCAGTGTACCATTAAAGGAAGCTTTACAGAAAAAGCAGTCTCCCTTATCTTGCCTTGCTGGGGTCCTGTAAATCATGCTCCAAGGCAACCAAGGTGCCTTGCGTGAAAGCAAGATCCTGCATGAGGTTAGAGCCAACAGTTGCAAGGAGGGATCTGGGATTACCCAAGTATGAGAAATGTTAGAGTCACAGAGAGGCAAAACTTCCCCAAAATAAGAGTGAGCCTCCATAGCAGCAGCCTCTTCGAGATAAGGCCCACATTCTCACAACTTGTTTCAAAGAGATGCTCAACCTTGCTGACTCCGGTGGATCTATTTAGATAGATCTCTTTAGATCTGTTAAAGAAGCGAGAAATTTGGAGATTTTTTGAAACCTGAAATGAGGCAGGTGATCACTGATTAACAATTACCAACAAGTGGCTCAAATTTTCCTTGATTCCAGCCATTGAAGCCAAATCCAGTGTAGAGAAGTGCTAGTAGATAGAAAGCTTCTAAAAGCCATTAAAGCAGCTGATTTTTTCTCACACTTTTTAACTTGCTCTCCTTAATTACTAGGAACTTTTATAGTTGAACTCCATTCCCTGGTGCCAAAAAACCCCTCGTTCGATTGTGCTATTTATTCCTAGCAAACTGTTTGTGAAATTCATTGTGGACATCAGTTCTCTTCCACCTCCCCAGTCATGTAATGTCACCACATCTTCCTGTTCGATCTCACCATCAAAACTGTATCTCTAGGTAAATAAATTACATTCAATCTGGGAAATACTAGTGCTTCTCCCTTTAATTCTTTTCTCCATAGATGTTTTTTTCCCTATAGAAATGATATCAGTTCTTAACTATTGCATGGTAGGAGCAGCATGCAGATAAGCAGTGAGTTTAGTAGGCCTCCAAAAATAGATGGCCCCATATTCTAACATACGTACAATCTGCCAGTAAATGTAAATCACGTTTTTAGAATGCTGTGAACGTTGGGGGATTGTGGATACACTAAAGTATTTATAAGCCCAGCAAATTTCATTTTTAATATTGTAAGAGCATAACCTGCACTGTGCAGATTAAATGCCTAAGTGTTAATGCAGATTTTGGGACCCGTTTTGCAGCCTGCTCTGAGAACTAGTTGCTCTGAGTACTTTGCTTTTCACTGGTGCATCTAAGAGAACTGCAAGTTGCTGTCTACATAAGAGAACAGATATATTTTATTCTCTATATGCCATGCTATATATTAAATGACTTAGCTATTCCATTTAAACTTAATGAGATGGGTACAGTGCATCTATCTGATGCCAATTGATTGCAGAAAGAACATTCAGTTTAATTAGCATGTAACTGATAAGTTCAATTACTCTATAATGATTTGGAAATTACATGAGCTACATATTTTGTGATTGTGACCTTACATAAAGCACAAAACTTGTGAGGAAATTTTAGCTATTTAATGAATGCTTTAAAAACTCTCTTCTAGGTTTAATCAGATATCAATTAGTTGGAAAAGGGAAATCTTAAATTAACATGTATTAACAGCTTTAATTGGCAGCAGTCTTCCCATTGAGTGAGCTGCAGAGTGGAAGCCCTTTTCCACCGTGGTGTGTAATGTGGCACAGAATGTACAGTCCACACAATCCCTCCCATTCTGCTAAAATTTTGTAAGAAATTCAATTATTCCCTTATACTGGAGGTGGTTCTGATACGTAATTAATTTTTGGCTTGTTTTAAAAGATGCGTGCATAATTAGCCATGTATAGAATACATTATCTCTGGTATATTTTTAAAACCTTAGTAGTTACCCTTTGAAACTAGCCTTTGCTCTTTAATTAGCAGATAACGTCTTGCAATATTAAATTTGAGATGTTGCCATTTTGGCAGCATTTGAAGTGATGCTATTCATTATGGTTGCCATGGAGTATGCCTCTTTTTTAATTTATGATTGTATGTCTTTATGATGGAAGGGTATCTTGGGGACAGCACCCACAGCATTGCTTAAGAAATGCTGCTTTATGTTTAAATACATGCTCTGGACATCAGAGTAACATGAGCGGTGGGAGATATATGTTGCATGACTCTCATGTTGCATGGATATTTCCCAATGAACTTTTTAATCGTTCTGGTAACAGAAGGAGAACACTGGGGAAGACATTGGAGGACCATCAGCCTAGTATTCAAATATAGAAGCTAGCAGAGAAGGAAACTTTTCTAAGAGATTGAAGGTGACCAAGAAGAGGTGCCTTCTCAGAACTGTCACTTGAAGTAGCGTGTCTCTTTCCTCACTGAATTCTGGAAACAGTCATTTAACTTAAGTGTTAAATTACCTAAAGTTAGAAGGTGTTAAAATACACCAGGACACTTGGGAGTGGTCCAAATATAAGCACAACTTGGAATGACGACATGCCTTTTTGTAAATAAGTCAAAAGGAAATACAGAAACAAGCAGAAAAAAAAAAAAGTTGGATTTCATTATTGATGTAAAAAGAAAAAATGTGCTAGATATAGGCTTTTATTTCCTCCTGATAGACTTCCATTAATCTTTTAAGATGTTGTAAGACTCCTAATATTTCTAGTTTACCAAGACACTATTAAAAACAACAACAAAAGATTCTGTCTTTATCCATGTAGGAGGAGGGGAAGGCTACAGACCTATTGCTTCATTCTTTGCTCACAGCCAGATAGCTTTTAGTCTCCGGATATATTTGGGTACCAGATGGCAGTTTGATAACAGAGTTGCCCAGCAGAGCAAGTGAAGTGAAGTTCCTAAATCCATCTGGGAGCCTGGTCTTCCTGCTCAGCGAAGATGGCAATGATCTCACTCAAAGTGGGACATTTGGCACCTAAGAAAATAAAACTAGTTTGTAAGTCTGGATGCTAATTCCATTTTAAGGTCTTCATTCTAAAATGACTCACCTAAAACAAAGCAGGTGGCAAAAGGACGTAACCTCCACTAAAATATTTTTCTTAATTACTTTTGGGATAAAGATTTTGATCTGGATTGCAGGAATACCAAGTCTCCCTTTCTTTGAGCTTTCTAGAGAAGAAACTTGTTTCACCCAGGTGCCAAGTACCACAAGATCCCAGTCTAAGCTGCAGCCTCTAGGCCTGGCAGAAATAGAAACAGCGGATTATGGAAGTACATGAAGAATGAAATAATTTGCATGCTCTAATTGGAGAAGGAGAGAAGATAAACTACTTCCACCTATTACCACCGCTCCAATTAGCTCAGTTCATCTTGCCCCAAATTCATTTCTGATCACAGTTGTTGAACAGGATTGAACACTTGAAGTAGCCTGAGGTACTGAGCTCGTATCTTATCGCTGCAGTATTAGAAGTGCCTAGAAAGCAAGGTAATTCCCATTAGCTTTTTGACTATCTCTAGTAGTCAGCTTGTGATGCTAATAGTGTGCAGATGCCTCGCTGTCCTGCTGTCTAACAGTGGTCTTAATGGAGCAAGACTGCATGAATAGAAAATGCTGCCTAATGCTTGCTCTAACTGCTTGTAGGGATTTTTATATCAGTTTTGCTGGTAATGTTTATAGCTGTGCATAGAACTGGCAGAAAAGAGGTTGTAGGGGGATGCTAAATCTTCATAGCAAGGAGTCCTCTCATGGTTTTATATGCTGATTTGATATTCTTTGGAAAAAGAGATACTACTGCATCAAGGCGTTGATTTTGTTCTGTTTTGCTCTAGTAACATTTCCCAAGATGATGAAATAATGCAAAAACAAATCAAGCAAATATAATTTTATCGAGGTGGAAGCATGTATAAATACACTAAGCACTGCTATTTCAGCATGGACCCTATAATCTAAAATACTGTTGAAATGGTCTTATATGATTATTCGGTAGAGTGCATGGATGTGTGAATGTGTGTGCTCGTTTTCCAGCTTCAGACTCACTGGGTCTGGCTCATCTGCTAGGCTAAGACATCAGCTGATCAATGATCAAGTCTACCAAACCATTCCTGGTGGATGCATGTCCAATTTCTTCTTCAAATCCCCAGAGAAGGAGGCATTAGGCAAACGCAGCCAGTCCTCTCTTGTCCTTACCATTGAGAATTTTTCACATTATCTGTCTTGAGTATCTCCTAACCCATTTCATGCTCACTCATCCTCATGCCATCCATTCTGGAGGTAGAAAATAAATCACTTCCTTTCTGTAGCAACTTTTCTCACCTTTGTAAATATGTCTCCTTTTATTTTTTCTTTCAGCTATCCCATTCTTCTAACTTTCACGTGTCAATCATGATTTTTCCAGACCCAATCATTCTAGATCCAATCCAATTCTCACTTTGCACAGCTAATCCTCAAAATGCAAATCCCAAACAAGTTCTTTATCAGCAGTGCTCCGTGTGGCATACTGTTCTTGTAGCAGGGTTGCTGAGCAAAGGTAAATCAATAAATTGCTTAATTATGTGGTCCTACTTTTCCTGGCAGTATTTATACTTCATGCTTTTTGCTCTAAACAAGTTTCCCTAAACTTCACTAAAACATCTCCCTTCACTTGCATTATTTGGATCTAATATGTGTTATTAAAAGCCCAATCCATTGTCCTCTGACAAGGCCATCGTGCCTCAAGACCATTCTAAAGGTACTGAAGAAGCCCAGAGAAGGCACCATCTCCTCCCATTTCATTACTAAAAACAAGAGAAGTGGTGAAAAATCTGTGAGTGTGGCTTTAATGAGCTGCAAACATGGCTCAATGATTCAATGTGAGCCAGAAATTAGTCAGTCTGAGTAGCAAAATGATTTTTTCTTTTAAAAATATCACAAAGGCATACTGTAATTTTGTATAATTACTGATCAATTGCCATTGATTTGTGGCTCTCATTCATCATCTAAATATCAACTGCTGCTAGCTTGCACACCAAACAACTGGATTTCCTTTTAATGGGCTGTACTAAATAATTACGTAAGATACACCTGGATTTCAGGATTGCAGTTATGGAAAATAGTAAAGGGAGAATGTGAGATGCTCAGTGCAACACCTAACTCGGCTGGACCTCATATAGGCACACATTAAATGTAATAGCTTGTTAGAAGCACTCTATATTTGTGCATTGCTACTGGTGCACTGCATCTACCTTGCAATCACCTGTGTTGCATGCACACAGACATCCAAACTTAAGTGTGATTTTCTGAAAACTTTAACTGTGCCAGTGACCCAGAAAAGGAGCACACAACCACATTTATGTTTGAGCATTTTCTGCATGAAAACATCCATGGAGGCCACAGGTATTTCACAGTCATCAGGGATGCAAGAGGGATAGCCTCCATTCTCTGACCAAAATCAAAAAAATCTTATACTGTTTTACCAAAGATGAGAAGATGAGTGATATGTTCAGAGACTCAGTAGTCTTGGATAATAATTTAATTCAATACTTCTTCATGATAAATTGTAATTTCTGTCATATGACATAAAGTTGCAGCAGGGGGAACTGCTTCTCTTTGCGAAGCATGAAATGGCAAGTAGAGCAAAAACTTAATTTTGCTTTCCTCTTGCTCACTTGACAGTAAATAGAGACCCAGGAGAGAAGACAGTGAATTTGGACATGCCGCAGGACTTCTGGAGCGCCACCGGGCTGTGTGTGCTGGGACGGGCGCAGCCGCAGGAGCTCTGCGAGTGCTGCTGCCCTCAAACGGCACGCGAAGAAATTGCTCGATGCGCCCTTCCTCCCTCCCACCTGAGCTAGCCGAGTTCTAGTTGACTGTCACGAGGATGGAATTTAAATGACATTGAAAATCTAGCACTAACACAGCAAATGCTATTGATTTATGGTTTTGTTTTCAAGAAGGAAGTGGCAGGTTACTGCGCAAAGAAGTGCCGTGAGATAAGGAGGTGAAATTTGAGAGAGAGAGGAGGAGAAAAAGGACTAAAAAGGACACCTATAGGAGGAGCAAGAGATGCTATAGAGACTGGCATTTGCAGGTGAAGAACATCTCTAGAATACTTGGAATAAATGTGTGGATAGGGTAGCTAGAAGAAAGAAAAAGAGGACATCTGGGGGCAGGGGATAGACAAGTCAGCTAAAAAGAGATGGGCCAAAAAAAGAGAATGAAAATGGACTGAACCACTTTTTCTCAGCAGTGGAACCTGTGCTTTAATCTCTCTCTGCTTCCCTTTGCTGCTTACTGTGCAGGGTTGTTGTTCTGTGACGCTGCATGCGGAGGCTACGCTCGCCCTGGTGCTGGCTGGGGGCTCTGGGCTACTCAACTAGCCTGACCCTGGCTCCTGCCAGTTGTGCCAATGCACGTCCTGGTAGATCTTCTGAACGGCTTGGGAAATTAAAACGACTAAAGAAAACGGGAATAAAAGAAACATGGAATAGTCAGGAATGCTGCAAGGCAAATGCATGGTAACCTCCACTTACAGTATAGGTCATATAGACTAGTCATGAAAATATTTGGATAAAGAAGATAAAAGCAACAGCCTATGATATAAATTTAGACCCATGGTGCAGGGCCTTGCTTTCGGAAAAAACAGCACTTGTGGGATATTTTTGTTAAAAGATGAAGGAGGGTCATAGTTAAGTCAAATGAACTTTCATTCAAGACGTATCGGAAGTTAGAGGCGGGGAGCCGGGAAGGGTGATTCATCTTTGGGTTCTCAGAATAGACTTGCTAAATTTACAAATTCCATGATCATTCTGACTCTCTTCTCCAGCCTTGACTGATAACAGCTGTTTACTTTGTTCCTCTTCTTAGCATCCTATTTTTTTCCATCAAAACTTGCCTGTTTGTGGAAGCCTGCTGTGAGATCCTTAGCTTGCTTGGAAGATGATGGCAGTATTGCTGGCCAACACAGTGGTCAAGGAAGGCAAGGGCGTATTTTCTGTTTTGCTTCATTTTCCACTGGCCATTTGTTGTAATTACTGTAGCAAAGACTATTTTCAGGCAAGTTCCTAGTAGAACAAAACTTTGATGATACGTTGCAGGCTATGTGGGCAATGTAAACTTAAATTCCTTTGAGAAACTGACCCTCTTGCCCTCTTTGAGTCACGAAGCAGCAATATACTGTGAACTCGACAGTCAATCAAGCAAAACGAATTGAAGAATCCTTGCCACAATGCGCTTGGGAATGTGCTAACAACCAATAACTATTTGTGGAGAATTAGTTGGTTCAATTAACTGAACAAAGATGAAGCTAATCAGATATATTATTCTTACTGTTGAGGTTGAATAATAAATTTTCTGGCTGTTGCTCTGCTGGTGCCTTCACTGATGAGTCTTTCCTTCCCTACCAGCATTGAGTCTAGAAATTGTTTTGGCATGAAATTGGAAGAGTATTAGCTTTGCAGTGCTGGCCTCAAGGATCAGCAGTGTAACGAGAAGAGGGGAAGGGAAAGCTAAAACTGCAGCTGGGGATCTGTGTGGGAATCAAGGTCTGGAAATTCAGACGGCTTCCCTAGCTCAGGGCAGGAGAGACGTTCCTGGAACAACTGCACAGCTCTGATCGTTTCCTGTATGAGAGACAATGCTATACATATGACATGGAGACAGGACAAAATTGAATGCTATTATGTAAATAAGAATCCCTATTGTAACCACAGGAAGGAATCAGCTTCAGGCACAATTCACCTTTTATACCTGAACCAAAGGTCTTTGTCACTCTTGAGCTGGGCATTTATTTGAGTAACCAAATGGATGCATTTGGTTACTCTCAATATTTTTATTCTCTCAATAGAGTGCTCTCTCAATTTTTTTATTCTCGTTTGACTCAGAAGTTGTTCCAGTTGGAGTACCAGTTCTAATCTTGGACTGCTACTAGAGTCAAATGACTGGAGATTCAGAAAATACACAGGAGTCAGAATAACCCTTATTTGCCAACATCTACCTTGACCACTTTTGCCATCTGAGGAACTACTTCCTCACCTGGGAGTCTCTTTTATAACAGATGTGTATTTCTTGGGGATGTATTTCAGCGTGTCTCAAGAACAGTTCTTGCTCGGGCTACAGGGTGTTCACATAAAGCTGAACTGTACCATAATGTATCCAAGGCAAATTTTTGAGATACCACAACCAGAACTAACTCCAGAAAGCATTATATACATTTATTATACAGTACGGAAGTAAGAAAGACTCAATTAAAGTTTATTTGATATAAAATTAACACTTCTTTCTTCCTCTTCACTGTGCTGATTATGTGAGAACAGAACAATGAAGCAGCTGCAGTGGAACAGTAGTAGAGAAATTTCTGTCAGCATTTACTATAGGCAAAATTATAAGCCTAGGGTTTCTCAGCCAGTTCAGTGAGCCAACTGGCTGCACATGTTGCAAATGCTTTTTTATGCTATCATGAACTGCAAAAAGAATACACTGAAATTTTCCTCCCTTTTGAAAAGTAAAAGAATGGTGAAAACACAGGAAAAATTACCATATTCAGCTCTTGCATTGTGCTTCTCCACAGCCTTCCAGGGCTATGATCCAAAGAAACCCTTCACTGCTTGCACAACTTTAAGTACGTACACAGTTCTGTTGGGGTCACTGCAACTTTCTTTTAAAGAGCTCTGTTGAACACATTCCTCACTTGAACTTTAGTGTGATTTGAATGTTGGTATTTTCCAAAGGAAAAGGAAAATACAATGAATTCATCTGATTTTAGTAGTTAGGGAAAACAGAATGGGAATGATCACCTTTGGAAAGCTGTCAATGAAAATTAATTGCTGAGAATAGAGTAAAACTTCCATAGACTGGCTTAGTTCAGCATCCTTCAGCTTCTTTGTCTAGAAGCTTTTTGAATCTATTCCTCTTAAATTTGATAGAGTTCTATTCCATCAGAGTGGAAAATATTGCAAATGACAAGTCTATTGAAACCTTGATTTTTATCATAAGGATTTTGAAAATCATTCTCTTTTTTTCCTCTACAGTGGAGCTGGATTAAGATAATCATTTGGCAGTGTAAATTTGCATAGAAATATACTGCCTAAAAAATCCATTTATTTGCACAGTTATAACTCAAGAATTTTTTAATGGTCCAAATATAAAATACAGTTGATGGCAGTATAGAAACGCACAGGTAACTTTCTATGGATTTAAATTTGTTGGATTTGTGATTATTTTTGTTTAATATGTCTCCAGATGAATATTAACTTTTTTTTCTATATTTACTTTTAGCTTACTTGCAGTGAAATAGGAAAAGCAGGTATTTTGATTAACATTTGGTTTAATTTAACTACAGTCTTTCTTCCCCTTGGTGAAGTACGATTTTATAGTGGAGGATTTTTAGGATGATTTTTCTTCGAGTTTCCAATGACTCACAAGGGAGATTCTTGCACCAAAAGCAATCACATATTGTAGGGAGCTATTGTAATTTTTCTTCCTTTGCAGCAGTGGACGTGCACTACTTACCTTATATTCAACTTGCCTTATATTCAGGTTCATTTGGTGTGATGGCAAAAGAACAGAGTTCTATTTCCACTTCTGTATTTTCCATTTGCCATCGATACTGCTTATCTGGTTTACATCTGACAGGTCTAATTGACTTTGAATTTTATTCACTATGTAAAAAGAAAGGGGAGTTGTTAGTGTATGAAAGAGCAGCAAAATGTGCTTCTGCCTAAGTACAGACTGCCCTGCCAGACTACACAAGCTGGCCCAGCTCGTGCTTTCTAGGCAAAGATGACTTTTCCAGGAAGGGAAACAGAGGTCTTTAGAAAAATAAATAAATAAAAAAATAAAGCTATTTGTTTCTCTTATAGTGTGAACAAAGTTTGAGATGCAGTTATAAATGCTTAAGCCAATTTAATGTTGATTTTGCGCATCTTGTAAACTGCAGTTAAGTCAGAAATTGCACGTCTTCAGCCAAGCCTTGTTATTATCCCTGCTTTTCTGAACAGTCATCAGAGTATAAAATCTGACTTTGAAGCTGAAAATGAAGCTGAAATGTTGTGTGTCATCACAGGGGTTAATTGGGCAATAACTACTTTTCCGGTCCCTTACTTTCTTTTAATGAAAAATGAAAAGCAAAAAGAAGCCAAAATAGCTTATGTTTCTATATTGCAGACAATAATGACCATCACATGGGCTGTTATAATCATCCAAGACTTGCAGCATTTTTCAGCTGAAATAGTTTAATGATACTTTTTATTACTGACTAGTATGGTTTGCTGCTCTGAAAATTAGCTCTGTAATTTTAAATATCTTTTTCCCTATGTATTATGGCCATATAAATGAGTGATATTTTTTTCCTCCCATTGCTTTTGTTTAGTTTTCTGACTCTTTCCACATTAATTTGTTTCAGCACTCTGTGAAATGGATTACATTTGTTTCTTTACAAATGAGACTTCTGGAATTCTGCACCATACTTGCCATTCAAGAAAAAAAAAGTCAACAAAAAATGTGTTTCTTTGAGAAATGAAACAGAAGTCTCATTTGAATGAGGGTTAATTTAATGAAAGTATTTAATCTTCCCCTCCTCCCTGCCCTGAAGCAAGAAGTTATGGCACTTGCTTATTTTAAGATCTCCTTGCCATGTTTATTCTGAGTCATTCTCAGTTTACTGACAGAAATGAATTTCTATTCTGTTCGGCCTGCTGAGATTACCCCACTCTGTGACAGGGAGCCAAAGCCCTTTTTTTTTTCTGGTTAGAGCATCCTTAACAGACTGATCTAAAGAACTCATTACAATATTTTCACTTAAATTTAGTAGTACTTGTCACACACGTTCCTGTTACTTTTTTGTGTGACCAGAAGAAATAGAGAGGAAAATGACAACTGTTTTCAGGGTGAAATCACATGCTGTTGGATTTGATCCAGGGGATTTCACTCATCCCTGAACTATACCTTAACCTGAACCACCCAAGGAGTTGAGAGCCCATCCCAGTACCAGCCCATTAGTATCACACGACTGTTCTCAAGCAAAGCCCTTTCCAGCTCCATATTCATGTTCTTTATAACAAGATGTAGCCCCATGGATCGCCCTCAGCAGAACGGCACCTGCGTTGTGCTATTTATTTCAATGGCAATTCACCATTGAATAGTTTAACCGTAGGGAGAGTTTGCACCCTCAGGCTGTCATCCTGCCCCTCTCTGTGCTCACACCAAGACAGGGGAAGAGCAAACGCACTTGGCTCTAGGCACTCTGTTGGCAGTGGGAGAGTTTCTAAATCGGGAAAGCCTCTGCTTTGTTCAGAGGAGACGGATAAACCTCTGCCCTGACGGACCTCTGACGGGCAACGAGGGGGCTCACAGCTCCAGCCCAGCTCTATGGAAATATTCCATTAGTTGTAGGGCCTATGACAGGAGTATGTTTTGTCCTGCAGCCTCATACCTGGGTTGGAAAGGTCTCCTTGTGGCCTTTTGGCTTATGTTCTGTGTTTGTGGCAGCAGCAATAGCAGAGGATCTTATAGGAGTACAGTGCTTTGTATTGATACAGCTCTTCTATCTTGAAAAGCCAGTTTCCACCTAAATGTGCACACCTATACACAGCTACCTAAACTTGCAACAACTTATTTTTGTTCCGAATCCTCATCCCGCCAGAAATCCATGAGAACTGGCCACATCTATTTCCTTGATGTTCATCTTCTCACCTCAGGGCAACCACAGAGACCTTCCAGCAAACTTTGTTTCCTGTCTAGCACTCCCCAACCCACAGCCAACCAGAGCAGAGCTGCATGCTGCTGCTGATGAGCTTGGAGTATGATGAAGAACTTTACGAAGAGAAACAGTTCTCTACCTATGCATTTCAGCTCAATTTAGCCTCTGATGCTGTGAAAAAATATCAGGTAAAATATGTTTCATGGAAAATTTCTATCTTTTATCTATCTTTTAGCAAAATTAAGAAATTGTACCAAAGAAAAATGAGTAGAAGTCAGGGTATCCTTTCTCTTTCTCCCACTTCCTGCCATATTCTTATAGCTGTAACTGAACAATGTCTTCATCACGACACATTAATCTCTTGAATGATGCTCTCTAGAGAATATAGACACCAAGGGCATCTCCTTAAGTGCAGCCCCCCTGGCAGGCTCAGCAGCAGAGGTTGAGCAGCTCCCGAAGGGCATTGCCTGAGAGGAGGACACCTTTCCAGGGGAGCAGTGAAAGAAGCAAGAGGCTGGAGATAAAGGCAGCCTCTGTGCTGCATGGTAGGTTGGTGGGCTCAGCCACAACAGGAATGGAGCTCAGGGAGTCAAGAGGGAGGAGGTACAAAGAACATTTTTTGTGGTGAAATGGCATGTCATTTCTTGAGATCTCAGTTAAGACACATGAGAAGCTAGTAGCTACTGTACACACCATTGTAACTAGCAAAGACACGATCTGAACGGAGACAGATGGAAATGTCTTGTTAAATGATCTGCTTGTGTCAGAGTCTGGTAATACCCAGTAGATGAGGCAGAGGTTATTAGTCTTTTTTTAAAAAAAAAATTTCCACCTGTTGGATTGCATTTCAACTAGGGGTGTGATCTAGAAGTACACTTTGAAATATCTTAATCTTTTCTCTTTGCTCCATTACCCACAGAAGCTCAAGACTCCAGTTACAGAACAGGTGTTGTGGGGAGAATCACGGTCTCCATCAACTAGTCACAGCTACCAAAACCTGCATGTTATTACCAGTCACTTTGTGGTGCTCCTGACTCCCATCATGACCTGTTTCACACTGTAAATATAAGTCCAACTCTGTACATGGGAATACGTGGTGTAAGGAAATATTTATCCGGATGTTGGGAGAGTTCTTGTAGTCATTTGTCCTCCTGAGCACATCCCACCCATTAGAGCATTCAAAATTGGATACAGTGTCTTGATGCCTAGTGATAGCTTTTGCTAGTGCTTTAGGTTCTGTTAAAATATGCATTAATAAATACAAACAAGTCATCAGGGATTGTTTGCAGTACAGTGTTATTGACAGCAATGTCCAGAATGTATGTCCTCTCAAACCATTACTATCTCAAGATGTAAATCCTTAATGATACCTTGTATGTCAAGCCTGGGTATTATTTAGACAGTTATAATAGCCGTGATGTTTCAATGAAAATGTGTTCTGAACAGAAGTCACTGCACTTTTCACTGCATGCTTAATCACATTTTCAGTCAGTGTATTGTGAGCAACATTTTAAAACCAAGAAGACTGCAGTTTACAAGAGATTATAACGTTTGACAGGGTGAAAACATCCTTCAAGTCACAGTCTTCAGATGAACTACACCTTTAGAAGATCCATCTGAAGTAGGGAAAATTGGTACATGCTGATTTGTAGATGAGAAAATATGGTTGCAGACAGAGCAAATGACGTTCTCAAGGTCACAGCAGATTTCCTCCTACATGCTCCTGTCCCTGGATCTAGATCAGGGTAGTACCATCATATTACACCACCTTCCCCTGCTGTGACTTGATGATAATGGAAGTGTTGTTGATGGGACCTCCTGCTTCGTCTTCAAATGAGAACCAGAGCAAGGCCTAGCTTCAGACTCCTCTTTCGTACCTCTTATAAAAGAGAGCAGATCACTGGAATAACATCAGAGGAAATTAGTTCAGTTTTCGTAAAACCAGAATGTTTCTAATGGGCTAAAAGGGATTATTATGACTTTGCAGCACTAGCACTCTCCAGCTTTGCCTCCCCTGTGGCTCCATTCTGCACTGTGTTGGGAGTCTTCAAGTCCTGCCAGGGTCACGGCTATGCGCTGAGGGCAACAGCCCTTGGGTGTGCTCTGCTGAGCGCTGCGCACAGGCCACTTCAAGCCTTCGTTTGCCTACAAGCACAGGCATCCTCAGCAGGCAATATATTTGCAGTTTGCCCAATTCACTCAATTGATCTTGCGGCCCAGTATGTTTTATACCACTGTGTAAAGGTGGTGTCCAGAGAGCCTTGCTCTAAAGACACTTATCGCTTTTGGCTGTTCACAAAAGTACATAAACACGTCCCTTGGCATCGTGATGTGAGGATCTTCAATACTTTTCTCGTCAGAAACTGCCAATGCAGATACCTGAATTTTTTTAGCCCATATGTAGATTTACTGAGTGAGAGCAAAAGGGGATGCGCATCCTTCTCATTCACTTTCCCCTTCCAAAATACTCTTTTGCTACATTTAGGCTGGGTCCTTCCAGTTCATCTTCCCTCTTATCCCACATGGCTGAAATTGCTCTCTTCTAGAAATGCTCTGTCCTATCCCATTTCCTCTTAGAAATCAGCCAGTCTCTAATTAATCTTCTGGATAGAAAGCTGGCCCTTGCAGACCAGCATGACAGGTGACTCATGTCTTTGCTTCTGCCTCCACCCAGATACGGCACCCTGAGTCACTGTCCTCACTCCATCACTCTGTCTTCTCCCCTCCAGTTAGAGACTCTCAGTTGACATGTGCACTAAACGCCTGAGCTGCTGGACAGCCCCAGTGCGCTGAGGTGACCCGCAGCTCCTGCCACGCCGCTGTGTTGTCTTCCGTCTCTGTCACATGCTGCTGCATTCAGGGACAAAGTGGCTCCTTCCACATCTGCTGGGAAAGGTTAGCATGAAGATGGGTGTGGGAACATATCTAAGTGACGGAGGCCTTCCTACGGGAAGCAACTACAAAGAGCTGAGCTAAAGAAGATAGTGGATACTCCCTGATCTGAAGGAATGTGATCCTGGAAAGTCCCTGAACTGCAAGCATGATAAAGTTGGGCAAGACGGAGCTGTAATTAAGCTTGTCAGTGAGAAATAAGGACTTGTGCACAGATCAATGGTGTGAATACATGCCCATTATCCACAACCAACCAAGTGCGGTAGAAAACACGTGCACAGATACTGGTTATGTATAAAGCTATGCAGGATTCACACGTAAAGCGAATTGGACTTTCTTCACGTTGAAGTGTCGTTCATTCCGTCTTGCGGTAGTGGTCCTCGGCAGATGGGAGTTACAAAGTCCTGCCTCACAGTTTGGTTCTTCAGTCACTTCTAGACATGAGCATCGGAGCTAATCATCTGGTTAATTAAACTGTCTCAAATATATGACAATATTGGGCTTTGGCCTAGACCTTTTATTTATCTGACCATCCCCAGTTCTTCATTTGGCAATGTATCGAAATGTACAGATGGATCAAAACAGTTCATCATCTCCCAGTCAAACACGACTCTTTGCAAGTAGTAGCTGGTGTTCACAGGACTTAAATTATATATACGCAAGCTGGAAATGCTGTGAATATTCAGGCAGCCAGGAAGGACACAGTGCCCCACAGGAGTGGGTCTCCCCACCTCCATCTAACCTGCAGGCATAAAAGAGACCCTGTGGATGGGAAGACTCCTGTCCTTGGACCAAGCGGTCACACACTGCTCCAGCAGTGAGACCCGTTACTGCCAGAAACTGCTCACCAGCTCACAGACCCCACACGCTCACAGACCTGATCTGACATTCTCTAATATATGTATTCCAGGAAAGTGAGCAGTGAGCGGAAAACATTTGATTTAGCCAGATGAATTGCTCATTATAAATTATTTTTTTCAGCACCAATACACATCAACAAAAGGGTTTATTCTCCCTTCCTTCACGCATGCAGAGTTCTTCTGTAACAATAATGGGGGATACCCATAACAAATACATTAATATTTTCTCCTGGTTCTTCTATAGCCTTTTGCTTACGATTTATGTTATTTAGAAATGGGTATAACACAAGGGGATAGAAATATCAGTGTTAGGTTCCAGTCCAGGGAGCTGGAGAAACCTGTCCTGGGCACATACAGAGGGGACACATTCCAATCGGGATATATTTTGCAGCTCAGTATTAGAAATGACATTTCTTTATTATAAGATTTCCATGTATGCGACAACTTCAGCTGTATCGTTAACTCCCTTCTCTGCTTCCCCTATTTAAGAACATAATGTAGTGTAAGAACCGGACATAACAGTGTAAGAACTGGATGAGACTGATGGTCCATCTAGTCACAGAGTCCAATGGTAAGGGATGCCTGCTCAGAAAAGAGTGGAAGAAATTCTTCTTTCAACTTCCAGTTTATAGCTTAGGATCTTCATGAGCCAGGAAAGTGTCTTTGTGCAAGGCAATCTAATTCTTCCATGAGTTTATCTCTTGTTTTTTTGAACTCATCTAGAATTTTGGCTAACGTCTCTCCTTGTTCTTCAGGTTTATGATATCCTTTATTCAGCCTATAGAAACTCACTGATTTCTGCAGGGCTGAAACCGAGGACCTTTATTTAGGTTTAAACACAATTTATAGAAGGTCCCGACTCCGGGGCAGACCCTGCCCGGCAGCGTGCGGAGCCCAGCAACCCAGCCAGCCAATCAGCGAGAGGATCACGCGCGACGCTGTCCAATCAGCTTCCTGGTCACGCGCTGGCCGCGTGGCTGCGGCTCCCGCCTTCCCGCTCAGCCCCGTGCGCTGAGGAGACGCTGCCCCGCGCCGGCCCCAGGCCGAGCCCGGCGCTTTGTCTCTGCACTTTTAACACGTTAATTCCGATTTTCTCTTTCAATCTCTTATAATGTGCTTGCAGGATTTCTCAGAAAGGAAATGGGAAAGTTCCATCCTTTCCTGACTCCCTTAAGATCATTCAAAAGAGAACTGTGATGTATGGGAGATTAGGTAGCAAATTTTGAGATCCAGTAACTTATCTGGGTCTGTTACCCTGTCTGTTTTAGTGCGTATTCTGTGGCTCCAGATGGAAAAATATTTTGACTTGTAAATTAATAATTAAATATCTGCTTGAAATGTTTGCGTTGCATATTCCAGTGCTCTCATTATCTTTTTTCTTTGGTCTCTCATATTTTTGTCATCATCTTGGTGTTCCTGCTCTTGTGCTAGCCCCATCCCAAGGGTAGGGTAGAATGACTTCAAGAGAGATGTTGATAAATAATACCAGATTGGGGCTGTGTAAACAGTGTTAATCTTTGTTCTGTTCTTTCCTCCTTTCAGCCTTCTAACTAAGCAAGCAGAGAAGAGGAGTCCGTGTGCTCAGTCTCCTCGGGCTATCCCTGTCCTACCGAAAGCCTCTCTGCGAAGGTTACTCAGGAGAAAGACAGGGAAAGCTTCATCTGTAAATAAGCACCAGGAAAAATAATAAGAGAAGCATCAGAGGATGCCTAGCAAGGGTGAATAGCAGAGCAGACGTCAAGAAAGATGGATAATGTCTTTCGCAACAAAAAAAAAATCCCGGTGTGCCTTATAAATAATTTGACTGTGGCAACAAAGAATAATCAGCAAATGTTAGAGATTCCTCTGAAAAAGACTCCGGTGCTGACTCACTTGCAGCAAGCCTTAAACCCAGGGATGTCCCTGTTTCACTAAAAGAAATGACAATGTTTTAAAGGGTTCAATGTAGCCAAGTGTTCTGTCATTGAACCTTCAACTCCGTTTGGGAGTCTCCGCAAGGTAGACACAGTACATTTACCATCCCTCATCACCTGCATAATGAAGTTGATGATATAAATTGGTAATAGACAGCCGTATCTGGTGGTGTGGATAAGGAAGACGCAAGAATTCTTGCCTTCTGGGGCTGGATGCACAAGCAGTGCTTCAAGAGACGTAGCTGGACCTGTAGCTGAACCAGTTGAGCCTGTAGTTGAACCAGGCAGGGCAATGAATTCAAGGACTGGTAGCCCTAGTTCAGCTTAGACATGGATCCGCAGGGCAAGTTTCAGAATCGCCTTCTGATTCTTCATCAATTGCCTGTTCATTTCTCTCCTCCCACTTACTTGGAACTGGGTTAAAAGTTCCAGACACTTCAAACTGCAGGAAAGCATAATATTTACTGAAATCTGCATTTCTTCAAAGATTTTCACATTCCCTGCGTACTCAGTGATGTCACCTTCTGTGATAACAGCCTTGTTTGGGCCAGTTTTGTTTTATTTTCAATAAAGCCAGTGAGATTTATGGTTGTCATCCCTCCATTTTTTGAGTTTATTTTACCATGTGACTGATCTTATTGTAAACAAAGTTTTTGCCCCTATTTCCAGTTTAATTTTTTATTCTATACTTGAGGAAAATTGAGGAAGCCATGACTTGAGTCTTTGCCCCAAAGGA
>JAWLRI010000995.1:2352841-2435434 GCA_034781795.1 Crypturellus tataupa | reverse complement strand
CTATTTCCAGTTTAATTTTTTATTCTATACTTGAGGAAAATTGAGGAAGCCATGACTTGAGTCTTTGCCCCAAAGGATTGAATAATAAATGGTTATGAGAAAGGAAGTCAAAAGGGCTAGCAGTATTAGCTCGACTTTACAGACAACAAATGGAAAACAATGGATGTGCTTTTTTTTAAGTCTTTCGTAAGAAAAAAAATGTTGTCAACATTTGTTACCAGTGTAACTGAATCTCTTATCACCAGAGAGAGAGAGGGAAAAATGAGGTGATTAGATTCAGTAAGGATGTAACCAAAAGGCACTGAAATAAAGAGGAGCCTCGTGTGGCTTTTGCAGCTCTGTGCTCAAACCACATCCCTCCGTGTCGGAATCCATCAGATATTTACTTTCTCATCCCTCATAGGCAGAATCTGGGGATCTCAGTACATGGTCCTGTCAGAGTAAAAGCAAATAGCAAGTACAGAAATCCATTATTCCTTCTCTCTTCCTTTCCTTTCCTTTTCTCTCCCTACCGCTTTATTTTTTTCCATTGTTACTGCAAGTTTTGATCTCAAGGAATGGTCTTGTGTGTGCCTCAGAAGTGACAATACATTTTAAACTCTTTTTTTCTTTTCTTTCTTTCTTCTTCTTTTTTTTTTTTTTTTTTTTTTTAAGCTAGAATCCATTAAACCCCCCCATTTGTATTCAGGACATTTCAGCACTGAGCATCATGAAGGGAAGAGATCAATAATCACATTGTAAGACCCAAGTTCTCGCTGTGGCAGGCTAATGTAAACCAGCTCAGGTCTAATACTGGATTCACTTCTCCTTCATTTGTCCTTCAGAATTAGTGCCATCTTCTTTTCTTTCACCTAACTATCCTTTGGACCCACCATTTTCCCTTTTCAGCTATGATAACCTTGTTTTACTTCTTTGCAATTTATTCATATATCTGTTTTTCTCCCCCTTGATTTATCTTTTAGGAATTACTACTGGGAGGCTTCATGCTTGCAGAATTATCTTTGTATATCCTTTATTTTAATGACCAAATGCCACTTTCACTCATCTCTGGCACTACAGACTTGCTGCAGTATTTTGTGGCAGGGTTATCTAGTCAGGAGGAAACGCACCTTTAAAACCAGCTATTACTATTATCACTGAAGAAAAGATGGTAGAAGATCTTTGGACATGTACTGTGAACTCTCAGTATGACAAAATAAGCTATCACTTCCTAAGAGAAAACTGTAAAGATGCCAGTCAGGAGAGGCTCCTTATTTCCTTTGGTTTTCTGCAAGGTTTTCACAGCACAAGCAATTTCTTAGTTAAGTTTTGTCACAATTAACACAGATCCCTCTCCCTTCCTGCTCTGCCTTTCATCTATCCCCAGGCTTTAGCATCCCTTCCAGGTTTCTGGGGCTGTCTAAAAATAATTGAAGCACATTTTATTTTTGTTGTCATTGTTCTTATTCTAAAAACTACTTAACCTCCTCCAAAATTAGTTCTTGGAATTACAGGGGCCTCTTCCAGGAACAAAGCAAATGCCAACAGTGTGTGCTGTTATTAATGCTGCAAGCTGGGAGAACTGGAAGAGTTGGGCTCTTAGCCAAAACCCAGCGTGGCCGGTGCACAAAGAGGATGTGCTGTAAGGGATGGAGGAGAGCAAAGCCCTGAATGTAGAATCAATGCCTAAAAATAACGCAGCAAAAGGTCTAACTGGCCAAAGTGAGATGCCCTTCTGCGTGACCATGTGCCAAGTCGAGGGGGAATGCAAGGATGTGTTAATGCCCGACTCACTGCTGGTTTGTGTCCTGCTGAATCTGGCAGCCGCACCGTTTCTGCTGTTTGTCACAAAACTCCTGTGTTGAGAAACCACATGAAAAACATTCTGGAGGGGAAAAACATTGGCACAAGAATTTCCAGGTGTCAGTCCCTACAATGAAAGCTTCTTTTAGATACAGTATCAAATCCTTCTAATCTTCTAAGATAGTATCAAAATTGTCTATTCTACAACCTTGTTTGTTACTAGGTCTCATTTTTCAATTCTTCCCCTCTTCCACTGTTATTGTACAGACAAAAAATAAGCTTTGAATGCTGCTGTCTGAATAGAAATGTCCTGGTTTTGAAGCACATCATTCTTAAATAGCTCTGACTTTATAGGTGTGAAAATTAATAAATGAGGTTTAGGCTAAAAGATTGTTTGTTAAAATCTGGAGCATGGAGAAAACAGTCAACAGACTCAGACCCGATGTGCTGAATGGCAGCGCTCTTCAGAAGAACAGCCAGCAGATTCCATAGATTTTATAATCTTTTCCTGAAAGCAGGAGATGCAGGGGGGAAACTGGGGTACAGTTTGAAAATTGCAAGATTCTCAGAGACAAAACTGTAAACTCTTTCTCTGTAACAAAGACCATCCACATTTGGTCAGCATAGACCAAATCCTGAAGATGCAGCGAAGATGTGAACAATTTTCCTCCATTGTTTGTTTTCTCCATTTCACTTAGGCGGTTTTGGGTTGGCTTAAAGTGTCGGAGCCAAAATGCTGGTATGGGAGAAGCGTTGTGCTGCTGTTTGAACATTCTGCATCAAGGCATCTTTGAAATGGCATGAGAGGGGGAAAAAATGTTCTCCTCAGATTCTTGAACCAGATTTTTAATTCCAACACGAAAATAAGTGGAATCCATGTCTGGGCTTCCCCTGGCCTGGTCTCCAACTCAGCACTGATCCTTTCCAGTTTTATTTATGTTTTATTTTCCAGCAACTTTCAAATTTGACATTGAATCATAATCCACAAAAGGCATAAGAACCTAGATGCTTCAAATATTTTCAAGACTTACAGTAATATTAGGAGGTAGCCAGAGTTTCATACTGTTCTTATAACCGTCTTGAGCATCCAAAGGCAGAGAATTGAATTTTGCAAATAATTACCAGAGTGTTTCAGGGTGAAATTTCTGTCAGTAAAAATAAGGCTTTAATTTTTTTCTTTGTACTGAAATGGGAAATTCTCTTGCTTTGAGCAAACTGAACATATGTTTATCCCATGTGAAAATCTGCCATTAGCGCCCACAAGCTTCTAGTTTACACAACATCTATTTTCTTTTGCAGTGGGTAATGAAAGAAGTGTCACAGCCACCCAGGCTCTTTTATAATCTAGCAGACTGTTATTTCAGGTCCTTGGGGCAAGGGACATGGCATCTATTGCTTTTGACAGATTCCTGATGTCGTACACAGAAACTAAGCTAAATTATATGTTTTTAAAGGATCTGCTTTAAATTCCCTTCAAAAAGACAAAAATAAAGCAGAAGAGATTTCTTCTTTTTTTTTCCCCCACACCGTGGATTCTATGACGCGTGATGGGAAGAAGAAAATCTTTTCTGGGTTTTGTAGTGATGTTTAGGCCAGCACTGTGAGTTGTTTTCTTTGTTTTTAATGGCACAAACTGCCTTGAGTTGAAGTTAAATCTCTTGTAAGCCACGCAAGTGAAAATTAACTTCTTGTCCTTCTCTTTTTGCAAAGCTGTCAGAAACGTGTCAGTTCTCTCCCTCACTTTTTTTTTTTTTTTCCCTTAAAACGTTGTACACATCCCTGCTCCACGTCCTTCTCATCTCAGAGGTACAGGGATGCACAGCTGACTCACGGCTTTGCCTGTGCCAGCACAGGGGGACAGCGCTTTGCACAGCGTTAGGGGTGCTCCGAGCTCCCAACCCAGGAAGATCATCCATAATTTCAAGCCTGGAGACAGTAGCAGAGTATTTGATGAGGGGATCAGGAAACTGGTAGCAGTGGGTGGACTGGTGCCAATGCAGCGCAGCCTGTGAAGTCTTCTAATATATGAGCGTTTGTTTTTGCGAAGCTCCTTCCTACACAGTCCAGCTTTTTCACTCAGCAGTCAACTGTAGGCCAAGCAAAAGAAAGAGTAACTGGAAGCTCTTTGACAAGGGCACTTAGAGCTTCATGGATCATAGAATCGTAGACTTCTTAAGGTTGGAAGGAACTTTTAGAGTTCATCTAGTCCACTAAATGAGACTATAAGATGCAGCTACTTAGATAGCTGCAAGATGGGTTAAAGATGCTACTACTTACAGGAAGACTTCCATAAACTGGCCAGCCTGGGATGATTAAACAAACTGTGAAACACAAGGGAGCATTGTTAAAATCCTATGTGCAATATTTGGGAGGTTATAAATTCTGTTCTTACACTGACTTTTTTTGTGCAAGTTTTGTGCAGGAAAAGATGGTCTTAGAAATCAAACTTTTCTACCGCGTGTTTCCAGTGTTGAGCACTGTGATTTTATCACAGTGGATGCTTTAAAGGTATCATGTGAAGAGTCATAAGATTTTGTGAGACCTTCAGATTTAACATAAAACAGAGAGCATTTCTTGCCCTCATGAATTTGAAAGACTTAAAAAAAAAAAGAAAAATGTCTTATTATTCAAAAATTAAATGGGAGTAGGTTCTGGGGGCCATTGGGGGATGCTTTTCTGAGACCAACTTAAAACTGAATAGAACGAAGGTCTGAGGGAAAATCAAAACTAACTAAACTTTTCCAGAACTCAGGAAGAATTGTTGGGATTGAAATCTGGCTAAAATTTCCAGTTTGTTGTGCATGCTGTTCCATGTGACTCAGCAGCATTTTGAGCATAAAGATTTAGACTTGACAGAAATATGTAACTGAAAGGAGTGAAAAAAAGTTGTTTTTTTTTTTCTTTGCTTTTTTTTTCCCCCCTATCAAGTTCCTTATTTTGATCTTGAAAACTTCACTGTTCCTTTTGGAGATGCATGTTCAGTGGGGAAGAGCAATCCCTCTTCTGCTTGTATTTTGCATTGTTCCTACCTGCTTATTATGTGAAGGGATCTTTGGAGAGAGCCTGATAGACACATCTGTAATATCAACCGGAGAGTATTTCAACGGCACCTTCTCCCCCTCCTCATTACACAAACATCTCTCTCGCAGTGTATTGGCAGCCGCATATCAAAGACAGCTGTTAGAAGGGAGATGGAGAAGGGAGCCACTGCAGACTCCATGTTACCTCCCTCCTGCTGAGCAGTTCCAGGCGCTTTGGAGCCTCCTCCCGGTTCCTCGCCGTCTCCCCCACACCTCCTTTCCCAGCCGCACATTCTGTCTCCTTAAGAAGTCACGCTGGCTTCTCAAAACCTAAATAGAACATTATGTTAGATTAATTGGCTAAGAAAACATCCACAGAATGAGGGGAGGGGGGAAGAGGAAGGCTCGCTTGTCAGAAATGTCATCTTATCATGCTGAGAATCATAGAAAAGGGGAAAAGAAGGATCCATGTTATAAATGAAAACAAAATGCTGCCTGGAATTGATTGACAGTAACTTAGAAGAGGGAAGAGAAGAGAAGCTGGGGAAAGAAGGGTAAAGACAGACATAAAGGCCCATCCTGATGGCTGCCAGCAAAGCAAGCAGGGCTCCAAGGAGAGATCCCCATTGTCCCTATGGCAGTGGAGCACCCAGCCGTCCTGTCACCAGCGTGCACAGAGAGGGGCCACGTGGGGTCCTCAGAGCATGCACCCATGGGAGGGAGTGCACTGAAAAGGAGGAATGAAGATCTCCTGGCAGTTCATGTCCAAGAGCTTGTCCTTGGGCCCAATGCCCATCTTTTGGTGAACTGGCCCCTTGAGAAACTATGAGTACAATCTGAGCACTGCGTTACTTGTAGTGGTCATATCCTACCTGGTAGCACCACCGGCTGCTTCGCATGGTTGCCAGAGCAGGTCCCATGCAAACTCCCTCCTTTGCCATCGTTTTTCTCTTGTGAAAACTGTCAGAAGAGCTCTGCACTCTCTGAAGTTGACTTAAAGACTTCTGTTTCCCACCTCTCAGCATCTGCTCTCCCTCACTAGAGTTATTTAATGGGCTCCTTGCTGACTCCGGGTAACTTGAGCTCAGTTTCCTGCTTCTCACTAGTGGTTTCACAGCCCAACATGTTCCTGCTGTTCTGAAGTCTTTGTATATTTTGTTCTCTGTTAAACTCTGTCCATCACTGGATTCTCTGTGAACTGGGGCATCCTCTATTGCCAACTCGGTGGATCTTTATTCCTCCTTTGTTTTTCCCGCATACTATTTTCTTTTTAGAGTCCAAAAGAAGTCTATAGGGCTACTGATTTAATTCATTTTGTACCTTTAGGTACAGAATGAATTTAGTATAATCCACTGCAAGAACTATTTTGGTTACTGTTTTTCAAGAGGGAATCAAACACCCATGAAAACAAAAAAACTTAAGATTTCCAACATGGGAATTTTGGGCTTTTCGTGCTGCTTTCTGTGCCAAAACTATACAAAAAGATGTTTTTTCATTCACTGTGACTGACCCTGGTAGACATGAAGCTGCTATGCAATAACTAAGAATATTTTTATATGTAAGCTAATTTTTCAAGAAACCTACATAGCCCACATTCAGCATGCCAAAAAATATCTTTATTTCATGCCAAATATTTCATGCTGAAATTCAACAGATGATGCAAAATCACTTCCTTCACTCAGCTTTGCAACTGATTTTCCTTCCTACATAAGGGCCAGGTCCCAGATTCGTAGGTGATAACATGTCAAGGAATGGAACAGGATCTAGGTATTACAAAAAAAAAAAAAAAAAAAAAAAAAAAACAAATTAGTGGTGGAAGGGTAGTGCACAAAGACCGATTGCTTGGAGAGGGTTCTGAATATGGATCTCGGGAGGTTCTCAAGATTAGGTTAAATACCTTATCACTTCCCTTTGACTAGTGCTCTGTCTTTGAGACAGGAGAAAGAAGTTACTGGCCTTGCGAGGTTCCTCCCACTCCTGCTTTCTACAGCTCCAAGATAAATAAAGTCCTAAACCAGAAGAAGGAGATATGAAATAACTAGCTTCTCCCTTGGATGAGACAAAAGTTCAATTTCCTCTCCCACCTGAGGGGATGTGACTACCTAGCAGAGCTGCAGGCATGAGGCTTCCTCCTGCCCTTCCTCGCTCTCATTTTCCGCACTCAGACACTGACATCCACAGTGTCTCAGTGGAGGAGACACCATCCACACCTCTCCACGTGGCATGTCTTGGTGTGAGGCAGAGTCCCCTCCTTCACTGAGCTTTGCCAGTGCTGCTGCTTGCCAAGTTGCAGGATGCCTCTTTGTTCTGTCACATCGCTGGACCATCTCACAAGGAGATTTGTTGTTGTTGTTGCAAAAAAAGAGATATAAGCAAGCGGTGTTTGCAAACCCAGACAGCATATTAAAGCGCCTTTGGGAGGGATTTCTCCCTGTGCTGTTTGTTGACCATTTGTTTCCTTTAGTTGAGCACGCCAGAACCAAGTATGTCCAATGCTCTTTCCCTATGTTAAGTGCCACCTGCCACGGAAATAAAGAAAAATCTATCAGTCACTTCTCCTGCAAGGCTTTCTGGAAGAAATGCTGGCAAAAGCTCCATGCTACTCTCCTTACTGCATTCCCTTCTCATCAAGACTGCAGTGTGACTAGGAGCAGGAACAACACAGAAAATCCATCTATCTCAATAGTACTTCAAATCTAAAACTTAATCTACAAATAAGTGACTTACCCTCAGCACCTCCACAGTAATTGGGCTCAATTTGAGATCTCTTGCAGTAGCAATACCTGAAGGAAAGGGCAGTAACTATAAATAGATGAAGATAGAAGGTATTATTAGAAAAACAAAGGTAGATTAAGTAGAGAGGAGGAAAAAATACCAGGCTAGCCACTCCAACATAAACAAAATAGAGTAAAATTAGAGCTGGCCGTAGGCAGAGCTTTGAATGAGTGGAGAGTGCTTGCTGCCTGCTGAGCAAAGGCAATTCTGCCCCCACACTGACGCACAGATCTTGATTCATTCCAGTCCAAACAGGTACTACAGCTGCAGTTTGGGGCTGCTAGCTTGGAGGAAAAGCAAAACAGAGGACTAAGCCAGACCGGAGAACACTACACCCACTGGGTAACACAGATACAACTGCTAGAAGGGGTGCAGCCAAAATGTGCCTTTTAAGAGACATAGAGCTGCTGAATGGTTTAACCACAGCTTCCACGACAGAGGTGTGATGTGAAGCTGCTGTGAGGAGCAAGGCAGTCATCAGTTTTCCCTGTTTTTGAGATTGGATGGGAAGTGATAGGATTGTTAGGCATTGGGGAGGCTCCAGCACTGGAAGCCTGCACATTGGATAAATGTCTGTTGGAGCAACTTACACAGGGTCTGTCCTCCCTTGGTCATTGCCAAGGTGACCCTTCGAATTCAAAGGGGATCCAAAGATCCCCTTTGAATTTATGGTGTTCATGCTGTGTGAAGAGGTGTTCCCAGACGCTGTGGGTCCTTCCCTACAGAAGGCAGACGCAGACGAGCACCACTGCCCATCAAAGCCCCAGAGGTTGCTGCCATCTCCTGTGTAGATACCACCCTCGGGGCCTCCCATCACTGCAGCTCCTTGAGGTACAGAGCAGCCCAAGCAGTATCAGCAGATGTGGTTAGTAAGACCAGAACATCTGCAGTTTTGCTGGAGTTGTTTTGTTCATGGTTAAAGTAGAACCTCAAATCTGTTCAGAATGTCACACACAGAGAAAGTCCCTTGCTCAATAGGCTTATTTATTTATTGGAAATAGAAAACCTAATGGTCAAAGCCACTGATTGCAGATATTTTTTTCCATTAAAAATAAAATTTCTTCAAAATATGTTTTTGAGATACCATAAGATTTTCGCTGTGAAGAACAGAGGAATGGAAATGAATGTTAAAATGTAGAAGAAAATGTGTATGGGCGAGGGAAGAAAGGAAAAGGCATTTCTGTGATTTCAAGATTTCACTCCTACCAGGAAAGGAGACAAGTGGTGGTGCCCAGCACTTTGAAATATTGCCTATCAATTAAAGGGAAACATTTTGAATAAAATAAAAAATATTCTTAAAAAAAAAAACAAAGGGCAACAGCTTGTACCATATGGGTCAGCTGCTAAAAATATGTGTCTTAAAGGTGAACTTCCTGTTCTATTTTATACACAGGATCAGCCAATCACAGCAAATGTTAATCATAAAGTACTCAGTCCCACGTAACCCAGAAAGCTCAGTGCTCTGTGAAGCAAATGGAAGAAAATTTCAAGATCATTGGTAACAATTTTTTTATTTTTGACCTTCATTACTTGATTTGCTTAGGAAATGAGCATTGTTCCTCATCATCTTGACCTTTAAAAAACTCCGGGGAGCACAAAGGAAGGAGGAGGGACAGCTGACGTTGTGAACTCTGTTTCCTACTACATCACATCTTCACTTATTTGTGCCTCTGTTGTAAATAACATTGCAAGACACTCATGTAAAGCTGCTATATTAATAGGTTCATAATTTATAATTTTTATGAATTTTTCAATTTCAGAAAAGCTGAAATGTTTCTGAGACATTTCACCTGAAAATGAGATAGACAAGAGAAGCTCTTTGGCCTTACTGGTAGATGTTACAGTTAGGAATTCTGCAACCTTGAGCACCAGTACTTGGGATAGGGTACAAGCGTTTTAAAAGTTGTGCTTTTTTTCTTTTATTTTGTCTTGTTGGAAGGTCTAAACATTCCAGTCACACTCTGCTCCCCTGAGACTCTGGCTAACTGTAAAAGAACAGTTGAGGTCAGCCTTTTGCTCCATCTCATCCCGCTACGTAGGGAAAGGTAAACTAACTGCATTTAGAAATAGCTCTGAAGGGAGCACTGGAAAGTGTTCAAAAATGCCAGAGGGAAAAGCACAGCTTGTCTGGTGAGGAGCACCAAGTTGCAGGGAAAGTGCTACTTACTGAACTCCTTTTGATACAATTCCAAATGCTTATGTTAAAGGAAATAAACACACAGACCACGTGCACTTCACTTCCTACCATGTGTTAACTGCTTGTGTCACCCATCTTTTTAATTCATACTGATCTTGAGCTCTAGGCACCCCGCCACTTCCATCCAAACTGCATTGCATCCTTCCAGGCTAAACATGCTTGTACATAGTTTATGTATATGACAGCAGAAAATCCCATCCTAAATTCCCATTACACTGTGAAAGAAGTTTTCCAATCTGACTTAAATTACAGGATCACTCCTTCTTTCCAAAGAAAAATGGAAAGGAGGTTGCTCTGATAGTGGATTTCTCTAGTCCAGCCCATTTGAGACCTGGTTGCCACACAGATCCACTTCATTACACTTCACTGCAAAATACTGTTGGCCCAAGTTTCAGCAGAATGAAAATGCTAACAACCTTGTCCCTGTCCCAGACCTGATTTATTCGTAGTGTTGTAGTAGGTGTATCTATACTGTACAATGAAGAAGTATGAATTCAGAATCGGACAATGAGTAGAAAACTTGGCCATGGGGTGCTATGAGGTGCATAGAATGACTATGTGAGGTGCTAGATTCACTTCAGGTGAAAACAGGAGACTAAGTGATTAGACAAAATTATTATGCCTATTCCCTATCAGGACAGTAAATCTAGTCCTGAAAATGGACATGAAAATCTACCAGTCCAGGCTCAAAATCCAGTCAGATATTCTTCCAACAGAGTAAGGAGCATCTTTTCTTAAATCTAGTGCATCAAGAAATAAGACCTGTGCTGTTAGGTGGAATACTGAAAGCTGGAATAAAAACCTGGAATCTACCTGAGCCATGTTGGAGGATATGGACCAACAGACAAGTTGGTTTGTATTTATCCATGGTAAGAACTCACACAAACTATTACCACAGAGCAATGCAGCTGGCATGCTCCAAGCTCACTTCTTTTCTTCGTGGAAAATTACTGACACAAAATATAGGCTCTCCAGTGCTGTCTTCGTCATTGCTAACATATAGTGAAATCCAAACAAGGAGACAAAAATAATGCAGACTTTCTTGGATTTGGTTTGTCCCTATCAAACTCATACTCTGAAGCTTAAACGGATACTGGTCCAGTCGTCAACTGCTCTGTTATGGGTCTGTATTCCGTCACCACGAAGGCTCCATGAAGGAGCAGTGAGAGGAAAGAAACGAGATTGCCTGAGCTGAGAGAAATAGTTGTATGAGCCAGGCCATTGAGAGCTTTTATATCTTGATTGCTTTTCTCTGGAAAACTCTGCCAGGTCCAAAATAATCTCCGTAATAGTGTGCACTGCTGATATAAAACAGATAGAAAATGCACTGTTTCTTTCCAGCTTCCTGCACAAACACAGCAAACTCCTTTCAGGATATAACTAGAAACTATTTATCAGTGAAGAAAAGTGCCCGTCTGGGATTCTTCCTATCAGCATGGGAAGCAGAGATAAGTTTTCTAATGAACGATTCAGTAAAACCACTTTGAAACTACTCATTAGCTGACAGATTTTACCTGCAACAGACCTAGGTAAATTCTGAGCTAGGTTTTATTTTTTTTCTATTCTTTCTTTTTTTTTTCTTTTTCTCCTGTTCTAAATGGATTTTAGTGGCATCTCTTGACTCTTGTTGGCAGAAACTGAGATATTTACCATCTGTTCAAATGGGCATTGGCCATGGCAAAAAATTCCCACTATTCCCCAAGCAATGGGCATGAGGAGGCGACCAGTAATCGTCACTGCCTCTTCCCACTGCTCAGGTGGAGGCAGCGGACAACACGTTCAGGTGGCATTTGGCACCAAAGTGAACTCATGAACAGAACATCTCTCCAGGGTGTTCACAGCAGAAATGAAATAAGGGAAATATTAATGATCAGATCAGAAGCTATTTTCCTTGGATTAAACAGTTGCACTTTATTTGGTTTTGTACTGTGGTGCTGAAGCACATCTTTCCGGGGGTGCACAGCACCAAGAAGATAAAGGAGATTGTTGTGTACAAACCAGCCTCAGTTCAGAAACTACAGGGTCAGATTAGAGCATCATTTTATGCTAAGTTTTGAACACTTAGCCCAGAGACAGTGCAAGGAAACACCTAAATTCTTACGAGGGTTTAGCTAACCCTGCCCCACGGCAATTACCATAGTCTTCCTGCTATAGACACTGTCTATAAAGGGCAGCTGTGCTTTGGTTACCCTCCCGGTAACTGTTTTCTGGACAAACCTGTCACAGCTGGTGGATTGGAATCGGAATTTGCTTGTAAAGATGCCCATGCTGTTAGGAATTGTATTTGCAAGTAAGTGCAAGTGCAGAATTTAGAAGGTTGCTGCTGGGAGGAGTGAGTGTGTCTCAGTGGTGTCTCTCCTTCAGAAATAACAACTGCAGCCAGCGTCTTTGTGCAGCAGCATCTCAGAGTAAGTCTCACTGCCACTTACTGCATATTTGCTTTCTATTTGGCAGAACTTTCCAGCTGGAGACGCATGGGAGGTTTGTCCCCCATAGCATGATAGCACGCCAGCTTACTGCTTTTCCCCGGGGTGCAGTAACACATTCATTTTTAATTGTTGACCACCATATCAGAAATTCTATTTCCTAGAGTTTAATTGTTTTGCATGATGTTTAATTCATGGCTTCCCTACAGACATCAGCTGTTAACCTTTTTTAAAAAATAATGTATTATTTAGTATTTATTTATTATTTAGCAATAACAGTTTTTAATTGTACAGGACGATATAATTTATTTATATTTTCTCTACAAAATGCTGTGTCCCAGTGTTCCCTCTCCCTAACCTCCCTTTCTTTGCCTTGCAATTATGAAGATGAAAAACAGCTGTATGTATGTTACCATAAAGGTTTCAAGAACAAAGTTCCTATTCAGGACAAGTCTGTAGATGTGTTTAAGTCCTCTTGTAAGCTTTTTGAAATCAGGACTTAAATGCATATATTTTTCTTTCATCTTTTCTGAATTCTCTTTCTTCCATATTCTTGCAAACAAGCTTGCCTCTAGGAAAGTTCAGTGGAATGGCAAACCTCAATCCTGTGTTGCTGAGGATTTGTTAGAAAAAAAAATGAATTCAGTATTCAGAATTTCTGCCAGAGACATGATGTGAAGAGTGATATTCATCCAGTCAGGAGCCTACGCTGCCCAGAATGTCTTTCTGAATTTCACACGCAGCAAAGTGCTCTTGGAAAAGTTCCAGGACAATAATTATTGGATACCAGGGAGCTGCAAATAAGTGTTAGGGGATGAGGAAGCACAGCTCCTGCACAGACAACGTCCCCCCTTCTGGATGATCAAAATTCCCCTCTCCGCTTTGGCTGCCATGACAAAATCTATTTTTCTCTTTCCAACTCCTAAACAAGGAAGATCAAGATGAAAGGACTGGCTGCAGGGAGATGCTCTGTGTACGTGCCAGGTGCTAATCCTCCGTCCACATCTAGAAATGAGGCAAAATATTTAAGAGTCCCCAGTTGCCTCTCAGTAGAATACTTATCCCCTAACATCTGTTGCTGCACCCCGGATCCAACTGCCTCTGAGTCGAGCCCTTCATGAGGGACAGGGTCCAGCAGCGTGGCAAGTGTTGCTGAAGACAGAAAGTTCATCAGTTGCGTTTTATTTGGCACTCTGGGGCTATTTTCAAGCTCTCCTTAGTGTATTTCTTACTGTATGTGGACTTGGAGACATTGATATGTATGAAAATATGCAATTTGCCTTGTCTGTTTCCTGGGGAAAAAGTAGACGAGTAAATGGTAAAATGAGTCCAGAAAGCTGAAAACAAAGTCATGAAGGGCTATGAGGCCAGTGTTAGCGTTTGGACAGTGTTGGTCAAGAAAAGCACCAGAGCAGAGATTCAGTGCTGTAAAATGTTGCTCCACAGTTCCATTTCATCTAATGGCAACCCAAAACCTCAAACAGATGTCCCTGTATTCCTCCTTTTTCTGGGACACACAAATGTAAGGATGGGAATTTCCTCATAACCGCCGCACCTCTGCGCCTGACCCTTTGTGTGACAGTATTTTGCGTTTAAGAACTATCCCTCTGCTCTTACCACTGATGCAGGAACACGTTGTTGTTTCACTGCTTCAATCAAGTGCTGTCAGTGCATCAGTACGGGGGAAGTGCTGTGTCTGGATAAAAATCAGTTTATAGTGAAGAAATAGCAGAGCTTTTAATGATGAAGTTTAAAAATAAATAAAAAATACAGCTTTTCACAGAGTATGTGGCTCAAAACCAAAATTTTCATCAAAGCCTGAGGGAGCTTATCGGCGCTTCTTCCCCTACATTTTAATATAAATCTTGGCAGTGTTGAAGACTGGCTGGCCAAACAATTACAGGAAAAATTCAATTCATTAGGAGACAACGAGGAAAATAGTTGGTCATCCCTAAGAGATGTCATATCTGATACAGCTGCTCCTTCAAGAACTACCATAAAGCATTTTTTCACTACTTTTCTCTGGAAAACATTTCAATCAAAATATATATTAAAAAATCCTTTCTTTTCCTCATGTCCTCTTCCCTCTGCCGCCACCTCTAGCTTCCTTCTTTTATCTCTTCTACCACAGTGCAAGTTCTATGGTAAAAAAAAAGGTTGTAGCACAGATGATTCTCATTTCAACCAAATATTGCCATAAGTAATTATACTTCACTCTGCTCTTATTTCAGATGCACTGATGTTACAAATGCATTAACCAAGGAACGTAATGCCTCACTGCCAACTACGAGCTCATCCTTGAAGTTTAGTGCTATTACACTGAACATATTTCAGTTGCATTTCAAACCAAGACACATAGAGGAATTGATACTACTCAGGGAACTAGATTTCCTGTCAAGAAAGAGTCTCACGATTCCTTTGCTCCGGGTAAATTTAAATGAGGAAACATTCAGCTTGGACATTTGCCTGTTCTACTTGGAAGAAGTTAAAAAATAGGTTGGGGAAAGCAGGCAGAGCCCAGAAACGTAAAGAAAAAAAAAGTGTTTTTTAAAGTCAAAATTTAAGTGTGAAAACTTCTCTGTGGTATTTTTTGACAATTGTCCACTTATCCACTTCAGGCCATTTCTTCTGGACACTAAATCCTGTAATAAGAAAATGGTGGTACTCGGCTGTACGGATGCAGAGGTTAGAATGAGTATAAATCTCTTAAGATTTTGAATTTGAAACTTGATTTTTTTCTCTCTAACATGGGATGAGACTAACATCCCATGATGTTAGGGCTTGTCCCATCACAGCTTGTTACTGCCTTTTCCACTCAGGCATTTTCTTAAAAAAGTCACGGAGTTGCCTACGTTCAGATTAGGTTGGGGCAAGCCCCAGAGTACTGAATTTGCCATAAGCGGAATCCAGGTGCTGCTATTGTCAAAGGCCAACTCCAAGATCAGATAAACTTCATGTTTTCCCGGCCTTGTGAGGAGGTAATCTGGAACACATTCCTCTGACTCAAGCATTGCAGCCAGACCTAAATCCTTGAGCGAAATTTCCACACTAGCATAAACTGAAGCGTGGCCAAACATCTGCTGCTCAGTATGGCTGGGAGTTATCTCTTGCCCCCCAGATTCCGTGGTGCCATATACTGATTTGTATTTTATTCCCTGGATTTCTTTTTTTTTCCTTTCTGCCATATTCTTCTGATTATGGAGAAGAATCTTTTTCAGATCTGTCTCCTGGACACTGTAGGGGAAGGGAAAGGAGTTTATCTTGCTGGAACACCCTAGATCAGCCTGTATTTTCAGAAGTCTTTTGGAGCAGGATATCATGATCCTGAAATACCCTTGTAGAGATCTTGGCAGCCTTGACTTGCCTCCTGATTTTGATGCCTATTTAGAGAGAGGTACCTGAAAGGGTTGTAGATGGCTAAGGCAGAAGGGAGAGACTGCAGCAAAGCAGAGACCTGCCAAGTTGTTCTTGTCCAGAGAAGAAATGTGGAAAGAAAAAGGACCAACAGCCTCAGGGCAGCAGCCACCTCAGGGGCTCTTAGGATTGTGCACATGGTCAATCTGCAGATCTGAAGCTAATATTTGTTTTGCTTTAAAAATGAGAGGAATAGTTTCATATAGCAAAGAATGTTGCACTATTCATTTGACAGGAATTCACAGTTAGAGAAAAGGCAAATGTTTACTGCATAAACTATGTTTTTTCAGCTCTTTCTCCTCCTTTAGTCTACTCTTGGTATATCAAGCCAGGATATACCTCCAACACCCACCGACTGAATGAGCTGTCCTTATAGTTATTCACTTATTAAATGATTGCGTGCATTTGTACTCAGACTATTACAAATCCATTACTTCCCGGAGGCCAGAGCAAATGGTTTTAAAATGTGAGGCTTCAGGGAATTGAGAGACAGCAATATTGTAGCAGTGCACTTGGCTTGCACAGATCAATGTAGTGCAATAACTAGGATGATAAACCAAACTTAACCCCCTACAAACATGATTGGATGAAAGCTTAACATGACACTGAGTAATTATCACTGCAAAAGTGTCTGAAACCACCTTAAGTAAAACAAAGCAAAACAAAACAAAGCAAACGACCTGGCAGCAAATCGTAGAAGAGGAATGATGGTGTTTGCATTTGGAACCATACTCTGGGTAATACAATTGCACTGTAAAGAAAACTCTTTTTATTCATTACTAATTTAGTTTCTCCATCAGGGGGACAAAATATTCCAAAACTGACAACTCCTACTCTGGAAAGGAACTATAGATAAAAAAATTAAAAAACAATCTTTTAATGAACTGAGACTCAAAAATAATGATTTACCTGCAGTTCAGGGCAATGAGTTAAAACTTTATCCCAACACTGGCAAGCATCATCTATAGATTAGTGAGTCTTCCTAGTTTTTCCATTAATTTATGTCAAAACAAAAATAACTACTTATGAAGAGAAATGTTTCCTCTTCTGAAGCACTGAGCCATTTATAGGAATAATTTTTGGGGGTGGGGGAACGAGTAGGAAGGGAGTTTATATCACAGACTTCTGTCATTACCCAATTTGAACAGATGGAAGCTCAGCCACTTGTGATTAAATCAGTAGAATGAAGATGGACATTACAGAATGGTGGTCAGTCATATGCTCAATTCTGAGAGAAGGAAATTAGAAACGATTAGCAATGGACGTGAATTTCTAAAAAGGAGGAAGATCCGCCTTTCACAATAGCTTCAGTCATTGCAAGATGTACTCTCATATCATGTGCATTCGTGGTCATGGAGTTGTGATTCTCCATCTCCATCTGGGATGCATTCAGGGCTCCCTCAACACCTAAATTGCCACCACAGGCTATGTATGCACAAAGTCCTTTTTAAATTCTACGACTATCTAACCTAGAGATTGACCACACGAGGGCTTTCAAGCAGGGGTGCTCTACGTAGCCCTGATGTGTGAGACCTTCAGCAGCGAGATGAACACACACTCAGCAAGATGGCCCGTTCCTGTTGTTGGAAGAGACCAGCAACTGCATAAATACATTTGAAGTGTAGAAATACTGGGTTCAACTCCCTGTCTTGTATTGCAATTTGAACCACATCTGAGAAGTCTCCAGCTGTGATGGATTAATTAATGCCAGTTCAGGTCCTTTCTGAGGAAGTGGACTATGTCTTTGCTGTCCCAGGATGTTGAAGAATTCAGCTACTTTGAGAAGCACCAAAACATATTAAAAAACACTAAATCAGTCAAATCAATAAGATATCATCCACTCATCAGGTCTTCAAACTGCTTCTCAGCACTTGGTTTCTAATTAATTGCCATCTGCTTCAGCCCCTTTCTCCCCAAACAGCAGGGAATATTCTTGCTGGAGCCGGCACGCAACGGTGCTACTCGTGTGCTAACCATTCCCTACTGGCAGGCCGAGGGAGCCTGATTGTTTGAGGCAAATCGCCTCCCCAGGGATTGCATGATTTATTCCCTGCATTTGGGTTGCAACATTTTTTGTAGGGAAAAAAAATGCTTCCATGTCATTTATAATGGATCTCACTCCAATAAACTGCCATCTTCTTGCATAATATGACTGCAGCTTATCAAATAATAAAACCCTGTCATTCTAGGTTGCTGAGAATGAGACCAATCCAGCCAACATTGATTCCTATGTCCACTTTGTCATGCAATGAATTTTCAGTGTTCTGCATGCAGAAGGCAGAGCTGTCAGCAGGGAAGAGCCTTAGCGTGCCACCGGGGAGCCGCAGAGACAAGTGGGTGTGATTGCAAAGATTCTCGTCCTTAACATGTTATCCAATTTTGAGTTCTGCCTAATGTTCATTAGGGACATTTCAGAATGCCATATGGCCTAACAAACGTAATGTGTAGTTCAGCGTGTTGGCAGAATGACTCCCTGTTCGTTCTGTCTCCCATCCCACCCTGTGCCTGATGGAGAGGAGAGTGAGGAGGCTGCTTTTGCCATGGTGAAGAGATGACAGACTTGATAGCTTTAGTATGGAGCATTTCCAGAGCTTAACAATGAATGGCAGAAGCTTTCTAAGGGGATAAAAAAATAGGCACAGATTTTCAAACACATCAGCAGGTTGCAAAATGTGCTGATTATCCAGTTGTATATTTGACTCAGAACATTAGGGACTTGGGAGATCTCCGTTTAACTTCTATTCCTGCAACATTCTTCCTCTGTAACCTTGGCCAAGTCATTTAATCTCTGTGCCTTGGTTTCCTACACTTTCTCCCAGGGTTTGGAAGGGAGTCTTAGCACACGTATGTTTATACATAGAGGACATGATCATGCTCAGAGCTTTGGAGATTATTTCCTGGCAGTGTGTAATCTTGGGCTTTTTATGGTTACTGATATTTACTTATTTGATTTCCTTATTTGTTACTCTCTGTTTCTCTTTCCTTGCCTTTTAAAATTACTAAGGAAGGAAGACTGGTGTTAAAAGTGTAGAAACATTCAGAAAATGTTTTAAAAAACATTCTAAAATCTAGATATTTTCTCTGATCCAATCCAGTCTTCAGAGGGACACCAGGACACCAGTGATGTTGGGCTTGACTGTCCTGGGGGCTCTCTTCCTCCCATGACAAAGCTCAGCCTAAGTGCAAGCTGTCCTTGAGTAAAGAAGCCACTCAAAGGTGAATCTCTGTCCTTGACAATGAGTTTCTTTTTGTGACACAAGGTGATGGAGCACCAAAAAAAAAAAAAAATCCTGTGATATTTTGGAAAATACAACTTTCAGATTCAATGGTAAGTCTGAGAATTTTTTTTTCTGTCCATTTCATTCTTTCTGCCATCCTTTTCAGCAGAGTGTAGGAAAGGCTGCAGAGCGTCTGAGGTGATTCTTGCTCTGCTGGAAACTGTGTGTTCATCTCTAATATCAAGCACACATTTGAAATGTATACTCTCCCAGTGCCAGCAGGAGAACACCTCTCACACTGCTGCATTTCCTCAGCAGATGAGTAAATCTGAGCAAGCAGCTTACTTGAAACAGAGCCCATAGGAAAGAATAAAAATGACATCAGCAACAGTAAACTACTGTTGCAAATAACAGCAACATAGACTTAAAGCAAAGGTTGGCTGTGTCTATATAGAGGCAATACTTAATGTCTGCGTGATGTACAAGGCAGCTTATCTCTTTGAGAGCAGGAGACTATAAAAATACAATTGCCAGAACGAAAGAAAATTGAAGCTGATTGCCATAGCAACAAAAGAATTACATTGATGAAACAGAAGCACATAAAATCCTTGTATGCTACATTAAGGACAAAGCAATCAAAAGTAAACAAGAGATGATTGGAATTTGCTTGGCTTCAGCTGGAAGTGGCAAATGTATCCAGCTGAGGGAGGAAGAAATTATCCCACAGGGACCAAAGGGACAAAACGAGAAACTTAGTCCCCATTTAGTGCTGGAGCAGGACCCAAAGGACCTGGGACTGCGAGTGTAGGCACTTTCCTGTCTTTGGATGGGGGTGGTGGAAGGAAGTTTCAGATCAGATCGCTGATGGCACTGAGCACCTTTAATCCACGCTTTTTGTGCAGATTTTAGGGGCTTTTTCACCAGTTCTTCTCGCTGGTGGTTTTCCCTCTTGCAAGGGGACCAAAAAAGTTTCAACTATGAGAACTCTTTTTTTCCCCAGCTCCATCTCTTGAAGAGACATCTTGTTCAGACAAGGAGGTACCTGGCTGCAAAACAGCATGTCCCTTCCTCCGTGGTAATGCACTTTTGCCCCTTGAGGTTTGTGCGGCAAGACAAGTTTGCAGACGTCACAGCACAGTCTTCCATAAAGCATGGGTGAAACCACAACTTCAGAGCTCTGCAGCCATCCAGGTGCTTTCCTGATGTGAAAGGCTTCCTAGTGGAGACAGGAGCTGGACATCAGCACCTCACACAGCAGCAAAACTCAAGAGGCAGGTGCAGGGCAGCAATATGCCTCCTTGTCCAGCTCTATGCCTCTGAGCATGGATTATTACATACCTACAGGCTACTTTTACGCTGCTTAATCATTCCCATAAATAGCTGGTTGGATGGAGTTTGCCTGTTATAAAGATATATATACAGTATGTAGAGTATACTCTATATATTCTCTCTATATAGAGTATAAAACCCAATTATTACTAGAGAATTATCCTGGAGGAGGAGAGTGCTGCCTTGCGTTCCCCTGTGCAGATGATGTAAAGAACCAGCCATTCTGATCCTTTGGAGCTGCCTGTTATCCATGTGATGTCCTTCTGAAATGGGATTCTGTTCTCTATGGCCTGGTCTGGAAGAGTAAGAAATACCACATGCAAAATAAAAGATCTTTCTTTTAATTAAAGCTGAACACAGCTTTAATTAAAACTTCAGTATTTCTCATCATAACAAAGCCTTGAAATCAGTCCAAATGTTGTAGTTAAGAACAATGGAAGTATTCCAAGTGATGGGCTGACATGTCCTTAAGATATAGGAACATTTAATCTGTTCGATCTTAGACTGCAATAATGACCAGACCTTTACAAAGCTACCAAGAAAAATTCCTATGACTAAAATAAAGTTGACAGTTCCTTTAATTAAACTCATCTTCCTTTCAAAGGAAGTGACAAAAAGAGTTAAGGAAGATTAATTAAGACTTAAATACACTAAAATGACTTGAGGCATATTTAAGTAAGACTTGAATTAGTCTTTCATTTGGACATGGGAGATTCTATTAACAATAATGAAACTGAGATAGCCAGATCTTAAAGCCTTTGCTCTAAGCTCTGCTCAGAGGCTGCTTCCCAAGTGCTACTCATCTCCTACTCATACCAATTGTCTTATATTAGGACAATTCTCTCTTTATTTTATTTTTATATATATTTTTTGTCATCCTTTTTTTTTCTGCTGTACTTTAACAAAACTCTTAGTCTATTTGGGTCTGCATGCTTCCTTGTATGAGGATGTATTATCTTTTGCAGGACTCCAAATACAAGAATATTTTCATCCTCTGGGTTCAGCACTATTTTGGCTTTTATGAAACACTGGCTCTAACTGAGATCTTGCTCCCCATCTGGTAAACAAAAGACAACACATGCAGCTCCTGGCTCCCTATAAACCTGGAGCTTAATAGATAACTGTATTATGCAGCAGCTCCAGCCTAGGAATGGTCCTAAATTATGAGGAGAAAAACACAGATAACACTTCTGCTAGTTTGCACTGAAGTTAAGGTTTGTAATATCTTGCCATGCGCAGATGGGCATGAAAGTCATCCTGGTCACCATGGTAATAGGATAATCAAAAAACAACCCTTGAATTTTTAATTCTGGATGATGAATAGCAAGGACGGAAAGTGTCTGGGCACAGGGAGAGATGAAGTAATGTATGAGGAAAAGTGAAGCTGTAGCTACTGAGCACAGGAAGGCTCTCAAGTACCTCTTTACCGTGATGATCAATAAATGAATCCTTTCAGCAGCAGATTCCTAGCAAGGCAGTGTTGGAGGACGATGTTAGGAGCTTGTCCCTACCCATCATGGGGTCACTCCTGCACGTGGCAGCTTGGCCGCAATGCAGGTTCCCTGCCTTTTCCAGGGTGTCTCTGCCCTGCAGATGGTCTCCAGGTTTCCATCATTGCCATCCTCACCACGGCAATTCCTTTTTCCTTAATCGTTGTCTTAAATCTGCCTTGCTACACCATCACTTATAGTCCTATCTAGGGTGGATATGGCAGGGGGATTGTTCCCTGCCTTTTTAAAGCACAAATACTGTTTTGACATGTCTCTCATTCTTCTCTTCTTAAGGCTAAAAACCCACTCACTCAGTCTTTCTGTGGTGTCGTATAGCTCAGACCTTTCATCGTTCCTGTCATTCTTGTTTCTTTTCCTTTATTCACAAGAGATGTATCACCCTTGCCAGGATTACCCTTGCAATAAAAGGACTTCTCTGGTATTTGCCTCTATACATTGTATCTCCTGGCTCAAATTGATTTTTTTTTTAATCTCCAGCAAATCAGACTGTAAAGAAAAGGGGGGATGTGGAGAATTAACTTCTGTTTTGTTGGGGTTGTAAATTGGATTCATCCATTTCTTTAAGCAGGAAAACAAACAAAATGCCAATACTCCGGGGAGCACACACAGCAAAGTATGCAACAAGAAAATTTGTAAAGCTAGTTTCTCTCTGTGGGTGGCTAAATAGCTGTTTAGAGCCATTTAGCATCACATACTGTTGAAGGAATAGAATAATGGAGAAAAAAAGGCAAGCTGCATCTTTCAATTAAAGAAACCCTTTGTTTTGTTCAAATTTACTGGATTTTGGATTTCAGATTGCAGGGCTGAGCCTATTTACAGAGAGGAAAAGAGGTACACTGGGTCCTGTTACTGCATTAACATGCACTCGCAAATGCACCCTCAAGGCAACGCAGCTTGTCCATTCAATTGGCACCCCTGCTGGCCAGAGTCCCAACATTGGCCACCATGGAGAAGGACACAAATGGGTGCCAATTACATGGTTAATATTTAGAGGCATTAGCAGGCATGGCAGCCAGGGTGGGGAGGGAAAGACGATAGGAAATTAATTCACAAAAAAAGTCACTGCCCTCCTTTGTGCACAGCAAGCTGGAGGGAGGTTGCATTTATCCCTGCTGCTTCTGTGCAGGTACTGGAGCTCTTTTTCCTCTAGATATTCCAAAATTTAAGCTATAGACATAGTGTCAGTGCCTGCAAAAGCCTGATGGAGTCAGACACACTCTGCTTCTAAGCACACTAACCCCAGCTGCATTTATGGCCCAGCTGATAGCGCCTTCCTGGAGCTACAGCTGAGTGATGGCCTGCACTTAACCTTTAAAGGGAGGAATTCACATTCAGAGGACCTTTCTCAGAGAGGATTTTAGGACTTTTCTTTTGTGCATCAGTGTCTGCAGAAGGTGAGGGGAGGAGTTTTCAAATAGGGACTGTGGTTTGGGCTCTGGTCTGCAATGAAGGACATTAGGGAGTTGCTAGTTTAGAGTTAGCTGTATTGATACATCCTTGATCTAGAGCAGCCAGCTTGTGTCCTACAGACAAAACATACTCCCATGGCCTCCTTTCAGTTTGGCTTTTTTGCTCAGTTCAAGATCTAAAACAAACAAACAAAAAAGACAAAGTTGCCATGCAATAAAATCACTGTCCTCGAGCCAACTTGATACACCCCATCCTACACCTCTGGGCTTTTTTATACATCTTCCTTTCAAGCATCTCAGGAATTCCCTTTTGGAGTGTGAAACAGAAATCAAATCCCCCCACAATATTGGCAAGCTGCCACTTTGAAAAAATAGCGTTCAAGGGTTTTTTGTTTGAATTGGTTAAGAGGAGGGAATCAGAAGGGATGCCGTGTTTGGATTGGAAATGAGAGTAATGTGACTATTTGTTGACAATCTTGTGTGCCTACCAGCACCCCTGAAGAAGCTGGCAGCACAGACAGTGTTTAAATTTAAGCACTTCAGATCAAGTTTTACACCTGCACATAAGGTGTAAAAGCAATGAGCCGACCAAATTAATCTGTGTGGGACTGTGAGATATTTTAGGTGTGCTGGGTAGCATATTCCAGCTCTTCGGTGCAATAGACTGGAAAAGGCAGGGGGTGCCCTCAATTCTTTTCTCACCTTTTGCTGTCTTCGCTCCCTTACCATGTTTCAGAAAAGCAGTAATTCAGTTCTACATAAATTAAGGGCACAAACACTCCTTCAGTGCTGTTTCCAGCTTGCCACTGCTCTCAGCATTGTGGTGGGGAAAATGCCACGAATTTTTGCCTTTCTGTGTACTTGGCAGTGTTGTGTTTGACCATCTGTCAGCAGAATCATCCTTGGAGAAGCCAAGGGGCAATTACTGCAGACTGTGGGGAGAGCAAGAAGTGTGTCCAAACGCCTAAGCTCCTAGACAGGGAGAGAGCAACCTGCACATGGCTCTTGTTTCCAGAGCGAAGCCTGCAGCCGTCCATCTCCAGGGAAGAGAATTTACACCCTGCGGGAAGTAAATTGACACGGGGTGGATGATGACACAAACTTGATGTATCATTAAGCACAGCTCAAAGGAGGAAGGCAGGACTGTGGCAGCATCTGTTTTTTCAGCAAAGACCTCTCCGCTTTGTGCTCTGGAGAGATTGCTTCAGTCGGAGGCACCAAAGGAGCTGCAGGCAAACCACAGGCTGGGGAGACTTGAATTGCTTGAGCCTAATGAAGACGGTGTCATGTATATCCCACCCTGCCCAGACCTGCACAGCACCGCTTCAGTGTACCTGCTGCAGCACAGGAAAGTGGGGACTGTGTTTATGTGCTGCAAAACTAACCACAGGCTGCTGATACCCCGCACCAAACACACACCAAGTTCAGTCCTTACCCCTTTTCCATCTGCCTTTCATTTTCACAAGAGGCTTGACAAGCAATTTATTAACTCCACAAGTGTTCACACAGTCCAGACTAAATTTAGAATTATTATTCACGGAGATGAAAGCTAACAGAGTATCTCCATTACCTCTTGAAATAAGAAGTCCATTATGGATCAGTGCGGTAACCGCTTCCATGGGCGCAGACTGCTCATAAAACACGCAGCGTCTTTCAGTTCCAATTATCCTCACAGATCTCGTTTGTTTCTAAAAGCAATGAATTGATTCAAATATAAAAATGTGAGACTCATTCATTTAGCAACACTTGCTGTTACTCTTTGGATCATATTCACTGTGGAAAATGCGATTTCTTTATTCAGTGCATTTATCTTTTGTGACTTGAACTTTCTCCTGCGAGATCCCAGGCCTGGATGGTGGCACAACTTGGATGGCACAACTGTGGAGTTGTTATTCCAGTGATACATGTTCCTAACTCCCTGCTTTGTAAAGCTATTTAGGATACTTGGAATATGAAAGGTGATGTATGAAACTGAATTCCATTGCATTTTCTATTGATGTCAGCAACTTCCTTTTTTAGTCTGGCTTAAGGCATCTATGTGTGTTTCATGAAAGCCATTCCTACTCTCATGCTGTAGGCTCTAGGGTGTTTATTTTAGGTAGTAAAGACTGAGTATTAGTAAGCACTACAACTAATATACTTTCCAAGCCCCGGTCTTTATTCTTGTCAAACAAACTAAGTAAGGAATCAGAAATGAAAGGGCAGAGGCTGGAGCAGTGCATTTCTCATTCATCACACCACTGCTTGGATAAAATAATATTAAGCCCAGTAAAATAATCAGTCTTGATGCCCTGAAGAAGGGCTCAGAATTTATTTTCCCATTTCTCAGAGACTAATTCTTTCCTACCAGCTACAAGTTCAGATATTGGCTTCTCCTAAGAAATGCACAAATTCAGTTTTTCCAGCACCAGCATAATAATTTGGGATGGCTGCTGTTGCCCTATCAAAAATTTGTAACCACAGCTATTGACTGATAGCATGATAAAATGGCTTAAATGCAGCATACTCAATAAAATAGGGAGGATATGTTAGGGTGACTGTCTGAGGAGAGATCAAATACCACTGGAATACACCATTTTAATATGTAGAATGTGAGTTTCTTGGAAATAGGCATATTTATCTGCAGTAAAAAGGCGAGTTTGTGCCAATGTATTGATAGTGCATTGAAAAAATGAAAAATTATGGCCTAACAGAGTTACGGGATCTCAGTAATAAGCCTGGGTTACAACCAAGATTTACTAAAATGTGGGTGGTTAGCTACTTAATCAAACTTTCCCTGCAAATGTGTTGTGTTTTAAAGCATTACAGAAGTCCCTAGAACAAGTAGTACTACCGTAAAAGTGAGACAGTCCTTGCTAGTAGCTGAAAAATTAGTTTTCTCCCCTTTTGTCATATTTGGAAAGCAGACATTATATTTCACAAAGATTTCTATTATGCCTTTTGTTTCGGGAGATCATCTTCTTAACAGTCTAGGCACTCAGATCAAAGTGTCTCATTTCAGAGGGATTTGATGGTTGTAGCTGCTGTTTTCTATTTGTTTTTCAAATCGTTCCTGATGCATCTCGGAACAAGAAAAAGAAAGTCTCTAAGGATGGATAAGCTGAACCTAAACTTCTAATCCCAGATGGAAGATGCTGCAGTCGGATGCATACCATCAGTTACAAAACCATGATGATTCCAGCTGAGCTACATGTAATAGCATCGAAGAAAACAGATGAGCAGTTGAATAAAAAAATTCAAAATAATAAGTTTCCACAGGGAGGCTGAATAATTCTTTTTACAGATGGACAACCCTGGAGACCAGAGAACATTTGACTATTATTAGAAGAAAGAAAATGGAGACAGAATATTTTAATGTTCAAGATTTTGCATTTCCCTGACTAGGCTGATCCTAGAATTATAGCTCTGGGACTTAATGTTTTTTAAAAATGGAAATTTAAAATGCTTATGAACACTTTTTAATTAAAAATGTGCATTCTCCGTCCCTTCTTCTTTGCAACTTCCATTTTTCTTAAGTTGCTGAGATTCAAGAGGAACACTGAAGGGCTAGAGAGGAACAAGGAAGTGGGTGGATGGGGCTGCTGCTATTAAGTCAAAGATATTAAAAATCAAAGGCAGCTAAGACATAGATTTATCCTGCTCAATCCTGGACTGTAAAGCCCGTACTCTGACAGTAGGCATTTGGGCTGCCACTTTTAAAAAGCTATTAAGATCAAAGATGAATGAAATGTTTCCAATTAGACATGGCTAATACTAGAGATTGCTGAATCTGGCAAATTCTGTAGGTTCTCCCATTTATTCACATACACACATGCACATACGCATGCTTCTGCACTGTTGGGATTTTCCACCATTTTTGACAACAAACATGGGTTTGTTCTAAATTGGGAGAAAAACATCAAGAATTTGAAGGGTAATTGAGTTAGAAAGAACTGGAAAGGGTTCCTTGTATTCATCGTTAATTCATCCCTGCATCCTGCAATCAGGATGTTCTAGTATACTCTTAAGATTGATTTATATACATTAAAGTAGTAGTGAGCAAAGAAAGACCTCAAATAATTTGCAAAATTAATTACAGATTTCCCTGTGACCTGGCTGGCAAGTGAGCTGGGTCACCTGAAATAGGTTGGGCATCTCCAAGCAGCGCTGTGCAGTCTCAGGAGGCCTTCAGGGCAAAGGAGGGTTTTGCCTCGGAATTATTAGTAGAAATATTCCTTATCCAGCACCAGAAACCGAGGAAATGATTAAAGCCTCCTGCTAGGAAGGACTATCTGATGCTGTGTGTGAGGAGCAAGAGCCACACGGGCCACATGCTGGCTGAAGGTGAGGGAAAAGAAAACTTGGAAATCTGCCTGCAATCAGGAGTATACAGCTGTGGTGCTATCAAAATATTCTATTGCAGTCAAAATTAAACTGTCATTTTTTTTTAATTTAAATTCAATATTATAGTTATCCTCTGACTGATAACGTGCAATATATTTGTAGAACGAAATGCCATTTCAAACCAAAAAAATCAAAATGATCAGAAGAATCCAAATGGAATATTTTGACACTGTCAACATTTTTTCAGTTTTTAATTTTTGCTCAGGAGAATGTTGTCAAAATCAGCACAATTGCACACAAACTTCCCATCTCACTAAAAGAGAATTTCTAACAGAAGTTCATTCTGACATAAAAGAAGTACTCACTGGCCTTAAGATTGACCCTCTGAGTAAACAGATTACCTTAATTATCGATTTATTGACTAAACAAGGTATTTAGTTGGCATTGCTGTTTGTTTTATTCAAGAGGGGTGTTTAAATCTCCTAGATCCAAGCGTGGCACCAGCCGTGCTGAGGAGAGCGGAGCCTCCTGGTCCATGCGCCTGTGTCCCCAGCAGCCAGCAGGAAGGGCGGCAGCAAGGACACAGGACAAGGGGACAGGGAGATCCTTCCCTTTGCATGGGGGGCTGCTCCTGGCACTTGGAAGCGCATGAACTTTCTTATTCTGGCACTCAGACTATTGTGTTTAGCAGATATTTCTGTATTCATTTTTTCATGAATTTATGTAATCCCTTGCAGCCTATTAAAATCTCATTAAGTTCCCTCACATTTTTTGCCCTACAGTGTATTAAGGAAAATCTCTTTTACTCTTGCTTTCATTTGGCATCCTTGATCATTTTTTAAAACAAAGGAATGGGAATATCAAACCCAACAGTTTATTCGTGTTGGTCCCCCCAGCTCAGGCATCCCATGAGCACCCCCCTTGGAGCGGGAGTTCAACCATTCCATATCTCTGTTCCTCATCTCACTTAACCAGAAGGACAGATCACTTCATGCTCCCTAAATACGATTTTTTAGGATAGTTTTGCTTTGCACTGCCACAATGTGAGCACCATCAGAACTAGAAACTTTCACAATTTTCCAATTTCAACTTCTTTTGCAAATAAATATTGCAAATCTATTTCATTCAATATATTAGCTGTCTCCGCCACCCTCTTCAAGTCTGTTACAGTAACTTTAACTATTGCAGTTAGTTATATAGCAACTATAACAGATAGAATTATTCACTTGCAAGAAGTGTTTGGCACAGATGTTTATATGATCTTAAAGTCCGTTACTAACGTGAAGCCTCAGGTTCATTAGTTATGGCTGGACAGGTATGTCACATTCCCATGAATTTCCCATTTCTTCATCTGGATGACTATGCAAGTATTTCCATGACAGATACATGTATAAGCACACTTAAGACTGGGTATTTGCAAACATGAATTCCTCTCTGAAATTAGCTCTCTACAAACATCCCTGCCAGTAAAACTCAATTGTTAGAGTGTTTGCGGAGAGCTAACAGATGAGAGCTCTGAATATAGCTGAATTCATTTAAATATTCAAGCAAATAGTCACTGCAATTTCCCACTGTTCACCCTGCTCGGTTTTTAAAATCCTGTTGAGCTACATATTTGGCATCTTCTTAAACTGCTGAGGACAGATAGCAGGACAAGGGGAATCTCTAAGGACATCTTCATCTTCACTGTGCATGTTTTCTTGAGACGCTTTAGAAGATGATGTTGTCAAAAGACAGTCTAAAATGTCACCAAGTTGATGGGTGTTGTGCTCCTAAATCCCTGGAGTACACGAAAGCCCTGTCCTTACCCATTAGCTCTCCTCTTTCATTCATAATGCGTAGAAGCTCCTACACATGGTTAAATACTTAAAGAGTAACTACATCAAGCTGAAAGTCTGCCTATACTGACAAAACTATATATGTCCCTTTATCACAATATTGATGAGTTTTCTAATACAACTAACAGCATCAGGAAAACAGACACTATCTAGGGTACTAGAAAAACTTATAGGGGCAACCTAGCCCTGCCCTATTTTTTATGCACTACTGTATAACAGAGGTGTGATTTCAGTATCTGTCTCTATACATGCCTTTCCTCCATTCTGGATGATAGGGAAAAACAGAGAGATTAACCTTGCAGCCTGGGATTGTTGTCTTCAGCTGTTCTGCAGTCTAATAGCGCTGCAGAGTTCCCACATCTGCAGTGGGCAGAAGTGCTAGAGGTTTGGATGGAAATATAACCAGAGGAGTCCTGGAGTGGAGTAAATGGGGCTTCCGCTGCTCACAGCTATGGTGTATTAGTGGAACAACTATGAGGAATCTGCACAACACCTGCTTCCAGTTATAACCTGTGCCAGGGCAACAACTTTTCCCATAAAGTACATGAGCACTCGAATAAAAACAATTCCTCCAAAAAACATACTATTTCCAAATAAATACATCTGATCCAGTGAATAATTTCTGTGGACACTTTGTCACATTCGGATATTTCCAATTATCTTTGGACAGGTCGCTCCTTTGACTGTCTGTTGCTTAATACAGCTTTTGCCTCTCTATTTTCTTCTCCCTTCTCCTCAGCCTTGTTCCAGTAACTGAAGTGAAGAAGCACCATGAAATCGTTTGGATGCGTCACACTTCAGAGGTGGAGATCAGCTGCGAAGCAATAGCACTGAAATAGGAATAAATGAAGGCTTCAAAATAAATAAATTAATTAAATTCAGATGAATATCTTCACAGCTAAGAACATGAACTGGCTTTGATTTCCTGATCACATAATTTTAAAACTAATTAGTAGCAATGCTTCTTAATATATCGAGTCTGATTACAGGAGGCAGAAAAGGTGCCTTGAATAAGAGCATCTTCGCAGGAGTTTAATGCAGTTTAACTAATGTGCTTTCATTTCAAACCTTCAGGTAATCCATCTCAACTTGCATCGATGTCCTTGGGCACAGATCTTGGCTTGGGTATTTGAACTGCTAGAAGACAAGCGACTTTTCCCTCACCTCCAGATGACTGTACACGTCTGTAGCACTGGGATGTGCAGAGGGCATCTGCCAGAAAATTATGTAACTGTGCTGGATTTATGGTTACATCAGATACTCTGTTTCGGTGTTGTCTGCAGGGATCAGATAGGAATGATGTTCTTTGGGGCATAATTTGTCTTTTAACAATCTCTTGCCTTGTCACATGGGGAGGAGGGCTGGGTTGTCTGCATCTCCTCTCTGGTGTCATTAGTACGATAGCAAATGCGGAGGGTGCACAGATAGTGCAGGGTCTTCTTGCATGGGCTGGATCACGTGAATCCCTAGGTTCAGGGTACAGAATGGGATTTCCCTCTAGTCTGACCATTGGTATCCTGGCTCTTTTTTCCTTTTTTTTTTTTTTCTTTCTATTTTTTTTTTCCTTTCTATTTTTTTTTCCTGCTAGGATTTTATTTTTCTAACTTTCCCAGTGCAAACAGGAGCCCTAATCACTCTGAAACTTCCTCAATAGATCAGCACCAAGATTACCAGTGTAAATGCCCAGAGTAAGAACAGGGGGGAAATAAACTACCTTATTTTTACTAGCAAAGTATCATTTGCAAAAGTGATCATGTCTTGCATGTCTCCTGATAGTAACGAAAATGTATAGTCATGAAAATGAGGAGGGAAGGACCAGATAACCACAAACCCAGTCGAGCCTCCTTGAGTGGGAAGTTTACTTCTTCCTTAGTGACTTTGCACATTGCTTGGTGTGCGTGAAGGGAGGGGAATGGAGAGAGGAAGGAAAAATGAAGAAAATAGAGTGGAAAAAATCCAAGGAGAATGTATCAGCAAGGCTTAACACAGGAAAAGAAAAACAAACTCTATATTTTACAGAGAAATCACCTTTTAGTATCAGTTTACAAACCTCATTTTAGCTAGGATAACATGCTTCTTCAATGACAAAAGGAAAAAAGTAAATTTTCTTTGGAAAAAAGTCCTAGTTTAAATTACAAGGGAAAGGTGTATGAAGTCAATCCTATTTTTTGAACACAAAATAAATAATTTGAGCCATTATCAAATATATCCAAGCTCCCCTGGGTTTGCCCAATCCTAGTCCTCCTCTGCCTGTTTCTATAGTTCTGTTTGCTTCTAAAATACATCAAAGATACGTCTGAGATAAAACACATCAAACAGCAGCAACCTCTGGAACCAGAGAAAATGTAAGTGAGGAACGCAGAGAGCAGCCTGATAATCACCTTGAGTACAGGAGGATGAGACTTCTCAAAGGCAATGCTCAGTGGACCTCTTGGTTTACCGTAATGAAGATGCTGTCTATGCATTTGCTTTGCATTTTCTCCCCAGAAATGCTTATAATTTATTTCTGTCTTTCAGCAGAAGCTCGTGGAAGTCACCAATGTCCCATCCCTCTCTAGCTCAGGTCAGGAAATTTCCTTCTCTGAGACGGAGCACATTGAGGAGGTGGTCAGCAGAGGATGAAGCAGGTTACCGCAGTGGTTTGCATTACCACAGGCTGCTTGGCTGCAGCATGCGGCTACCACATCTAATCCCGTTCCCACTTTCCATGCCACTATCTCTTTTTACACAGCTTTTGTCCCAAGATGGAAAAAATAAAATGCCAAAAGCAGGATTTCTTTCTGAGGCAGAAACACCTTCTCCAGCCACCTTCACCAGTACGTGGTACCAGGACAGTGCAGCTGTTCTGCAGTCAGCAGCTCGTGCAGAGGAACCCTCCTTCACCCAAGGTCCTTGATGGCTCCTTTCCCAGTTCAGCCCTCCTCAAACTGGCTCTGCTGCTTCCTGACAGCACGGTGAGATACTCGGACAGCACAGGTTGAAAATAACAAGTGGTTTCAAAGACAGGTCAGTCAAACAGCAGTATTTTAAATGTGATGGTTGGGATAGAATCACGCGTTTAGCAACAAGCAAGCAATAGCCATAAATAATTCTTTGGAGGTCTCTCAAAAATGTGTATTACTGTCAGGTCTGCAGATCTTGTATCCCCCTTAGGCTCCAGCGAGAGACACCGAAGTATATTTTGGTGACAAGTTCAGGAGCAATGTTTAAACAGTATTGACTAGCTAAAAGAGCAGTATTTTATTCTGCTTTCAGAATTCCATAGAATTCTGATTCTGTCAGCTAGAAATGTTAAGGTCCCACTTCAGACAACAGTGGATTTGGAGCTTATTCATGGACTTTTTATTTCTTTATTTCTCCTTTTCTCTGTTTTCATGCTCTGAACTGTTAACAGCTGTTCAAATAGTGACTTGGGGGCTATGCACATATTTGATCTTTTTGCAGGAAAAAGAAGTTGACAGGCTATATGTCAGCAGAAACATGGATGCACTGAGCTTTTCCATTCTGCTGCATGGTCTCTATTTCCGTTAATGTGAACACCAACATGTTTGTCCAAAACAAGCTGGAAAAAGGTGGGAAATGAGGAAGCAAGAGGAAACAGTTGGCCCTTTTGTGCAGAAAAGCTGTAGAAGTGGGAACAGACCTGATCCCTCTGCAGATCCCTGTACAAGGGTCTTCTTCTGGCCCCCAGAGCCCAGAAATAGCTCCCAGCCCAGCTCCAAGGGCTCCTGCAGATCCTCAGCCCATACTCACATCTTGTTGAGGTTAATTGGCCCATGTAGTTTAAGAGTGAGCTCTTCCCCGAGTCTGCCAATGGGATCCTTCTTGCAGATGAAACAAGTTCCTTTCTGTTGTCAATGAAAAAGTTGTGCATTGTGAAGCTCATTATAAGAAAGGTCTTCGGCTGACCAAAAAGAACAATAGCAGCTATTCCAGACTGCTAATTAATTTTCCATGGCCGGATAAGCCAAACCCTATCTGAATCCATTTGTTCCTTAGTCTGAGACGGCTCTGCACACTCAGGAATTTTCAGTCTGAAGAGCTGTGATAAATCAAGGTGGGGAACGGCAGTGCAGAGCGGCTGCATTACTGGAAGTCTGCTCTCTATTAACTGCAGGATGACTCCCGGTGAACCCGAGGATATAATGGCAAATATCTTTTTTCAGCAGCTGTTTCCCCAGACAACTTGAGTACATGCATCCTGAACTGAATTGCTGTTTTTGTCCTGCCTATGAATAAGCCTCTGAATTACATTTGAAAATGAATTAACTATCCTGGGCTTAGACTGCTGCTGGTCTGCACCAACCTCTGAAAAAGTTAAACACTGGCCACAATGCTGGAACTAGCAGAAACGGGAGCCACAGCCAAAGGATTCAGACAGCTTTCAGGAGCTGTAAACAGCTCCAAAGCTTCAGGGAAGATTCAGGGAAGCTTTAAAATCTGCAGATGAACCTGAATTTTAATTTAGTAACTGTAGCTGGAGTTGGTACCCCAGCTCTGAGCAGCTCAATGCTTCCTATTATAAGATCGCTTTCAGCTCTTTATAACTTGGACAAGTTTTGAGAATTTGAATTGCAGGCTTTTTGTATGCTGAAAGTTGATGTGTCTAGAAAAGGATCTGCAAAACTGGCGTAAAGCTGCTTCTGAGAACGAGATAAAAGAAAAAGTACATGGAAAACAAAACAAAAATCTTTTCTGTTTCCAGGTCCTAAAGCAGGGACATGACATGCCAGGAAGAGTTGTCTCTGCACCGTTATTCTTAAAAAAATGTAGAAAAATAAAAAAACATGAACTGCAGGGGAACTGCAGGACTATTCCTATTGCCATGGATGCCCAATGTAACACTTATGCTGTGTTGATCTGACTCTGCACCAATTATCGTATAAATTAATTGGTTACTCATGCATAGGCTAGTTGAGTTTTCGAACGTAAATTAATTGGGCAGTTATGAGTAAGAGATAACAAGGTGCTCATGCACGAGCTAAGTCACTCGTGTGTTAACAAACTGGGTGCTCCTGCGTGAACGGAGTAATCTGCTTGGGTGCTCCTGTGTGAATCGGCTGCAACCCGTGTGCGAAGCAATTGGGCTCTCTTGCACAGTGAACCCTGCAATGCTCAATGCACAGAGAACCAAAGAAGCACCTAAACGTGCATGAGACCTGCTGAAGAACCACGAGACCTTCTGCGAGGTGGTGTCTGTGCAGTTGGAGGTACCACTGATGCCACACACTGATGTCCGCAGCGGCTGATGAGAGGAAGGGGGTGACTCCCTGCATGATTTGTCACCATTGCTAGTGATGAAGGCTGCGGCAGAGGGGCTGGCACCTGGAGCAGGCTTGATTTAGCAGGCCAAGTACCACTGCTATGGGGTGAGGAAGGATCATGGTGTCCAGCACAGTATGCTGAGGGGATGAGCACTGTTTCCTTTGCAGTTGCAATGTGAGAGCAAAGACAAAGTGCTCCGACCTCCAGAGCCTGCAGTGCAAAAGCAGCAGTCTCCACATTTCCGTGCTATCAGGAGGAATGTAGGAAACGTGGTAAGCTGTGTGTCATCACCCTACAGGGTTGGCCTGCATGGAGGATGACAAGCTACTATTGCTACTGCTTACTCTGTCAACTTGTCTGTTAGCAGAGCTGACGAAAAGTTGGTGAGGCCTGTGGGAATCACTTAGGCTACATGATGGATTTTCAGGAGGTGGAGGGAAAGAGACAGCATGAGGCTTTTATTTCCTTTTCATAGCTTACACACAACAAATACGTGTTGGGTTTTACATGATTTCAGAGGTGAGACCCACCTCTGTCTCCTCTTTCAGCAGGCTGCTGTCTACTTTGATTTCTGTCTCTGCACAGCCGAGGCTCCTGGTGCAGCACAGACACAGAGGCGGTCACGCACACTGTCTTGCCACCTGCGCAGTCTCAAACAGAAGTGGAGGTGGTGAGACAAAGCAGGAGGAGATGGAGACTTTCTCTCCTGGAACTGGGAAGGAGGGAAACATCAGGCAAAACAAGCCACCACCACGAGTCCCATTTTAGGAGCAAGGAATATTGCTGAGGTCCTAGCAATATTCCTTGTTCCTAGCAGGTCCTAGCAGTGCAAGGCTGCATCCCAGCTCATCTCCTGACAGCACCAAGTATTTGGGAGGATCCTACAAAATGCAGGGCAGGACCCATGGAGCACAGGCTGTGGGTGAGTCCCGCAGGGGTGTTACAAGATTCAACACGTTGTTCTTTTACCTGCCTGCAAGGGACAATAACCATTCTGCAAAGCCTGGTGCACAGTGCCACTGTACAATGTAATTTACTGACAAAAAAAACAGGAAAAGGGATTTGGGATGCTCTGGGCACTCTCACAAGCCAAACAGTACTGTTTATTTGGGCCTAACAGGACACCTGAGCTGTGAGGACACCTGACACTAATTCCCCTTGTGTGGATAACAAGAAGTAACACTGCTCATTATAGGCACCTGCTGCAGGTCTGGAGGAAATGTATTTAATCAAGATTCCTTGGTAGTCTTTTCCTCTTACAGAAGACCTTTCTCAGTGCTGTTGTTAATTCATCATGATAGCTGGCCTTAAATATAATCTTAGAAGTAGTTTGTTTTTGTGAAGAGCCCTGCAATCTGCAAATCTGCCGGCTTTGGTCTTTCTTCCTTCTGCAGCCGCATGTGTCACTTCTCACTGCAGCCTCCTCGCAGCCCTGTGTCTGCTGAAGCTGTTGTGGTGAGTCAAGATTTAACAAAAACCCCCTTTTCACAAAAAGGAGGAGGAGGGTGGGGATGGTGTGGCTCCCGGGATTTGCTAATGGCATGCAAAGCCTTTCATCTCCAGGTTTCTAGGCCAAGCCGGTTGTAGTGACCCAAAGTCCTTTGAAATAAAGCAGGTTTCTCTTTCATTTTAATTTGCAATAAATAAGATAATTTGGCCTGATTTTTTCAAAGGGGTGAGTGTGTGTATCACCCATTGGGAGTTCCTCTGGAAATCAACAGCTTGTTTGTGAGCGAGGGAGGAGCAGTTCTGCTTCCTGGTGCCTTTGAAGCTTCCCAGGGTATCCCGTCCGCAGCCAGGAGGAGCCTTGCTCTTGGCAGCCCCGGCAAACCCATCCCCAGCCATCCTGCACCCATCTCCTCCTCTACCTGCTTACCTATCCCAGAGGATTTCTAAATGGGAGATATCTTTAAGTGTTGCCTTATTTCAATAGTAGATTTGCAGAAGATATCAGTGCTATCAGACTGGCCAAGGGTAACGTGGTGAAAGTGAGCAGAGGAATTTTTCCCTCCCCAGACAAGTCCAGTAGTCACTTTGATGTATGTTATTCAAATAGCTATTCTCTGACAGCAATATTCTAGTTATAGTCAGCTGTAAAAGAGCATTCTTCAGTTAGGGCTGTTTATGACAGCACAAGACAGTCCTGATTTATGAAGTGCATGGGGTATTCTGAGCCTTTTGCTGCTTCACTGATTTTTCCCTTTTAGGGTCAACATCTTATTTTCTACTTCATGTGGGCCCTGGTCTTAGGCTACATTTTTTCTCTGGATTAGGGAAAAGTTTGACTTGGTCTCTGAATATATGTTCAACTTTTAGTCATGGAAGTTCTGGACAAGCTGTTAAATGATCGTTCTGTATTTTCCCCACTGGCAGATTGGCAGGATTTCCTTCCCACCCGCCCTACAGCAAGGAACTCTCCTTATCTCAGCAGTTTTCTTGTTGATAACCAAAAAGAAATATCTCCACTATTTTAGTGGAGCCTAGTGATACTAGGGTATCAGCTAATAACAGAAGCTGTAAATCATATTCAAAGCCTAACTACAGCATGAAATATTTGTAGCAGGACGTGCTGCTTTGAGCTGAGAGTGTAGGGTACACTTAGCCAGTCCTGGCAGCGACTCAACAGCACAGAACAACGCAGTGAATATCAGAAAATCACTTCTAACAAACGGAACCAACTGGGCTGTCTTACAGGGAGTACTTTCAACTCCAGGCATCTCTATTTATCTGTGTATTTATAAAATCAGAAAAATTCTTGAATTTTTCTACTATGCTTTTACGCCAAAACTGGAAGGTGCTGTGAGTGCATTGGGAGGATACACTGTCAGTATTAAAAGGAGTAAAGGGGACAAATTTTCTTCCTGGCTACGTTGCTGTGGTGCAAATGGTTTCTATAATTAAAAGCACAGTTTTGAGCTTATGTCTTAGATACAAATTCTCTTCACCTAATTTCTGCAATTAGTTCTACTTAACACTATAAGGACAGAGGGGAAAATGGACCTTAGAAATGAAGAGAACTTCACTAGAAATGAAGAGGCCTGGAGACGGAGACCTCAAATGTCATTATCTGAAGTAATTTTATTAAGAGCATATTTGTGCTGTATTTCTAATTCCCTTAGAATCATCTACCAATTGCCAAGGAATGTCGGCAGAGTAATTATGTTGTAGCAGATGCTAATATGACTATGGGGAGGGAGAAAAGCAGAAACTGTAGTTATAAGGAGGAAATCTTGGGTTATGATGATGGTTAATGAATGCAGAAGCTTGGCACGGCACCCTTATACTTCTACCTTTCTCATTACGAAATATTGTTGCGTACGGGGCTGGCAAAGCAGTGGGGCTATACGTTTGCCTGCTGGTGAGCTATAATGTTGCAGCTGTTAACAAATGAGTTATTCTATACCTAGTAAAATTAGTTCTAATCTTTCTTTGCTCTGTGCTGGGTGGTTTTTTTGCTGGATCTCAGTTGAGGCTGAGACAAAGGAGCCTTGAGATATTTATGTATTTTCTCTCCCCGGGCTCTGAAAATTAAAAATGAGTTGTCAGTGGCCCAAGCCCCATGAAAGCTGAGAATTTCAATCGATATTTCTGCCCCATTTCACTGCAGAGAGTGGGATGTAATTATTACAAATGTCATGGTAACAAACTTGGTAGTTTTCACAGTGACAGTTGCCACTGCAGAAATAGCACAACACAGAACAAAAATTACCTGTCAAGCATCTCATTATGTTCATCCAAATCCTGCTTGTTCAATTCACCATTGGGCTGCACCTGACACAACACTTCTAAAGGCTCTGAACAGCTTAGCCCATGTCTGTCTCATCTGTCTGGGGCCTTCGACAGCTTCCCACGGCCAGAGCTGAGCAGCTGGCCCCAAATAGAAAGATTTTGGCTAAAAAGTGTCTCTCTCTTCGTATGAGCCCATTTTCTTGATGTAGGGTTTGGAGAGATGAGGGATCTTCCAGAGTTGCTGGGCTGAGCGGAGCATTTCCTGAAGGCGGATGACACATTAATCCCGATGTTCTTCTGGAGTTGAAATGCTCAAGTTATGGCCAGCTCTTTGTAGCATAGGAGAGGTGGCTGTTGTGCTTAAAATAGCAACCCTGGGCTCACTGTTTTCATTTGGGAAGCAGGCAATATGGTTAGAGCACTGATTTCCTTTGGCCTCAAACTTTCCAGAACCCCTGAAAGTACCTCACGCTCTTTGCAGGCTCTTTGGGACTACAGGCAATGGGATCCTCCATCTCTCCTAGTGAAGTTTTCCTGTTGTGTAAAAGAATTTGGAATTCATTGGACCACACAGAACAATTTAACACATTTGAGGACTTAAGATCACAATGAGATGAGCCTGGAATATGGTGTCTTACAGGAATGCTTAGGCATATACTCTTTAGAACTGTAGTGGAGTTGAGGCACTTAAAGCACTGGGACAATGTGATATTTATTGATGCTGCCTGTAACAACATATGACAGGGACATGGTGCCACCGACAGCCTGTGGCACAAGGGGTGCCCAGTGGCTGCCTCATGCCGGCTCCGTAGGCTGGACAGAGCCTACGGAAGGAGGACGCGTCTCGCAGGGCTACCTGTGTTCTTTGTCCTGATGTAGAAATGACATTTCTCTGCTTCTTAGATTTCAAGCTCCTGAGATGATTCATTCTGTTCTTTTTTACTTCAAAATCATTTAGTACCTTACTAAATAGGCCTTTTATCTGATAATGGATAGGATTTTGATTAGATCATAAAATGCAAATAAAACCCTGAGAGCATCCTTTGGTGCTTCTCCTGAAGGCAAAGTCCTGAGGTAACCACATGCTTGGCTATTAAGCAAGCTCTTTTCCAGACCATAACTCACAAGGGGGAGTCATATGTCTACTCTTCAGTTCTTAAACACTAAGATGCCTAATACCCTGAGCTGCAGCTTCCACAACAGAGCTCTTCTGAATAATATTTGCTATCATTTGCAACCCACAAATTTAGGACAGTGGAGGCAGCAACAAAGTTAGCTAAGGTAACAGTTGCAAATTAAGGGATTCACAATGATAATTTTAATTGAAGAGGTGTAAATATGATGCCTCTGTTTCTCTCAAGAAAAAAGCCCTATGAGGAAAAGATTTCAGGTGTGTCCAGTGTTTGCATCTGAGCCAAATTATCATTGATTTCAACCATTTTTTTTTTCTTGGGGAAAACACTTGAAAAACACTTGAAATAAAATTAAAAAAAAAAAACCCTCTTAATATCAAATTATCAGGCCCTGCCATCCATGTGCAAGACAAATTAGGCAAATTCAGCCTTGAGGATACCCCATTTCATCCACCAGTGAGAAAGTCCCTGTCATTTTCTGAAGTGACATGCAACCTGAAGTCACTTCTATATAACAGTCCAAATATGTCTAATATACTTTGTAGAACTTTACACCATATAAGAATCTTCAACATACTTTTCAAAGAGTTAAAAATGAGAAATGTAACCTACAAAGCAGCAATTGATTTCCTTGAGGAGTGATTGCAATAGGCAATCAGTTGGCAGCATGAAGAATTAGGCCTTTAATTGCTTCTGAACCTACCCAAGGTGGGACTGTACTTTCCTGCTGCTGTTGGCTATTGGAGGAGGCTGGAATTGGTACCTGTACGTTGAGGGAGCAGATTCTTTGACTGCAGTTACCTGGGGACTGCCCACACCTCAAGAAGGAGGATTTAAGAACCAGATGAATTTCATCTCTTCTTGCAGATGTAATATTCTGCAAAACCAGAACCTCAAAAAAGCAAAACTCTCCCTGCATGAAAAACAAACAAAACCCAGCTTCTTTTTTGTTTGTTTCTATAGTGGTAGTGGTTTAGCAGGTTTTTAAAAAGTATTCTGCTTTCATTTGCCTAATGCCTTTATTTGTGCTTTTTTGACATCTGGAGGTGTGAGAGTCTCCCTGTTTTCCACCTGCTGTCTCCATCCCCTCTTTTTTCACTTGATTAAGTAAAAGGGTTGAAAGGAGGAAACCCCAAAATCAGACTTTTTAGCTTGCTGTTTTGATCATTATGTCTCCTCAACAAAACATTTTTTAAAATTTAAAAAACACTTTTTTTAAAAGAGCTTGTTTTCCTTACATTGCAAGTCTTTTTGCCTGTTTTGCCTGTCAGGCTAATATTAGTGCAGCTCAATACTGCATGTTGGCTGTGGGTAAGACACTGGGCAGATGAAAAACAATTTTAATAAACAGGAGAAAGTACTGGTAGAGGAAAACAATCCTGATGCTTTTAACCTGCTGCAAAACAATTTTCAGCCTTTGACCTTTCAGATGAGGAAGCTCTGCGCGGTGGTCAAAACCGGTTTGTTTTCAGTTTTCTTCCTCATTTACACCCCATCTCTTATCCACCCACAAGCTCACCCACTCTATTCCTAATAAAAACAGAACTCAATATTTTGTCTCTTAGCCACAGCTCTGTGCTACCAGGAGGCTCCCAGTTCCCCTGAAGCGGGAATGCTTCCTTGCATCCAGAGATGGGCAAAGTGAATTATTATTCAATGTTGAATTTCTAAAACATGGAAAGAAAAACCCTGCCTGAGCTCAGACAGAGTGAAAAGGCGGAGATTAATGAATCTGAGGGGGCTGGAGTCATCCCCATGTGTGTTGCCAGCATGGGGCATGTACTCCTGGTAATGAGAGGGGGTAGAATCATTCTATGTTCTTGCATCCTCTAGAAACTCTTATATATATTTTTATATATATATACACACATATATATAATATGAAATAGGAATCATGATAGTTGAAGTTGTCCTTGGAAGATTAGGACAGAGGAGTTGGAGTTCTTTGAAGATGAAAGTGGCAAATTCACTCTTTCGAATGACTAATTTAGGGTCTTGTCTCCAAACTGTCCTTGGAGCCCTGTATTGTTTCAGGCAACCCTTTGCTGCACTGCTTTTTTCTCTGAACTCTTCATGGGGTTTCAGTGGCACAGCAGGAATAAAAGGGTAAGAGCAAAATAGGGAACCAGCCTCTATTCAGGTCCTTGCAGATGTGACCTGAGAGAGCAAAATACCAGAGCCCCAATTCAACCAGCAGGTCTGTGCTCCTCCCCCTGTCCTGAAGTCTGTTCTGGGACATTTAGGCCACTTGAACTCTATGATGAGAGTCAGAGAGCTTCACAAAGCTTCAAAAGTGCCCCAGGAGGAAGCTCCTTTCTCTTTCATAGGTATGTGGGCCCTGTGGTGCCCTCTGATTGCCTTCCAGCAGAGCCAGCTTCCAAAGCCTTTGTGCTGAGCAGGGATGGGCATCTCTTTCACCTGACTGTCCTTTCATGTCTGGAGGAAGCTTTGAAGAGAAGGCATTTGTAGAGCATGTTTGGTAATAGGATGCTTCTCTGCCCCTTTGTGGTATGTGCTTTATACATGGCTTTGCTGTGGCATTTAATTGATTCAGCTGTTTATTACAATGCAATGGAGATAGTTGCTTAAGTCACCCTTATTGGATCTGAAACATGTACAGGCCTCACCTAGAGTCCTCTTGGAAGGATGTTCTAAATGCACTGAACCAAGGGAGTGAAACTCTGCCCAACAAAAGGAGGGATATGTGTACAAAATCAAGCAATGAGCTCTGTGCTCCAAGTAATTTGTACTCCTTTCTTTGAATTTGCTGTGAGTTGTGTGAATAATCTTTATCACAGAAGTCCTTATCTTTGTTCCTTCTAAAATGGCTCTTGGGTAACATAGTTACAGGGTCAGTGCTGGGGAGCCCCTGAAGCTATACACTAAGGTTATAGATCTCCTACATCTCTTACCTTGACATTTGTGTTTCCAGCTAGGACCAGGACGGTTGCTTTCTGCAGGCTCAGTTGTCCAGGTTTGCTATGCCCAGCAGTTTTGTATTTGTATTTCTTAGCACATCTGCCACAGCTGTGTGCTGGTGCAGGGCTGCTGGGCACACTTCTGCACCCTGAGCCAGGGACGGTGGATGCAAGAGGTGGGTGGACACAGTCACTTCAGCTGGGGTGCCCTGGAAAAGTGGTGCTTTCTGTGTAACACCAGCTGGCAAATCCAGCAGTGTTACACAGGCAAATGAGTCCTCTCGGGGTTGCTAGAGCAGTTCTGACACCTTGGTTTCCTGAGCTAAACTTACTTTAAAAGCAGGTATGTGAGACTTACCCACATCATTGCGGGGAGCCAGGCCCTGCTCCCTGGGGATCACTCACAGGGTTCCCAGGGTGCTGCGTGGGATGCTCCTGCATGCTGAACACCCTCCTTGTGGTTTTAAGGTCCCAGCAGTAGTTGTGTTAGCGAAGAGCTCGCCAGGAGGAATTTTGTGAGTTAATCTGTTCGGTGCAGTGGGCAGAGAGCCGGGCTGCTCTCCCCTGCTGTTGGCGGAGCGGGTGATGCAGTGCAGTGGGCTGAGGAGCTCTGCCTCCAACCCCAGCATCTGTGCAGAGAGCTGCTGTCACACTCGGTGGAGCAGCTAACGCTTCCCAGGCAGCCGGCACAGCGCTGGAGACGGGAATTCGGAGCCGCCTCGAACTCCAGGGAAAACTAGTCAGCGAGCTGCTGTCCAAGCAGCAGCAGTAATCTGCAATAAATCACGCGAGCCTGGCTCTTTCCAACAGGCTTGTTATTCCAAAGGAAGGACATATCCGGGCAATGAGGCATGCTGTTGCTAAATAGTTGTTTTCACAGGGGTGTGAGTAAATACAATAAAACAAGTCCTGTCTCCCCCTGGAGTGAAGGCTCAGCCAAGAGCTGAGGAGGTGAGAGCACAGGCCTTGTGGGCAGAGGCAGGGGAATTGATTTTCTTTGCGCTGCTTAAATTGGAAAAGATGGCCCTGCCTGACCGACTCTTTCACAGTTTGATTCCTGGTCTTGGAATGGCAGTCAGGAACCATTCTGACCCAGGCTCCCACTAGACCCACAAATTTCCCTGGAATTAGTGTCTCCTCCAGCTCTTTGCTTTGGTTTCACATCCAGGTGGTGGAAGGCACAGACTCCGCTCCTGGGTCTTTGGCAAGGGACTGTTCTTCAGGCCTCTGCTATAAAGGAGCGTGGCCGAAGCAAGGTATTCTGCAAGGCTCTTAGCACATGTCACCAAGTGAAATAAGGACACAGTCCTGGTCTTGCATCCCCCTCTTCCTATGGAAATGTTAAACTCCTTCCAGGAGAGCAGACAGTCTGAATGGAAAAGCCTATTCCTGCCTTTCCCTACCTTAAGAGGCATTGGTCAGGTTGGTGGTTATATCAGCTGGCTTTGGCATGTCCTTTTCAGTCCATTACAGGACTGATTCACAAACAACAGGGCATTAGCTACATTTTCATTTTTTGTATTTATGATGTTCCCAGTTCTCCATGGCAGCAGGCCGATTTCTTTCTGTTCATAAAAGACAATTGGGAAAATTAGTTGGTTTCAGTTTAATGAGGTAATGATCCAATTTAGCCGAGATCAAAGCAAGCAATGTGGCAAATGCAGAATGACAAAATTAAGTTACTTTATTAATGCACAATGCACTTTTCCATCTTGCAGCAGAATGATTGACTATCCATTAGGTCTACTGAGCTGCAATTAGCAATTATCAGCAATTGCCTTTCCTGCGTAGGCAAGTAAAGGTTTGGACCATGTCCTCACTGCCAGAGAACAGCCATTCCCACCTTGTAAAATCAGCTGCAATGGCTGGGCACAAAGTAGTGGACTGTTATAGGAATATCTTTGTACTGGTGCTGTCCTTTTTGGATAGAAACGCATTAATGCCATAAAAGTGTGTGCTCATGATTATGAGCACTAAGCTGGTGGAAAATCTGATGTCTGTTAGTAGTCTTAAATTTGGAGAAAATAAGAGGAGAGAGGGGAAAAAAAACCCAAAAAACAGATTTCTCTTATTTGCTCTGTGGTTTGGCTATCAGTCAATAATCTGTCATCATAAGACTTCAGTACCAAAATCAAAGGTAGACATTCTGCTATGATGATCAACAGAGAAGGCAGAGTCTTTTGCAAACTTTAACTGATATCTGATGGAGTGGGAATGATTTAAATTCAGATTACTGTCTTATCAGGGTACATTTTCTTGTTACTTTCCCAGACAATTCTATGATCATTTAATTCTTTGATGACAATTATGTCACTTTACTCATTTTCCCCTCCTTTGATCTTTATAAATGTATGAAAATTGGATCTTTATTTATGTAGCATTCAACTATTCCTGTTCTTATTCCTCAGAGTTGTAAATGTAGTCATCTGCAATGTGCCAAGGTACCTTTGTTTCAGTGGAGGCTCTGTGTACTGGTTCGTGTAGGTATGTATATGTCTGCTCTTTGCTTTGCCAGTCCTGCCTTAAAGACTTTTGAACTTGCTGTCCAACTTAAAAACAAATTTGACAGCTGGGAAAGTGCTTAAATATATCAAGTTCTTACCAGTCTTTTGAAAGTAGGTTGTCAGAGACAGAAAAGAGATGCTATTAACAGAGGAGCTGCTGTTTCAACTCCTACCAGACATCAAACAATCTACAAGAAACAATGATGTAAGAAAAGGTTTAATACGGCATTTACATCTCCTAAAACATCAGAGAACCTTCAAGACACGTGTCCATAGTAAAGAGACCTTTTGGATTTCTTTCCTTAAGTTACCAAGCCCCTATAATCTGGCCTTGGATAAAGCAGCACTGCTTTTGCTGAGTGAGCATCATCTGAGAGAGAATTGTGAACAAAGCTTGTTGGAAATGGAAGGTTGCAAGGGGCACAAGGAAAGAAAACAGATCGATTCTAGGAGCCTCGTGCAGCTCTCGGTGCCTGCATGGGCAGTGAGCCAGGCAGCGGCTGCTGGCTCTCCTGTGTGAATCCTGCCTGCTTGGCCTGTGGCTGCTGCTTTCTGTCCTGGGTGCAGAAGGAGGGGTCAGATTATACTTCTTTTTTTCTACTTGGAGCTGTTTTTTTTTCCAGATCTTATGTAACAAAATTTAATAGTGCTATTGGATACACACTCTATTTCCTAATGAGAGGTTCAAATTGCTTTTTTCTGGCACTCTATATGCCTTTAGGCAGTCTACTTTGAGGTGTTCCTAAAGAATGCCAAAATACTGGACTTTCTTGCTGCCTATATCTTGTATGTAGCTGTGCTCACCTGAGATTCATCATTCCTTAGTCTCTCTGTATTTTACCTATATATACACTATATATAGACTCACAATAAAAGCAGCTTCATTAAGTGGGGAAGGGTTTATTCTAGTTGGTTTTTGCCTTTTCATTCTCTGGGATTTTGCTCCATACAAATGACAGTCCAAGATAGTTCCTCTGAAGACAAGTCCTGTGAGTTGCATCTCTACAGATGTCCAGACATGCATGTGAAATCACATCCATGTCCTTAAGACATAAGCACCCTCCTGTATGGAATTAGGAATGTTTCATGTTGCATGCATGTGTGTTTGCATGTAATTTGCCAGCATGCAACTTGCACATTCTTTTTGGAAGGAGCATCAGGGAAAAATTAAGTGTCTTAGTTTTGCTGCTAAATATTGAGCTACAAGGAAACAGCTTACCAAATAGAGTCTGTAATTTGTTGATCTTGATTTTACATGATTGATGACCATATTGTTTGGTATTTAGGAAACCAAATTTGACATAAAAAATGCTACCTTGTATTCAGGGAGCAAGCTACTAACTCAGCCTTTTTTTCCTCAAATCTGCATGCTTTTTTCCCACTTTCACCTTTCTGGCTTAGTGAATCTGTTATCAGAGCAATTATTGGTTTTATCTGCACTGAGGAAGTGTTACAAGCAGTGTCCTGGTATGCAGCCTAGTTAGTCTGTCAAACAAAATGACTGATGTTGCTATACATGGAGACCGGGTATTTCCTCTGGGCAGTGCAATTTGGGGACGATTTTGATTCTGTCTTTATCCTGGAGTTTCTTCATTGTTTCTGCTTCATTGTCATCTTGACTGAGTCGCTGGGGAAGATCTCTGCACCAAAGAGTTCTTTCTGAGCTCGTCCATCCTGATCAGCATGACATGAGTCATATATAGGACACTGATGACAGCATTGGAACTAAAATAAATACCTATTCAGGCAGTGGGGTTTGACTCAGAGCATAAAAGTATATCTCGCAGATAATGGAAAGTATTCTAGGATTTCCATTTGCAGACATACACGCAATGCCCTAACTGCATACATCAGTAACTCAAGTCAGTAAATACATTTCACTTAGTGATTCACTGGGTGTCTGAAAGATGGAAGTTCCCCGTCCTCCTGGTGATGTCATGACAATTCAAGTGACCTCTCTGAAAGCAGACAACCTGCAAGGCGGGAGGAAAGGAACACTGAAGGAACACATTGATTATGTTTACATATGTCAAGCCTAGTCCTAAGAGATGTTTAATAAGATTAACTTTGTATTAGATGATAAAGAAAGACTGAGGAGACTATTGCTAGCTCTTAGCATTGCCATCAAGCGAGATAAATGGCAGTCCATCCTCCTCTAGGAGACACCACAAGATGGATGATGTTCTTGCCTCTGAGACTGTAACTGAATGTCTGTCCCGAAGGGCTCCTTTTTCACGGCTGGTAAAACCACAGATCTCGTACAGCCATCAAGTTAATCTCTGTCAGGGCTGGGGTGAAAGGTGGGAGTTCAGGCATGTCCTGATGGAACAGAATGTTGCTTTTGCGATGCTAATGACAACACTTGTATTTGACACTCAATTCACTTCTTACCTGCAGTGTCATTTTTTCATATTCAAGGACAGCTATAAGGGGTTCACTTATCTTGCTGAATGTTCTCTAATATGCCATCTGAGAGAGTTTAAAAAAATTCATCACACTTTCCTGAACCCTGTTCAATTAAATGCATTATCTTTTTTGAAAAGACAACAGTCCTCCTCTCTGGAGAGATGACATTTCAGCTACAGGTGAGGCAATTACAGAGCTGATTGCAGGGGATGGAAACTGCTGTATCAACTCTCTGATTAAGAACTTGATTTGTATTTATTTATATTTGATATGTGTTTTATTTAGCTTTTCCATAACTAAATGCAATTGGTGCTCCATTGGGAGGTTTCACACGAACAAATCTTGTCTCATTGTTGTCTTGGATAGATGCCATTAACAGGAAATATTAGAGCCATTTAATTTTTTGATTGGGAATTGGAGTGTGATTTCTAGTGTTGCCTTGTATAATAATCACTGCATTCATTCTCAAGTCCAAGAAGATTTTGGATCCTGGCAATACATATATTTAAGGAAACCCATAGGATGCTTTCCAGCACTTCTGAAATCTTTGGTACTTTTCCATTCATCATGTGCCACTGTCAACATCCATCTATTACTCATTCCTTGCGTAGTCCTTGCAATTATTTTATTTGCTAAGCTTCTTACCTACTAACTGCAAAGATCACGAGGCTAAGATAAAATGTCCCTTCCTTACCACCATCCCCTTTAATCTGCAATACAGTTACACTGCGTAAATGCTTAACTGGTAATGTAGTTTTGTGTCACAGACCCACTCAAGCCACTCTTAGCTTAACAAGTGTCTGATTTGAGCTGGGTTCTTGCGTCTCGAATCTGTGGGTTTCACAGTTCCTTTGCCACAGCTGGTCACAGCAAGGCTCCTGGGCGTTTGCTTCTTCATGGTCTCCTGTGGAAGGAGAGCACAAATGGCATCTTCTCTGCTCTTCCCTTGTTACATTTCCAGATCACGCTACTGAGTGCACTGATTTGCTTAAAATAGTGGTAGGAAGAGAGATTGTCAGGGTGCCTAGTGGCTACTTCATGACTCTAGCCGCAAGTGGTTGAGTGGTTAGGTGGTCTTTGTCCTCAACTACTGGTATATTAAGGGTCCTCTTCAAGAAGAGCTGGTAGCTGTGCCTTTTGGTGCTTTGATACCTCTGGCAAGCTGTTGCTCACTACAGTGTAGGGACTGATGCAGACCTTAAAGGCATTCACAGACATCTGGGTCCAAAGTAACGCATTATTTTTACCAGCAGGCTCCCAATCCACCCCAAAATTAGTGATGCCACCAGGATGCTGGGCTGGCCCTGACTGACCATTCAGCAGCAAATATAAGAGAGACTTAGTATTCATCTAAGGCTGAGAGCTGCAAAATGTGCTTTAAAAACTGATGGTGGCATTGACATTTTGTAGGAAAAAATGTGCATAAAAGATTACTTTTCATAACCATAGATACCTCGACTTCTTTAACTCTTAAGAATTATACTGTTTTGAAACCCTTTCTTCCTGCTGTCCTTCCTCATTCCCCATCAGTGTATCCATTCTGTTGTCAGTGCTTTGGGACATTTTTCCCCTCAGTATTTTCAACTCCATTAATGCAAACTGTGCCTATTTTTGTCCTTCATCCCTTTTTCTGACTTCTACAGATCTTTTGCAGTATTTGTCATCTCTAAAGTTTGATTGGCTTCCAAGGCAGCACCATCTGCCTATTTAACTAATATGCTGCTCATGCCTTCTTCCTGATCACTAAAGGTGATGTTAAATAAGAACAATCTGAAGACAGATTCCTCTGCTATCTTTTTTAGCTGCATCTGACAACTTGATGCTTCAAAAATCTATCGTTACCCATTGTTTACCATCAGTCAGCCAATTTTCTGGCCAGATATGGTGCTCATATCCAGTTCTGTCAAAAAGATTTTTTTCAGGGCAATTTATATTCAGTACAGAGGAAAATTAATCCTGTGCTAGGAGAGGTGTGATAAATTGCTCTCTGCTGGTGCTTATCCTTTCCATTGATAATGGAACAAGTTCTATATCCCACCTTAACTCCATAAAAATTATGTCAGATTAATATAAATGCCTATTTCCTCCTTGTCTAAGAAACTCCATAGCCATTTTCTTTCTGATTTACTTTCAGAATTCAGTAGTGGAAAGTGGTGTTACCAATACCAGGCACTCTGAACTGAACAAATTCTCACCATGTGTTAGCAAAGAATTATTTGCACGTGATTGATGGAATTAATAAATAATATTATCACAATATGTATACTATTTGTTGCACATTTTATATCAGTAGCAGATGTTACCAAAGTTTGAGGTAGATTTATTGACCAGGATAATAGATGTTTCAATTAAAAATGCAAATTATTAGTAATCTTCTAAGAACTATTAAGAAAATATATGGAATATGAAGTTCAACAGCAACTCTTACAACAGGGCTTATAGTAACACAAAGAAAAGGAAGAAAAAAGCCCTAGTCTAATCTTTGTTGTAGGTTGTACATTAAATCAGCCATTGGAACAACACCGATTTATTACTGTCTGTACTCAGCAAAGCATGTGAATGAAGCACGTGAGTGGTTTACATGCCTAGTGAATGTAAGAGATTGATGTTATCTCTGTAAACCCTGGAGCTGGAGGGCTCCAGTGAAGGTGCTATACTCGCAGCGTTGTGAAATTGAACCAAAAAGAGAGAATGGAAAGAAACCCCAAACTCCTGTTACTTCATACTTTGCTTTTCAGTCTAACTTATTTCAACTAATCTCCTCCTCAAGGTCACATCTAACAAAAGAAACTGCAAGGATTTTCCAGGCAAAACATGCTTTCAAGTACCCCTTGTCCTTTTCATGTCACCTGGTAGGAATCACTCTGAACCCTTTACTCCAACAGAAGATGGAAGGGGAAGGATGTACAAGGCACTTTGTGTAGAATATATTACAGTCAATGTATTGCCACCACTCTAAGTGGGCTTTGCCCTACCCAGTTGAGTGTTTTCTGTTTTGAGTTTGTGCTCTCCATGCTGTTAGTCGGTATACTGGTATTTACTTTATAGTTTCTCCAGTTTTGCCAAGTGCCACATGAAAGACAAAAAATCTGATGGCGTAAGTCAAGGAGTTCTCTCTTAAAAACATGCTGCGGCATCAAACAACAGTGATTTTGTTCTTCATAATATTAGGTCTGCTCCTCAAAATCAATAAAGGGGCACCAAGTGTAGGCTGAAGAGTTAGAGCAATATATGTTTTAAAACCAGCATATTTGACTTGTTTCCTCCTGGCTGTCATATATCTACAAAACCTGCAGTGCTGCGACTGGCAAGAACTGAGTGTCACTGTGGGTAGGAACACCCAAAAAAGTGACCTACAAAATGTACGCAGATTTGAAATACTCACTCTGTAAACCATTTGAGACTGTTTAATAGCTAATAAGGATAACCATTCATCTTTATTGCCTGGTGGTCTTATGGGAAGAGGACTCCAGCATCCCGTGCTGCCATTTCAGTGTTTTCCATCCATATGTAGAAATGTCAGAGAAATAACTTCTTGGAAATCATCTCAGCTTGATTAGTTGCCAGCTCCTAGCATGGCGACTCCGTATGTGCTGGTTCCTTGGTGCTTTCTGGAGCGAAACGTTCACAGCAGCAAGAAGGCAGCACATTTCAACTCATTCTCGAGGAGATGGGAGAGGATGAAACGTTGCTGGCACGAGGCCGAAGGAGCGAAATCCACTCCCTCTAGGAACATGACTTGTAAGGCAGCAAAGCCAGCCTGCTGCTGTAGGAGATAATCATGTAATCTTATTCCTTCATAAAAAGATCAAACTCCATTTTAAAATTGCTTCTCACCCATTTGATAGTTAAAAGGTTTCAGTTAATTTCCAGGTTAAATCTATTCATGAGCAATTTATACTCCTTTGCTCCTTCGCCCGTGGCACCATTAGCTTACCGAGTTCTTTTCCTCAGTGCATTTGTAAACAGGAATCGGGCTTCCTCTTTGAAATGCTGCTTGGGGACAAATTTGCCAGTCCATAGGTTATCTGACATGCACAGCTACAACTGGAATGAATTCTCCTTGATTGGAGGTGAGCAGAGGCACCCCTGGTAAGCCAGTACCTCACACAATGATAATAATATTGTTTATTTCTGGTGGATATACATGATCTGTTATCTCTAATATTTTTGCCTTTTTTCAATAGCTATATAAATGAGTGGCTGAAGTCCACTTGCAATTTGCTTCATAAATCAGGACTGTGTTTCCCTTAGAAGAATTCTCTCTATCCACCAGGAACTCTTCCTGTATACTCTAAAATGTGCCTAGCACATTTAAGATGTTAATACACTGCAAAGAATAGAATGACTTTGCAGTTTATAGCTACAGTTATTTTCATTTCCATTGTTCTAGTGTCTAAAGTCATCTTGTTCTTAATCTGTAATATGTTAAGCCTCTTCTGCAATGATGTTGTTTCCAAATTTTATGCTTTTAGGAAATTAAATTTGCATGTTGAAACTTTTCTTGTTTGAAGATATTAATGAAAATATTAAATAAGGTTAGCCCTACAGATGATCTTGAGTTTTGCTGATCATATAAAATTATTCAGAGTAGTAAAAAACAAAACTGATCTTAGGGTTCTAAGGGAGCAATAAACTGGCAGATTAAATTCAGTGTTGAGAAATGCAAAATAATGCACGTGGGGAAACAACTCTAAATACGCATATACAATGATAAGCTCTAAATTAGCTTAATTATCATTCTGCAAAGAGCTGGTAGAGGTGCTGCAAACTGCTTGACAAAAACATCTGTTCATTGCACCGTGGCAGTTTGAAAAGGTAAATAGGAGCTAAGGCATCATAGGAACCAAGAGCAACAGCGTAAGCAGCACTGTGGCACTCAGTAAACCTATGATTTGCCCTCATCTTGAACACGGCATGTATTGCAGGTCACCGTGTCTCAAAATGAAACAGAAAACTCGTGAAGATAGAAAGAAGGGCAACAGAGACAATCAAAGACGAGAGATGGTTTCTGTACTAGGGGAGATTAAATAGACTAGAAGTCTTCAACTCTGAAGAGAGGTGACTGGAAGTAGATGTGATAGAGCTATATAAAATACCGGCTGGCATGAGGGTGAATAAGGAATGATTATTCTGTCTTCTGCTATAGAGGAACCTGGGAGCACCAAATGAAATCACAAGGCAGAATTTGAGGCAGACAGGGTAAAGTAAGTGTTCCCTGCTGAAATAGGAGTGCTGTCTTACAGGCATTGCCAATATGTGCATACACATGAAGCAGGTGCCATGATGGCACAGTGCCATGATTTCACAGTTTTCTTTAGATAACAGGATTCATTAGATGCAGAAGGGCTGTGTTTTGCAGATATAACTTCCTTGGACACCATTAATACTACTGTTATCTCAGTTACAGAAAGTTTTGCTTTTTCGGTTTAAAGTATGAGCATTTTTTACAGCTTATATAGGTACCATCTTGAATTTAGCTGGCATATACCCTTTCATGCTAATTCCATCTTTTATGTTTGGAATATTTCCAGCAAGCTCCCAGTGAGCTGCTGTCAGGCTGCTCTGTGACTTTGGTACTGTACCCACAGAACTAGCAGGACGCAAATCAGCATTAGCAGAACATTTCCTGATCACCAAGAGATCAGTTGTCACTTTCGATGATTCTTGCTGCCACCTTGATCCTTTTAATTGCCCTTCTGGCAAGGAAAAAAAAAGAAATTGCTGGCAAGGTCAACCCAAGCAGGATACTAGAATGAGACAGTTATGGACTGTTGCTAATTGTCAGAAGCAACTCATCTTTTCAGCATACCTCAGGGGGGTCTCAAATCTGATTAATGCACCATTTATATAGCAGAGTATGTGGGCAATGGGGATTGGGCTGTCGTGAGTGATCCCAGGGTGCAGGTTCTCATCTCCAGAGACTGGTTAATTCTGCACTGTGGCAAAAACCAGAAACCTGCCCAACTACCAGGAGGCTGCAGACAATTCCAGGGGAGAAATACAAAAGGTTTCCCCGTCTGTGTGTGACGAAGCTACATGGGGGAATGTGTCTGGGCACAGTACTCTGGGAGAAGGAAGGCTGTAGAAACCAGAAATGGAAATGCTACCTATCTCCTCTTCTCTTTTTGAGCAGAGGTTGGAATTTATAAGGAATAAAAGTACTGCTTGTTGACTCCCAACACCATTCAAGCCAAGAAGATTATTTTGGAGAAAGATTTGTGAAAGTTTTAGTAAAGCCTCATTAGTTTGTTGGAAATTCTGGCATGATAGCTATGTAGCTTGCTAGAAAGGTCAATGAAAATCTCATGAATAAAGCCTAACAGTATAATGAAAACACAGTATTTAAAATTTCCCTGGTTCTCCTTCCTGAAGACTGATTAAGAACAGAACTGCTGCTATCCTGTAAAATGCTGGAGAGTGAGTCATCTTTTCTTTGCCAAAACCCCAAAAGTTCAGATGCAATTGCCTAAAAACACTTGCAAAACTGTGGCATAGCAGTTGGAAGACCAATTCACAGGAGGGCCCAGCTAAAAAAAAGCTTGGACTACCTCTCTGTCATGTTTCCCTGGCTGATTGATTCAAAAAGTCCCAATGGAAAATTAAAAGGTCACATTTTCTCAAGTATTGCTGAGAACCCACTATCTCAGCAAATGCATGAGATAAGGAAACAAAATCCTAAAGCACCATGAGATCTGGTTTTCTTAAGCCTTTCTCTCTCTCTCTTGCTTTCTTGCCTTTTTTGTCTTTTTTTTTTTTTTTAATAAAATATTGCTAAAGAGTTTAGGTTCAGGCTTTTTTAATGACATTTGCATTTTAGGAGCAAACTTACTGAAGATAAATTTATCTTCACCGTCAGAGCAGGAAATACATTTTCATGAGTTTTGGTTATTTTGTCTGAGGCGCTTGTGTAGCTTTTATGGGCTAAAAGCATTTTTAAGACAAATTGAAAGAAGAATGGTCTACCTGACTTTATACACTCATGGATCTCTTTTAGATACTTCTCAAGGAAGAAGTGATAATCGGTTTTACTCTCTACAGAAACCAATCGGAAAGCTTGAAAATGATATACTTTACATCAGACCAAAAAGAGGTTTAAGATTTTGATCCAAATTTAGCAAAATTCTACTTTTACTATTATAAGGTAATGTGTTTAGTTGCTCCAGACATAGCATTTGAGAATTAGATCAGTGCTTTATTTTAACAAAATGTAGGTATTAGGGACAAAAAGGTGGCTCTTCAGGCAGAGCTGTTTGCAATAGCTCATGTGTTGGGAGCAGGTGCAGGTTCTCCCTGCTCATGCCGTTCTTTGCAGGAATGAGGAGATTTTATTTTTCCTTTCTCAGAGGTTGACTAGATGCCTCAGAGGAGGCAGTCAGCTGTTTCTGTAGGCATATTCGGGATGAGAGAAGCTTGGATTCCTACAAAGCCAAGCACAGAACTGAGACCAAAGGGACCTGGGGTCATCTGGAAAAGCTGCCAAATATTAGGTTGACAGAGCCATGCTTTGCAGTCCCTCTCTAGGCATGTTTTTGCTGTGCTCTTCTGTCCTATTCAAGTGAAGTGGGAATCTGGAGTGACAGATTTAGTGGGTGACACCCCTTGAGACACAGCAGCCCAAACCACATCACCCTGCAGCACAGAGGTGACCTGCAGGACAGGCGTGAAATTCCTTTGGGAAATACCTCCCAGCTCAGGGGGGATTACAGGCCTGGCATGGGAGCAAGTGTCCAGGCTTTGGGCACCCTGCACTGCAGCATCAGGCTCAATTGGGAAAAGGCGAGGGAAAGGGAAAAGGAGCACCAACAGGCAAGCACAAGAAGAGCGGATTCTGGGAAGCAAAAAGAAAACAATTCTCTGTAAAGAAATAAAAAGAAGCTTAGGAAAATCCTCAGAAAGAACTGAACAGGATTGTCCAGGGGGTTGCCACTCCATAGTGTGGCTATTAGATATTTCATTTTGTCATCTGAGCAATCCAAGTTTTTAAGCAAAGCTGTTCTTATTCCAAGTCCACTTGAGCTCATTACATGTCAAGAAACCCTTCTTGTCTTACTACCCCAGTTTGGGCCTCACATCCAGGCGTGAAGATAATCACAAACCTCTGCACCATCATAGCTCTGCTGGTGGTTGGGTGTCCGCACGCCAGCAGGAGAACCACAGGGCAGGATATTCTGTAATTCTTTCGTATGGATTCATATAAATGTGGTTGTACAGGAAGATGGCCTGGATGGTGAGGATCGTACAATTTGGGGTGAGTTTGTCTTAGCAGAATGAAAGGAGGAAAAAGAGTTCAGCCTTATTTTTTACAAGTTCTATTTTTCACTAACACATTTATTTAAAAAAGCAAGCAAGCAAAAATGAAAATATCCCACCAAGCTGCTCTGCCTTCATTGGAGTGCAGAGATAACACTTGCTGAATCTGAATATATTTCTAAGACCTTTTTCTAAACAGCATCATAGCTACCTGCCATGATCTCGCTATCTCAGGAGCTGGTTTCTCCCTCTTTGGACAGTGCTATCTCTAGTCTGCAGACGAACTTCTCTGCAGGAGGACTTCTCCTGGTCTCTACTAGAGCTGCCTTAAAGCAGAGTTTCACGATTTCTTTTTGGTCTGACTTTTTTTTAGGCCTGTGGTTTTTAATTTCTGATTTGGGAAAAGGTGACCAACCATTTCAGCCTAATGAAGCAGTTCACCTAGAGGTGAGTAAACCCTTTACAAACTGTCCAATTTGCTTTCTTGCCCTTGCCCTTGAGATGCCAGGTGAGTTGCACAGGGACCAACACCTCCTCCCCAGCTGCTGGGACAGGAAGGAAACATGGAAAGGATGGGAAGGATGGCACTGAGGAGGACTGAGAGCAGAAGACCTAGGCAACCATGGCTGAGTTAATAGGAAAACTCTTGCAGACTGCCTGGATATCCTTAGAAAATTCAAGACATCACCAGCAGGATTCACATAACACGGATAACTAATATACTGCCTTGTCTTAAGGACACTGACATGAATCCAGCACCTCTCTGAAGCCCTTTTTGGACATCTGCTACTGTTCCCACCCAAACCAGAGCAAGACTAGGAAATTTGGACCCATGCAAGACTAGGAAACTTGCACCCATTTGCCTGGACTAGAGATCTTGCTGCTGATGCCTGCCCCTAGGAAAAAGATACTGCAACATGGGGACAGTCTCGTGGGTCTGGAAAGCAATTACCTGCTTAATCACTTTCTCCACTAGCAAGAAAGATATCTACAAAGCATTGTCAAGCTTTCATTTTTTTCATTTAGAATAGTTCAGATACCAACAAATCCTGCAATGATTTTGGTCCTCCTTGTAATACAAAGCGATTAGGATCTTTTCTATCACAAAGTGCTCAGTTTTTCCTTTATGCTACAGTTTTTATTCTCCATCTGGTAATGTGGTAGCATGTTACAGCAGCACTCGACTTGTCAGGAGTATTATTTTATTTCTGTTTTATGAAAGAATCCCTATCTTCTAAACACTTGCTCTAATCCTTCTGGAGCAATCTCTGTCTCAATTATTAAAAGTAACCTCTTAGACTCAGGCAATTAAAAATGAAGTGTGTTGAAAGGCTAGATTGCTGGTTGGAGAAGGCTTTGTGGCTGCTTTTCATTCCTTTAACAGTGTCAGTGAAATTCAGATTGCAAATGGCATGGTACAGAACTACTCTCATAATCCAGGTCTGAGAGGCAAATATAGTGAGCTGTGTTCATAATTAAACAACCATTATAAGCAATATTGTTGTGATTTTCATGAAAAATCTTGCTGTATTTACTGCGTTTGTATTTGTTCTTGTTTTTCTGTAAGTTTTATCTTCCAAAGTCCTGTTGTTAGGTGGAAATCTCAGCTTGTACATTTCTTTCATTTCACTTTAATTCAGTTTCTATATTTTGTGATTCCATAGAAATTCTTGATATGACAAACTGCAAAGTTTTGCAAAGGAAAATAAATAAAAAACAACAAAACACAGTAAAGAGACAACAGTAGCAGCCTAAAACGTCAGCTGCTATGGTAAGAGTGGGTGAGGGATAATTCATGTTTTGCACTGGCAAAGCAGAGGTGACCAGTGAAACCCAGGCCGTGGGTTTAGTATCGATTATTCCCGGATGCTGCCCTGGGAGGCTGCGTGCGGCCACCTCTGGCTCCGCTCCGGCAGCTCCTCCTGCAGCGCTGCCCTCCGCGCTGAGGTCGCAGCGTTTGGCTCCTTTTGGCTCCTCTAAGCCTGGCAAATTGCTTCCCGCCTTGTCATGAACAAGGATGTTGGTGAAAACATCGCCCTTGTTTTCAAGCAGGCAGCAGGGAGGATCGATTGTGTTTGCTTTTTCTTCTCTTTAAACAGAAGTTTAAGCAGAGTCGAGGCATTGCTGCCTCAACTGTCTGGCTTGAGCCATCAGTGCAGGCTGCACTGAGCACAGGGCTGTGTTAATTTGCAACTTTGAGTATTCACAATAGAATTGAGCTTTCATAGACATATTTCTGTGCAACTACCTACCTGTCCAGCTGTATTTGTACGTGTGTGCTGCCCATATGCTATGGTGAAGTATTAAAAAATAACTTTTATTATGAAAGTATTATGAAAAGTAAAAATCTTTTGAAGTCTGTTTCTTTGTATAGGATAATTTTTATATAATATCCATTCATTCAATGTAATTAACCTTCCCTATATACCACACAATTGATTTCTTGAGATAACTGGACAAAAGAACTTAAACTTCCTTCTTGTCCTGTTAAAACATCCAGATACAGAAACCTTTGTCTGCTTTGTGAGGGCAAAGATAACTGCTCAGTTTATTAGGTAATTAGGCTATTAATAAATTGGACACACTTAGCTAATAAAAATGATGATAGCTTCTCACATTTATCTTTTTTTCTTCTTTTTTTTTTCCTCTTCAGTCCACTGTACGGAGGAGGCGGCTCCTTTGCTGCCTTTCTCCCTGTTATATTTAGGTCCCCCCGAGGCTGGATGCTTCTTGTAGAGCCAGTTTGGCACCTCATTTCCTACAAGTTTTGCTTCCAGGGAGCACACAGGTGTGTGAGAATCTCAGCTGGTTTCTTTAAAAGTCTTTTTCAAGCTCTTCTAGTCCCACCAGGAAGATGAGGAACATGGCTTAAGTGCATGACATTGACTTAAAATCTCAAGGCGAACTAGAAGATCTCTGATGGATTAGACTTTCAACAGCAGTTTTGAGAGTGGATTTGGACAAAGGGGCCTCTAGAGGTCCCTTCCAACTTATTTTTTCCTCAGATTCTCTGATATCCTCACTTCAGAGCCAGTCTCAGGGTATTTTAAGAGCAACTTATTATTGCAGCTCCCACAGGCTTCAGCAGAACCTGGGGATGCTTAGACCCAATTCTTTGTGCCAAATCTCCACCAGCAAAGCATTGCTCCTCCTCCTTGCAGGGACTCTGGAAATCCTGGTCATCGTGGAGCTGCCTGGCAAACACACACTTCATGCAAGATTGGGAAAGACCATAATTAAAAAAGAAAAATAGCAGGGAATCCTTATTAGCTGAGAGAATGGCTCTGCTGTTCAAGGTGCATTCTGGCCATGGACATCCTGGTATCTTTGTTTTCACAGAGAATATCCTAAAATCCTCTTAAACGCTATGAGGACTGAAAGCCAACAAGGGGAAGCTTTTGTAAATGTCTGGTGAACCCTGGGGCATGAGCAGTAGTTAGTCTCTTCTGTCTTCATCAAGGCCAGACTTGGGTTCTGAGCAATTTATTGACATCAGTGAAGTGAGGGCAAAAATAGGAAAGAAAAAACCTTTAAAAAAAAGTAATCCAAGAGTTAAGGACATTGAATCAGATTTAAGAAACAAATCAATGAGAAAATAGGGCAAGATTAAAGAATAATCTAAAATGGATTAAGCAGGCAAGAGGTTAAAAATAATTACGACTTTGCAAGTCCTCCAAAACACAAATCCTAGCAGATATCCTTGGTGTGGAACCTCTTGCTCCCTGACTAAGTGAAGACCTTTAAATTGGTACTTTTTGATGCAGGTGCCCAAAGTGAACCGGTTTGACCATGTCATTGATGCCTGCTTGCAATACGGCAAGCAGGAGCTTGTGCCTGTCGTACAACCCAGTCTGTAACACCATTTGGATCCACTTGCTTTTTAATTTGTCTCTACTTGCCTGTACCCAGCACATTTCAGGCAATGTTTATTTTTGATTGAGGAATAAGCAAAGGGAGAACCCGGCAAAGAATTGAACCAACATGAGGTCCATGGTGCCTGAAAACCTGCTCCCATCCTCTCCCTCCTCCAAACACACAGACTGCTGTGTTTGCCGAGCTCTAAAACCCACCTCAATTGCAGGCACTTGCAGAAAGAGCCTGCACAGAATGATGCTTTGCACCATATGCCTAATCTGCTGGTTAGGGACTTTCTGAACTAGGAGCTGCCTTATTATCATACTTAATAGTTCAGTATGGAATCAGCCTAATTGTTTTTCTTGTCACCCATCTGATATCAAGGTATTTAAAAGAGCGGAAAGTGTAAAAACAATTTTCAAAGCAGCAGGTAAAAGAAATGACCACTAGGATGAGGAATACTTCTTTCCAAAAAGAAACAGAAGAGCAATAACAGCAGCTGGCATTGCTAGGCTCACACAGCTACTTGCTTCTCTAAGTAGCTGGTAAAATGTTGGTATTGGTGGGTGAACTAATAATCTAATTGCCTTGTTTCCCCAGTATTAGCTGAAGTAAAGGATTTGCAAGGTTTTATGCTGATAGTATGCACATTTCAATACAGCCACATGCATATTCATGAGTGATAACTGCTCTACTTCTTAATTGCGGTTTATAGCCAAATGCCAAAACACTTACCCAGAAAAATATCTCATTTAGCTTGAGATATCTGTCCAAACTAAGGGGTTCAGGAGCTGATTTTAAATGCATGCCACTGAAAGCAATTCCCTGACCCCCTCTGCCTCCAGCAATAGATTAGCACTTAGAAATAGCAAAACTTGATGGTGGCAACTGATACCTCAGGGAGGTGCAAGTAACCTGGTTCAGAATAAGGGAAGTTCTTCCTCCAGCAAAGGCTTCTGCAGTAGCACAGCTCCTCCAGCCTGCTGCTTGTCAGCTGTACAATATGAGGGCTCACTGCCTGCCCTGGCTGGTGAAAAGATGCAGAGTTGCTCTAGAGGATGCACCCTGGGAGCGCCAGCGTCACAGTTCACCAGCACTCGGTGATGCTTTTGGATGGAGGAGGCATTGGAAGTGCAAGTCATGGGGGTTTTGCAGTTCTTCCAAAACAAGCAGCCTCTTCTCAGCTCACTGCTTTTGTCACACAGAGAGAGGCTGAGCCCTTCTTCATCACCCTGAGATTAACTGAGTGCACTAAGGGCACTGCCATCCTGTCACTTGATGATTAATTATTGCATCTGTGGGCAGAGCTGACAGCAAACAAGTGGGCATCATCCATGACGTGTAAAGGGAATGTAACGCATAAAGGGAAACTCGCAGAGCCACCCAGCTGGCACTACCTTAGAAGGGGAAAGGGGAGCCCTTAGCCTTGTCCCAGGAAATCCACATCGGTCACCCAGCAGCGGCAAATTCCGTCGGAAGGAACCAGGAGAAAACCCCAATGCCCCTGGAGGAGACTGTACTGAGTTACTGTGCACCTGCTCCCAGGCTCAGCAATTTCATCTTTTCCCACCCAAATCATGAAGCTGGGCCTGCCAGGGCTTGAAATGGGCTTCTAAATTCCCAGATGAAACAATTTATTTTTTTCTGGGGGCTTTCTGGGGGACAAAGTTTTGTTTTCTAATTTGGCTTTAAAGCTGCTAGCACTGGATATTCTTGAAGGAAAAGCAATGGGAATCTTACTGATATGCTGGACTCCATAACAGGGCAAAATAAGTATCATAATATCAATAAGTATCTTGGTAAGAACCCCAAGGACTGTTTGCATGCAGTTATGCTTGCAACTGAACTGGCAGAACTCAGGGGCCACTGGCTGTGATGATTTAGCAGGTATATGTCCTGACAGACAAGCAGCCCTTGTGGAAAGATGCAGGAAAGACTAGACAAGATTAGATTTCCTTTTTGTTAGCTGCAGAAGAACTGCTTGTGCTTTAACCAAACAGAGAAAAGATTTGTTTTTAAACGAGGGCTGCTTTGAAGCCTTTTTTCTTATGGCTACATCCTCTCCCAGCCGGCACACACGGGGTGACATTCCAGTTACAGCTGCTCCCTTGAGCCCGTCCTTTCATTTACTGCACACGAGAGCCAGCGGCTGGTGTTCGGGTCTCATTGCTCCCTTGCCCCAAAGCTGGAGGCATCGTTTGGTTTGAACTGCACATCGTGTTCCTTGTCAGGGCAGAGCCAGTGCCCTGAGCGGGATTCTGTTCACATCGTTGCAGAAGATTAAAGATTTGTTTTTTACTTTTTTTTTTTTTTTTTTTTAACAAGTCATTGTAGCAGATGGTATTGGGGAGAGAAAACACATGTACTACAGGGATGTAGCAGAGCTTCCCAGATCCCTGCTGTACAGGGGATTGCACTAAAGGGCAGATATATGCAGGCTAAGAAATTATTAATACTGTATCTCATTTTTTATTTCCCCTTTCAGAGCACAGGGACCTCCTGTGCTGCTCAGCTGACAATACTCTCTGTAGCATCAGAGACCAGTCCATGACACCCTGGCTTTAATGCCTGATGGGTTCCTACCTCTGTTACCACCTGCCTACCCAAAAATACAGTTCACCACATGTGCTAGGGTGTCATGGCTGCGTTTTTTCTGCTCAGTTTTCTGGCACGACTGAGGTACAGCAACTACCTGCACTTAATTATTAAATCACAGTACAACTTTGTGAAAATATACTGTACATATTCCTGTACCTCATCCTATTCACTGGGCAATGGTAAACTCTGAAAGCCAAACATGACCTTGGGAGCCTGAATTGTTGAAACTGTTTGTGCAAAGATGCGTCCTATGCTGAATGTCCCGCTCCATGTGTGTAGCAGAGAGCACACGTGAGAGCGCTGGGGACCAGGAACCAACACGGGAAGCACGGGCACCATCTCCTTCATCCTAGTGAGACCTCTGTTCGGACATTTCATGAAGGAAATATGGAACAGCGCTGTTGGCACCCAATAAAATAGTCACAAGCAGTGAAGAAATGAATGCAACTCTCGATTTCTCTGGTGCATAGATAGGCAGAGAATACTGGGAAAGAGACTCCCTTCCCCACTCCTCTAAGGACTTAAAGTCATCTATCATCTGTCCCTGGACAAAGCAGAATTATAAATACCTTGACAGTATTTCCTTTTTTCTAACCCTTGCCATTCACTCACCCTCCCCGACTATTTAATAACAAAAGAGAAGGGAAGATGTTGCAGTTTCCTCTGCAGCAGCCACATCTCCTCTCTGCCTGCCCAGACTTATCCTGATTCCTAGGGATGAGTAGCATCAGGAGGGCACTAGAATCAGACCTCCTATCAGGCAAAGCCACAAACCCATCCAAAAGATACCGCATCGGCTGCTTCTTTGCACCACACAAAATATATCTCACTGCAGTTCTTTTTATTAGTACCTTTTCAGGCCTTTCTGTGCGGTACTCTTGACACTTAGTCAAGTGTCCTTTGCACTGACTGCTGCTGTAAGTTACTTTGGAACAAAAGTTATCTCTTCCAGAGAAATAACAAGAAGAGGGAGTCTGAAGGTGACCTCAGCACTGCAAATTCCCCTGCATTCTGTGGATGGAGGATGTCACTTAAGGGTAGGACTAGGGGCAGGTTTCTTCTCTTCGTTCTGAGCAGTATAGTATGTAAAGGACAACTGAAAGTGCAGTTTTAACTGTGACATTTTGCAAGGTAAAATGAAGAGGTCCATTTTCCCCAGACGAGAACTGAACTTGGGGGCTGTGGTGCTGCTGCCCTGGCTCGTGGGCCAGCACACAGTTTACCCCAAGCAAGAGGCAAAGCAGAGCTCTGTGTCTGTTCTTGCTGTCATCCTGGTGGGAATAGCTGCATCCTCCTCTTCCCAGAGCACTGCCCTTCTCCCCAAGCACTGGTTTTGCTGCAGTGGTGGATGTGCAGGTGGGGACCTGCTCCTTGCCCACTCCATCGCATTGCTTTATCCTTCCCTATGCAACCCTTTGGCAAGGGGAGAAGCAGTTCAGCAGCAGACCGCCTTTCCCGTGGTCTTGGGAAACAACCAACCCATTGCAAAGAGAGGGGAGCTGCTTTGCACTCTTTTACTCCACTCTCAGACCAGTCAAGAGGACATGTTGCACCCTAAATTTTGTACAGACAAAAGGAGAAGAATTCATAGCAGCATTCACAGTCTTTGTCTCTCACTCCTGCCTCTCTATTTTCTATCACTTTTCTGTTGGAGACTGAATTTTGTTCCAGACAAGTAACCTATGGCAGCAGACTCAGCCAAGGGGGCACTCGGCTGGAGTGTATTGCACAGACAATGAGTGGAGAAGAGAGAGACATGCAGGAAATTACAGCAGCAAGGAAAGTACAATCTAAATATTTCAGCTCTGTTTCAGTGGCTGCCTCAGAAGACTGTGTTTAAGCTAGAATTTTTGCACTGAGTTGTATAACCTCATACCTGGGAAATAAACAGTGGAGAAGAACAGGAAACAAAGTCGTTCAGAACTGGCTTATCAGAATGAGACATTTTTATGGATACAGATTGTCAGATTAACACAGAGGTGTTTCTGACATAACCTACAAGCAGTTCCAGGGACTTTGGGGACATGAAGATTTTCAGATCTGTTTATATTTAAGTGCAGCTCCATCAGGTCACAATGAAAGATGCACAAGATGCACTTCCATCAGTCAGAGGTAAAAAAGAGGGGTAATTTCACACTTGTTTTGTGCTTTGGTCTGTCCTTGTCTGTAGTTCTCTAGAGCTGGATTGAAGGGGCTTATTCAAAACGATATTATAACTGTGATGGATGGCCATTTCCAGGATTCACACAAGTGCTTTCTTAACTCATTGTGTCTAATCAGTAAAGCTGAGGGAAATAACCATGACAGGTCTTAATGCAACAAGCACTTAAGTACCTACATAAACACTTAGTTGATTTATGCTGAGAAACAAGGCTCTTTGGGGAGTGTGTCTTTGTCAACCAGACTGGAATTCTTTCAGCTTTAGCTTTCTTGCCCTGTTCGTAGCTTTTTATATTGCCCAAATCAAACCATAGGATGGTCTCCTTAATTCCAAAATGCAAGAGAATAGGATCGATGTAATAACTTGTCACTATAAATCTCAAACTGAGTTTCCCAAACAGCTCTCCTTTGCCTTCCTTTCTGAGAATTAAAGGGAAAACAGGGAACCATTTTCTGCAAGTGAAAATACATATATTGGTTGCATTGCATGGAAACATTTTTTCTTGTGAGCTCTGTCCTAGTGGGATGCAATGAAGTACATACCAGAGGTGACAAGACTACCACCCTTTTTCTCTAAATAGGCTCCAGTTATCAGTATCCCACACCTCCAACCCAGCTCTCAATGAAAGGCTGTTTCCTTAACAAATTCCAGGTGGCCTTGGAAGAATATTTATTCCAAAGAGCTTCAGAAGAGGAGGAAGGATTCAGCAAAGGACTCGTCTGGGTGAGAACTGCGTTATGCAAATCCCATGCCAGCTGCAGTGAGCTTAACGTACAACCAAAGCAAATATTACACCCTTGTGGACTCAATAAATGCCTCCACTCTGTGAGGACTAGCGTTATCGGCGAGGGGTTTGCAGCTGCAACTCTCCTGGTCCTTCTCCAGCCCTGAGGACCGCAGCTGTCTGCAAGGAGATGAAGATGGTGGCTGGTGCTTTCACACAGAAAGACATCTGCTAATCAGAACGGGAAGGCAGCTCCGAGGACGGGATAATCACAGCCCTTCACTAACGCAGATAACAGCCTTTCTCAGTCATCTCCTGACAGTGTATCTTTTTCTGCCTCATTGGAGCCTGGGGCGGGGAGCTGGGATTGTTATTCATATACCCAACCTGGATTCCTTTTTCGAACAGGATTCCAGATGGCCAACAATTTGGATTCAGGTGAACAGCTCATTTAGCAGGATGGGGCCGACAATTCAGCGATTTCAAGAGCAAACAGGAACTCGAAGGCCAAAAAAACCCCAACCTGGTGGAGGTCATAAAATATTGAAATTGTGATGGATGTGCACCTGAGTTCTGCCTCAGAGAAAGGCTCATGAATTTTAAGGGTCTTTGGACCTATCCAGAGTAAACCTTAGCTTGCCATACGGCTGCAGGTATATGTGAATTCAAAAGGAACTGGAACAGGTTTTCTAGCATATTTTAACACAATGCAATGTATTTTTTATAATGCATCCTTCATGCAAAATGTCAAATACTGTTTGAAGAGAAAATAAAACAGAAACCAAAGAGGAAAAGAAGGTCTAAAGGTGAAGGAGCAAGTACCACTGAGGAGTGACAGAATGTCAGAGAGCAGGGCCCCTGGTTATTTATTTTTTAGCTGGTAACTGTATATTGCAGCAGTGATTTATTTGAATATTTATTTTTTTAAAACTTAGATTTACAGGGGAAATAAACCAGACTGAAGTTGCTTATTAGAAACTTCTCTCACTCTAGATTTGGAAATTTCATTACTTATATTGTGTGCTTGGTGAAGAGCCTGAGATGTACCTGTCTCCTGGGACTTGAGAGCCTTCTGCTGTGAGTTACTGTTCCTGAACATCAGGGTTTGCAGGTTCAGCATTTTCTTTTCTTTCTTGGGGTTCAGGACTCAAAAATAATCATTTGGCTTTGTATTCGGCAGGTAGTTTAGGCAGATGATTGAATTTGGCAATAGGAGCAGGATTGATTGAGGACATTTGTCCAGACACCTCTATTCCGCTGCATTCACTAGATGGAAGGAAAAAACCCAGCACTGTGGAGCACCAGAAACCTAGCGAATCTTCCCCTGGTTTCCTGCAGCTGTCTCGTTAATCACTGAATAGCTCCACTGGGATCAAGATATTCTTCCGCTATAGAATTTTAGCAGTAAATACATATATTTTTCTCTCTAATGTTGCTGCTCTTAATTAAATCCTATGTGGGAGCAGAATCTAACCTAGTAAGATCATTTCCAGGAAGGGCAAATATTAACTAAACTCCTAACTCTTGGATGAACTCTTCTTTTTGGATCATTGTGTTATGAAATGAGGTCTCTGAAATAGTTTATTAGCCTAAATTGAGACCTGGCTGGTTTCATAGTAATGGGTCCCTCTTCACATCTGCTGCCTTCTCAGAGGGCTAAGGCAATTAGAAAGTGATAGAAAAGAAACACGGCTGTATCTACATCCTTAATTCTGTTGGCCTCATGCCCTGACTTCTTATGGAATGTGCTTAGAGGATGGCCATTAAAAATGCACGGGTGGCTGCCAAAAGGGCAGACTCTGGACCTCTGGATCACGGCTCTGCCCTCACACCTGCGTGGAGGCAGAGAAGAGTCATCGCCCGCCGCAGTGCAGGGTCCCAGCATGGAGCTGAAGCATCACCCTAAACGGTGAAACTTCCCTGTGGGCCCTGAATCAGTGCAGGGAAGTCGGAGTTGTCCCAGGGATTCAGCAATTCAGCACAAATCCTACAACAGCTTTTACATGGAGAAACTACTCCAAAGCAGTTTACTATAAAGTGTAAACTCCTGACCAAAGAGTAAGTGTTTTTGATGTACTGTAAGGCTACGTATCCTCTCACTGACTGAAAGAAGTGAAAGAAAATCGGTCGATGAGTTCAAGGATTCATTTAAGAGCCTGGTTTTATAGCTCAGTATGGTCCCCGTTTCAGCATGGCTTTTCACTGCATTCCCCCCCAAATATTTCCAGTGCAAATAATGCCTGGAGCTTGGGCATGGCATTTATTTAGTACAATAATCAATCATTTCCATAGCATGAAGGTAGAACATATCTGAAAAGAAATAAAGTAGCAATAACCCCATAAAGAATAGTAATCCCATAATTAAACAGAATAAATTAATCTTGAGGACAAAGAAGTATTCAAAGGTCAACCTACAGTTCCTTGTGCTTAGGAAATTTATTCCTTCTGATAAAAGGATATAGCCTTGTAGATATATGCTATTTTTCAGAGAAAAAAAAAAGTCATGTTTTTTCCAATTTTTTTCACTTGACCGTCCTGGTTTTGACATAAATATAGAACATTAAGCATCAGAAATTACCACAAATGCAGGCAGTCTTAAAAGATCAATAAACAATTCAGTCGTTCTAAGAGAGCATTCTCACAGCCTCCCTAAATGCCATCCTAATGCTCTGTATTAATTAAATACAAATTTTCAAAAAAACAGTTAGCAGAGCAAATACAACTCGGGCAGGTTGGGAATGTTGATTTCTCTTCCTTAATTGTGTTGTGAAGCCACCTCCACAGATAATAGAATAACAAATTAGCACGGAGGACAAAAGAACGTAGAAATGACACAAATGAGTAACAAAAAGGGAGACAGGGAGTGAGAAGGAGCCTAAAGAACAAGCCGTCCTTTGCTGCACCTCCCCTCCCTCATTCACACACACAAATCTGGCCCAAAAAGTGGGTTTCTGGCCCCTGCAGTTGCAGCTCCTGGGGCCACCGGCAGCCGCTCGCCCTGTCCCGCCGCACCGTCCCTACCACCACGGTACCACAGACGTCTTTGTGGAGCCGCTGTTTGTTACAAAGCAATTCAGCCACTCCCTGTCCTCCCACCATTTGCCATTTCCCAGCAGTGTGGATGGGGAGCAGCTTTCGCAGAGTTGCTTGGCTTAAATTTAATTTTTGAGGCAATCGGCTTCAGCGGAGCTGCTGTTTGCAGCCCTCATGTAAACGGGGATTAGCTCCTAAGTGAGCAGCTAAAATAGCAGTTCCCCACAGCACTAGTCCACACGTGCTGCATACACTGTGACCCTCGTTGGGAGGAAAATACGTTACTACCTTTTGGTCTTAGGGAATATCTCAGTATTTGGGCATTTTCAAGCTTTTTTTTCACACTCAAGCTATGAATTTTACCTAATAGTTCTGATAAAAAGCAACATGAAAACAATGCCAAGGAGCATTTTTTAGTCATCAGTAAGCAGTAAGATCATATAGTGGGATGCAGAATGTCATGTTGGTGTCACTGGAATGCAAGGTTTCAAGGATGTGTTAATAATGTCTAAAATTTTGCAGATTCATTTTGGATAAGCCAGTTTATTAAAAATCTCCCCTTTCAGTTAAAATATTCTTATTTGGTTATACTTGAAGAATAGCCTTTGCCACAGGATTTACATTTCAGACATGCTGAAAGCACCACGAGGAATGGTACTCTCACAGCTTTCTTCTTTGGGGCACTTAAAATGAGAAAGGCATAAAAATGAAAAGTTGTTGGAAAGGAATCAAAGTTTTTTAGCACTTATCACAGTTCATATCGTTCCCAGGTATGGTTGACTTTTGAGGAGATTTCTCATTTTAATAGAAAAATTTAAATTCTCGCTGATATTGAAAATAGGCAGAGATTGCTCTGGGGGAAGTTAAATATAATATTTCCAGAAAATGAAACCCAAAGAGACCTTAAAAACCCGTGTCCAAAGTTCTTTAAAACATGCTTTGAGTAGACTTGAAAACTATAGGCCTCTCTTCATCCTGTTACTGCAGATTAATGCTCAGTAACATCAGTTTTTCTCCAGGCTTTGGTCAAGGGTGAAGCTGAACTTCTGCTCAGCATCTGGGATGTCCAACTTAGAACAGGAAGGTAGAAACACAGAAGGAAAAACAAAGCGGGGGCAGCTTTTATACAAGGAACTAAATACACCATTGCTGTTCAATTTGGCAAAGAGGCCCCTCCAGACGGCTGTGAGAATGGATTTGTTCTTACAGGTGTCTTGTGAGATATGGTCAATATGGTCAGGACCTTTACTGAATCATTTAACCCTATTTTACATGTACTTTTCACTTATACAACCTAAATCATATATTCCAGTCACGATATTGCAGCTCCGTACACAGAAGGCTCCTTCCTGCAGCCCTGTCTGCCTGTGCAGCCTCTCCCTGTGGCCTCTGGTGTCTTCTCCTCCCGCGCGGGGCTGGTCTCTGCCTCCCATCTGCTGCGCAGGAGCAGCCGGTCCCCTAGGCCTGAGCTTGGCTGCTGGCAAACGCGCTCAGTCGGCTGCAACGTGCAGTCCCACCTGCTCTTCTGCCTTCTCCGGCCACCTGTTTGGTTTTCTTTATTTTTTTCAGTTTATTTTTGGCTAGAAATCCACCTATCCGAAGCAGCACTGCTCAAACCTGACTTTCCAATGATACCACTGTGTTACAGTTCATAAGGAGACGAACATACTGCCCCATATGCTGGAGATGGGTTTTCTTGTACTTTCTCCTGCTATTAAGATGGGGAAGGAGGGGACAAGGATTGTTGTTGGACACTCCTTTCATTACTGGCAATGGCCTCCCCCCTTTAAAACACTGCATAGAAACATCCTTTCAGGTCGTATTTAGGCAGTAAATAAAGAAGATAAATGATTAAAAGGGATGAATACCTGCAAATACAGTTTCTCACTCCTACAGTGGTGTCCTAGTGCACCAAGGTCTCAGCAGTTACTGGCCAGTGCTGTTCTCTCTCCTTCCCCTTCAGCCTGTGGAGAAGGTGAAAGTCCTCTTGAAAGGACCTTGTAGAAATGTTGGGTGTTCTGCAATACCCTGGTAATATGTCCAGGATTTTGGTCTGATGCCACTAGATGAGATAGAAGCAGTGATGACCGTGTCAAGGTATGTGTGCGAGAGGATAGTAAGGGCACTGTAGCCCCCATTCCCTGGGCAATGAAAGCATCGTCCTTGAAAAGCTACCATCTGGCCATGCCTGGGAAAAGTCAGACAGGACAAATCGGACTGTGCCAGTAGGGAGCCCAGTGAGAAGATTGCAAAGACGGGCAGACTGCCAGGGAGGTGCAGACTTTCCTTGCTGAGGGTCCGTGAGCTATTCCCATGCCTGGGTGCTCCTCATCCTCTGAGGCTCTTGTTAGCACCTCTGCATGCCCAGGAAAGAGAGAATGTTTTCATGTACAGGACATAGCACTGGTGTGTTAGTTTGTGCGAGCACAACATCTGAAATATCCTAGGGAATTCAAAGACAAGTCTTGCAAGACACTTTCTTGGCACTCTTCCATACTGACTTCTGAGCAGCAATGAAAAAATATGAATGTCCTTTTTAATTCTGTAACTGTGGGAAGAGAAATAACAGAAGTGCAAATCTGGCAACTCTTACCTTGAATGAAGCCTTTACATTGAGAGCGAGTACACAAATACAGCTCCCTTTCCTTTCTGCCCTTCTTGTCACTACAACAGTGCTCGGTGGGGAGCGTAGAGCAGCTGGGAACTCATCCTTCCCTTAGCCCCTGCAGCCGAGTCAAATGAGCATCCATCAGCAAATGAAGTCAGGAAGTAACTGAGCCTTAGCAGATGAGGATGCAAAGCCACCAGCCTCAGTTCATGCTTGTAATCAAAGTACTAAGCAATGAGCTGGCATAGTGCATCCAGGCTTGGAATTCCTGCCAAATTTGAGCAAGAAATAGGGGTGTTATCACCCTTCAGCCAACCGTCCTGAAGAGCTGGTTGTTGGACTCGTCACAACAAATGAGGAGAGGGGTCCTGAGACACCTTTTATTCAAAGTTCATATGGGTAGAACAGAATGAAAATGAAACTTCCTCAAAGTATAAACATCCATAATTTCCTCCCAAACGCCTTCTCCAGAACCAAGGAATAAAAATTGCAAAATCAACAAAGGCAGATATTTTCCCCAAGGCAATGCACAGAAGCTGACCTAGCAAAAGCTCGTCTTTGTTTCTCTGATGTACATTTTTTGTTTTGCTTTGTTTTTGTTTTGTTTCTAACAGCACCAATCTAGCTGTCCAAACTGTCTCTGTTCCTGCAGAATAATAATCAACTTCCTAGTTCAACAGCTTTCTGTTGTGAATATTAACAAGAATATCTGGAAACAGAGCTCACCACGATGGATTCTTATCCATTTTAACCGCATGAAAGAACGTGGTGAAGTTGAAGATGCCACCAAAGTGGCGTCTCCAAGGAGAGGAATGGTGGGAGGAGGCAGGAGACGCACTGGACTGCAGAATTTATCCACTGCACATGGGCTAGAGAAGTCTTCTCTTAATTTTTTTTTTTTTTTTTTTTTTTGCAAAGCAAAACATTATTCAAACCTTTTGCTCCTTTGGATAGTGCATCATAAAGCTGAGGCTGTGCCCATGCAAGATCCCTCTGAGCCTACTGAGCTGCAGGGCTGGGGAGGGGACACACTTGGCTGTGCTGTCCCAGAGACCAGGCTATTGCTCTTGTATTAACTTGTCCCTAGCAAGTCTTTGTCTCCTAAGCACTGTTTGTGTTCCTCCCAAATTGGGAGAAGTCAGTAATTTAGTATGAGTGGGCAATAACTGAAGAGCGCCGTAATGAGTCTCTCAAACTATAATGTAACTAGTCGCTTAATAACCACTGAAATCCTTTTCTGTGCAATGCTGTCAGTATCTCAGAGAGATAAAATATTCTTTGTTCCTATTAAAGTTTTACGGTAAGAGCTTCATTCTTTGGCTCAAAGTCTGTTTTCTGTCATTCTGAGGGAAATTTTTCAAGACTTAAACCCATTTTTCAAAGCTGCTTTGGCATCTGAGAAAGCCCACTTGCTCGGTCTAGCTTGTAGACTTTTGTTTTCCTGTGTCGAACAGCGGGGACAGGCACCCTGGAAGGGCTTCACTTATGTAACCCTCCTTCTGGCAACTCCTCCGGGGAGGGGTGGAAACCAGCATCCCATGGACCATATTCCCACATGGAGGCTGTGGTGCTACACGGTGTTCTCATGCTCTAAGGTCTGCTGCTGTCTCGGAGGGCACCCGAACGCTTGTGTCACCGCGATGCTGAAGCACTAACTGGATCCACAGGCGTGGAGCCACGTGGTGGTGATTAGGGATGGCTTTTGCCACGTATACAGAGCTCATAGGGAGTCAGCCCTGCCTGCTGTCACCCCCATGCCATGTGGATACAGTGTAGACCAGGAGCTGCTGTTTTATTGCCGTTTATTAATGAAAATAAGTCATGCCAGCGGAGTGCATTTCTGCTGCAAAAGCTGCATCCACTCTGTGGGATTTTGCTGTCGTGGCTGTCCTCATCACAGAACTCGCCTCCTCATAACTTGTCAAGCTGACACGAGCTCTGCTGGCAAAAATCAGCAGTGAAGACCCAGCTGAAAAGTTACTTCGTTAGTTGAATTAAGCTCTGAAATGAGAAAGTGCAGAACAGCCTCTAACTTAGAGCAAATCTTGCCTCAGAGCTCTGGGTGGGCTCTTTCTGCAGAGGTTTTGGTAATGCTGGGGTGTTTTGCTGGGTGATGCTACAGATTGGCTTCCTTGGCAGACAGCAATGAACTGACAGCTTAAAAGGTCTCTTTGCAGAAAAAAAGTGCCACCTCAGAGTGTTCTCTGACTAATGGGGATGAAGTCACTGAACTGGGTGATGGAGTCTCCAGGCAGACCCGCTGCTTCGTGTGGAGAGACTGCCCAGGACGGGGCCTGGGCTGAGAGAAGGGCTGGACGATGGTGCAATCCAGCGTGCGAATGGGCTGTTCAGAAGGGCTTCTGGGGGCATGTGTTGCCCCAGGTTGACACTTTACGTTTCTTCATAAACTCTCCTCATTTTGAAGCCCGATTCCCTACTTTCAAAGCCAAGGTTTCTCCATAAAGGATTTCGGCATTTTCCAGGGCCTTCAGCCATGATCCATCTATATGGTATCTTTCATCGTTAGACAACCTTTAGCTATTTGAACTTGGCCCTTACAGCCATTGGCAGCAATTGGTAAGAGGGCTTTAATCTACAGCTTGAATCTGCTCCTTGTCACTCGAGCATTAGTAGTTTGAGAGAGTTTCTGCATTCCCACTTTGCATAAATGCTTTCTTGGAACTCCTGGAAGCATTTTTACTACCTCCCGATATTATTACTTAGGGAAATTGTCTTTGCACATTTTCCTGTGGAGACGAGAGCGTTGATCTCTGCTAGATTGCACAGAGGCTGCAGCAGCAGCTAGGTGCTATAAAAACTCTAGAGCATCCCAGAGGAAGCCTCTACTGCTGCCTGATGGATAATAAATAGGAATCTGTTCAAAGTAAAAAACTTTAAGTTGAGAACCACTTATGACTTTGATTTTTGTCTTATTAAGACTTCTGGTGGTTTTGGTGGTGGTGATTTTGCTTTTTGTTGTTCCCTCCCTCAGCTCTTCATTCCTTTCTGTGACTTTGACCACCCTCCCCACTCCTTCCAGAAAAAAAAAAAAAAAAAAAAAACAGTTTTTCAAGGGGATTACCCAGTTTTCCACAAACTGTAGGCACAGGCTGCTCACAGTAACGAAGCCAGAGCTCACCAGCATTCTGCTTTAATTTGCCATAATATATCCCCCTGAAATTGAATGACTTAAACCCATATAAAAGTAAAAGAAAATCTCCCCTTTCTGGCAAGAGCAGGAACAGAAACATTCTGTATGCAGTTCTGCAATGCAGCTATCCCTGTACAGAGTGCAGGAGTGGGATCAGGCTCACTGGATGTTGTTTCGCAGTGTCGGATATTATCTGTTACTCACAGCCGTGTAGCTTATTCTGGAACATCTACCCGAAACTGTGTCAGGTCTTCTGTGCTACACCTAGAGCTTCTTTCTATGTTTGTGCTACACTTGAACAGCAATAAAATAAGAAGCAAAGCAGATGGAATTACAGAAATATCTTTGGTTTATTCAGATGAGAGCCGAAGAATGAATATTCTGGAGATGGGATGGTGTGCGTTGTTATTCCTGTGGGTTAGTCACCACTGATTGTTTTGTCTGCTCAACAGAGTATATAAACCTTTAAACGTGGGCTGCTACTGTTGCAGCTATCCATGGTTAAAGTACCCTAATCAAAATGTTTGGCAGTACTAGTTATAGGAGAGAAATTGATAGCATATGGACATCAACAAGCTTTAAAAGAAGCTGTTATTAATAAAATAACAGCAAAGAAATCCCTGTTGTTCATTCTTCCTCAGTTACTTTTGCTTTCTTTTTGTAGAATATCTTAAATTTCATTTGTATTTTATGTCTGAAGTAGAGTGGCTATCTTTTCCAACTTACATACATTACCGACATATACATACATTAAAAAATGTATGTATATGTCCACATTAGCTAGCTGTCACCTGCCAATACTTTTTTCTTTTTCTTTCCGTTTTATTTATTTTGGGGGGTTTTTTGGTCAAAGCATACAAGGCAATACCCAATTATATGTTCCTCTACTATCATATTATTACTTCCACGCACTCAGGTGTGTGAACACAAATGCTTGTGCAGCCTCATTGTGAACCAGCAAATTTGACTTATTAAAGAAAAAAGTGTTTGAGGGTTTATTCTACTTTCACTCCCGAGTGAGGATCCCTGTCTGCTGACTCATTCAGCGCTGCTGGCACCACTGCAGGGGCTGGCACGCGGGACACGCGGTCCAGCACAAGCAGTGGGTGCCAGGGCAGCAGCACTGCCCTAAGCAGCAGTTCTTCCCCTGGGAGCTTTCTGTCTTGACAGCGGAACTTGCAAAACCTGAATGGCCTTCAAAAACAAGTTGTGTGTGAAATCCGGATGTTATTTTCCTGATAGAATATGTCCTTGCAGGGCTGAAATCCCCGTGTGTCACAGACGCTTTCCTGTGTTTTTATCACAGTGGAAAACTCTGCTTTTGGTTACAGGCCGCGCCGGTGCTGTCGTGCTGTTTCACGGGTGCAATGTGTGCTGTGGTGCAGGGAGGCAGCAAAAGAGAACTGCCTGCTGCTCTCTGCACGGGCTGTAAAATCCAAGCACAGAACGTGGAACTGCTGCCTCTGCTTGGCTGTTTCCCTGACTTGGAACGTCAAAATGGCTTGTTTCATTTTTGTGGCAGGGCTCCTCTGCTAGCTGCCAAGCTTCCTGCTCGCGAAAGAACAAGAAACATTAGGAATTACTTGTCATTCAATAGCACTAATAGCGACTGAAAAGAATAATTTGTTATTCACATGCTTATTTAAGGTTAAAGCGGTGAGCAATTGGATGGACTAATTCACAAAAGGAGTAAAGAGCTGAAAAGTTGTTTTTTTTAAAAAAACTGAATTTTATTTTAAAGTAGGATCTCTATACCAGAGTAGCTTTCAATGAAACATAGAGCATTGTTTCTATCAATAATTTCAGCTTAGTCTTTTTACGGTTTTCATAATGCAACATTGTAATGGTAATAAAGGTCATAAAGATCAAGTCAGGCCTTAAATATATTAGCATTGTCTCCAAATAACAGCACCAAATCCAGAGGCTTCAGTAGAATTGATTAGGAGGAATTACACCTGCGTGATGCTATATAGTAATGTAGTAACTTTCCAGAATTGTGTGTCCCTGATTTTGGAGCACAGTTTTGTTCCAGACAGTATCTCTCTTTCACAACTCCTTCCTGCTGGTGGGAGGGTGTTGGTGATTATCAGAGGTTGGTCCTGTCTTTAATGCCCAGGGTGTGATTACCCCTCTAAATAAAAGAATAACCTGCAAAGCTCCTCTAGGTTCTAGAAATGTCAATTAGCTACACCTGGACATCAGTACACCTGTGCAAGAAGACCTAGCGACTGTGTGGGGAAGTGCCAGAGACATCATTTTAGTAAAAAATTTTCTTACTTTTGTGCAGAAATGATAATTTATGCGTCCCCTGCTGGGATTAAAAACAATATTAAATATTGTAAATATTAAATATTAAAAAATATTTTGAGGGCAAAAATAAAAAGCCATGGCTATATTGTAGCTAGATCTGCTTAAAATGTGTTTGTAGCTACCACCTGTAGTGAAATAATGAGTGGATTTCAACGGACCTGAAGCAATCTGTGCAGTGGAAGGGTGTCCCAGGCAGATGCTTGTGTGGCAGCCGGGTACAGAGCTGTAATTCCTTCCTGCCTTATGGAATGGTGACTAAATTATAGGTGCTGTTGAGCTGCAAAAGGGGAACAGTAGCTTTGTGGCCATCTTTAGTGTTCTCCTTTGCCCCGTTATCCATAGATGCAGAAGACAGTTTTCACTACACTGAGGCTGAGGGACCAGATGCCTCTGGACATACATGTGTCTCTAGATGCAAGGAACCACAAATAACTTTAACTTTATCTCACACATTTAAGACTGAAGTAAGCATTAAGGCTTCCAGTGAGTTCACTGGTGCAAGGTTATATTTAGACTGTTGTTAGGGGAGCCCTAAGGCTGGTCTCAAGCCCAGACTCACCATCTCCACAGCCAAAGAAGCTGCGAGCATGTCCCCTGGCAAAGCTGCAGGGCATCTCTCCAAGCATGCAGGATCCCAAGGAACCAAAGCATTCAGTGCCTTTTTATGCTGCTGGTAGTCTCCCTCCAGGCTGCTCCAGCCTGAGCACAAACAGAGGAGCCAATCTGGGAGTACCAGCTTCCTTGGGAAGAGTGCCGTCATCCCTAACCCATCCTGTGTTTAACTAGCTTTAACCTCAGGTTCTGCCACTCCAGAAAATACTGACATTCAGCTTTTGTTGTCAGAAAGTGATGGTCAAACAAGGGAAGAGTTTGCACTGTGAACTTTGTGTCTAACAGCCCCTGGGCAGTGCTGGCACCCACGGGTCTGCTCAGGGTGCCAGTGGGGTGCGTGGTGCTGGGGAAGGTGGCCTGAGCTCTGCATCACAGAGCAGCTCCAACAAGGGCTGCCAAAGCAGCCATGGAAGGACTCTGTGCTGCTGCCATCCAGCTCATTAGCTTTCCTCAGCTCACACATGTTTATTTATATAAATAAACCTGCAAAAACAAGACAGTATGTCAAAGTCAAATTACTTGGTGTGATTCTCCTCCAGCAGGAAAAGATGGAGCTACTGTACTCATTCATCTTCTGCGCTCACTGCAAGGTAAAACACAATTAGCAGTGAGAAGGGGCTGCCAATCCAGTGAATAATCTTAGATATCTCTGAGCAGTTAGGCATGTTAATTAAGTTGGCATTGCAGCAGGAGTCTGAGTAAGACTTCCAGTCATCTCTCTTGGAGGAATATTTCTTTCCCCGTACAACACTGAAGACTTCCAAAGTCTAGATTGTTTTGGGCAGATTTTCCTCTGCTTTCTAGTGGCTTTTCATTTTAGGAGAGCTGCTCCTGATCTATACAACTCTAATCAGAAACAGGCACGCCTTGCTTCCGGGATGCGTATCTTCTAATTTTAGGAACATGTGATACGGTATCAGACTTACTCTAGAATCTCCTACATCCACAATCTGTTCCTTCTCAAGCATTTCCTTCAGTTTAATAGCTGTGGGATTCAATAGGTGGAATGTAAAATTTGTCAGATCGGATCTTATTGGAAACTCACCATCTAGATTTCTAATCTAGGCATTAATATCCAAAGAAATGATGCTGTGCAATGCTGAAGAGCCTCTGGGTTGTCTTCACAAGTCTCCATGTCCAGCTTGGTTGTTTACTTCCAGCTAAATAAAGACAGGTGCCCTTAGGGTTTCTGCTTTAAAATGCTGGTACTTGTGCTACATTTGCTGGAACTTGTAGCCCTTTTCTTTGCCTCAAATGAACCGTAACATTTTATCTGGATGTAAGGCTGTGTTCTGGCTTATAGATGATGAATGCATGTAACCATGATTCAGCAGTATAAATCAGAAATCGCACTGTGGCGGTCAGGAGTACTGTAACAGAGAAATTGGAGTGCAAGAGGAGAGGAGGAGAAAAGAAAGCAATGAACCCTGGCTGTTCCCTTCAGGCCTTACAATGCAAGATTTGTTGCGAGCATTGATTTCAGTGGGAATTCACTCACAATAGACCAGCACTAAGACAGCGAAACTGCTTCTAAGAATTCCTCTGAAGACCGAGGTCCTCAGGTTTGTAGTGCCTAAAAGCTGACATAGAGAGGTGCTTGCCTCTCCTTGGTGATACTAGCAAGCTTGCAAGGGGATTGATGATGGTTTCGAGTCCCTGCTGGTGAGCACAGGGCTATCGGGGGCAGGTGAGTCTCATCAGAGCATCCCTCATCCTTGTGGCAGACAGCGAGGAGGAAGGTGCAACCCCTTCACGAGCAGTCAAGGTGTTGCCTTGTCTGCAGCCGCCTTGCTTACGAGATGCCACGTGAAGGGTGAGTGTTAGCCGGGGCCTTGCTCTGCTCCTCTGCATGCAGTGCCCACAGCTTGGGTCTGCCTTGGCTTTGCCTCCAAAGTCATCCCTTCTCCCACCCCATTTAAATGCTTCAGCTTAAAGGCCGCTAGAACTAGTTCATGGCAGGGGGGGAGGAGAGGGAAGGAATTCATTGTGCTTCTTTTCCTCTAAAATGAAACTGTAGGAGGTTGGATGTGCTGAACTAGTACATTTCTAAGGACAAAAACTCCTCATGTTTTTGAAGATTTTTTTTCCCCCGTTACCATGTTGCCAAGCAACATTTTTACAGTATCAGCAGCTGGGGAAACTAAACTCTGAGCATCTGAAAACGGAATAAAGAAAGAGAAGAAAGAAGGCACCTCTGTCCTTCAGCCATACCCTTCCAGTACAGAGAGGAGGGTGAAACCCTTGTGTTCAAGGAATGGATTCCCAAATTATTTAAACAAAGCTTGGAAGTATTAATCTCTTTTACCTTTCTTTAAAGTTATTAACACTTGAGTGGTGTTAGATGGGGATGAAGGTCTTCTCTCTGTAGCTAATATTTCCCTAAATAAGTGGAAGAGAAAGATCTGAGATGCTCCAGTCTTTGTGCTGTGGGATGTCACTTGCTGTTACCCTGTCAGCTATAATGGGGTGGTGAGGTGACACGAGTGCCATGCAGGAGTGTGTGTTGGGGCTCGTACTCCAAAAGCCCCTCTAGCCCCTCTCCAGACAGACTCTTGTTTATTCATGCTGTGGGTTTACAGGAGGCTAAATAAGATGTTAGTACATGACTTGTTCCGTGCCGCTAGCAACAGGACCTGCTCCAGCTTCATTGCAATAGTTGAGCGTGCTACAGACTCCAGACTTGCCTTTAGCATTTCTAGGGAAGTTTGTCATGTATTTATTGTTTGTGTGGAGACCCCAGTGTGCCGAAAGCTGTTTGAATACACAGCAACAGGGACTTCCTGCTCTGCAGAGTTTCATCCTCCTTATTTCAAAGACTTTTAGTGTATATGTTACCATAATATCTATAGGTCAACGAAGTTCACTTACATTGGGCTAGCACTGTACCATTATGTAGTAAAAGATGGCTTCTGTCTCCAGGAATTTATATGAGTATAAATATAAGTTGTTCCACAGTCAACCTTCTCTTTGACTCTTCTTGGCTTCTGCTTATCTTGTTCAGTGAGATATTTTCTTATCAAGGTCTAAAATCCACATACAGGGTTCCATTTCAGGTGACCGTCTAACCACTCAAAAACTAATGAGGATGGATGAAAAGCAAAGCTCTGGAGCTTCCTATTCGTTTTACAGACTGTGGATCTATGCTTGTTCCTAGCAGGGTGGAGAGAAGTGTCCTCGTTCTTGAACAGATAAATTGGAAGTAATGGACTTTGAAAAGACATTTGGATCAACATAGATGATAGGGTTTTTTTGTCTTTGTTAACACATTAATAGGATATAGTAGAGAGCCAAATGACCTTTAAGAGGTAGAAAGTAAGAAGAGAAACAATTTCTGAATGAAGTCTTCTCATGGGTGGGAAAACCCTGCCTTTAAGTGATTTTTGTCAAAACTTTTATAATATAAGTTAGTGTCTAAATCCCCAGTCATAAAATAAACCCACTGTCAGTGTGTAGCAACACTGCTTGGGGTATGCTTGGTGAAACGAGGTTAGACAACATTGCATATGTATTAATTTTTTTAGGACTTGGAAACTATGGTTCGTGCTACTCTCTGGTCACTAAAACACAGCGAGCTCTTCGCGTGTGCGTGCAGGCTGGGTGTACAGGTACTGCACTGACCTCTGTTTGTCACCTACTCTGTTATTACCTGCATAGCTGTTCAATCTGCAGTGACTGTGACCTGCAAAGGGAAGATCCACATCCAGAAATGTGGCTGTGGGTACTGCAGATACAGCTTTAAACCATCTCAGGACATGCATTAGAAATATCTAACACGTCTTTCAACATGGTGAAACTGGACCGAGGTATCCTGCTTCCTGCGGTGATTCATCACGTACAAGACGGGGAGGTTTCTCTTCTACATTGACCTAGAGCAGAACAGGGAAAACACCTCCCACTTCTCCATCTGTTTTCAAGCTGGAGGTCCTTAGTGTCTGTATTGGACTGTGAGAAACATGAATAAGGCAGACAGCAGTGTGTGGGGTCATGACTGGCGAGTACACGTGTAATACTCAAGCTGAGTTGTGTGACTTGGCTTTTTTTCAAGGGCTTAATAGATAACTTTCTGGTACGGAAAGATCTAGGATATTACACAGGCAATGCAGCCGTGCCAGCCCAGCACAGACCTCCCAGGGTGCAAGCAGCTTTATTTCGGCATATGCCAGACTTTATGCTTGGAGCATTTTCCTGGTACATGAATGCTGGTGTCATACTGCATCAATAAGCACTTCTGTAGCTTGTTAGGAAAGTAACAGGAGGTGAGAGGTAAAGCTCTGCCATGGATTAGAAACTGGGATCAATGCTGGGTTCAGTAGGGGATTTTTGTGGCGAGATTTCTAAACTATTTATCAACGGTTTGTAAAGGGTCCAGCAATAAAGTCACAACACTTGCATGGGATTTAAAGAAATATTGCAAACTGAAATCAGTTTTCCAACAGGGCAGCAAATGTTAACCCAGTTTAGCTGGGGCTACTGCTAAATGCACCACTCAGTCACAGGCTGGAGTGTTTCCTTAGCTGCCTTAGTGCTGAGACACTAAAAGGCCCAGCAGCAAATACAAATAACTAGAGAACTGGGGCTTTTGTAGTAGGAGAAAGACTGGGGGGAAAAGGGAGAAGTTTTGTCCTAACTAGGATTAAATTTACTTGCTTGTTTTGTCTATTTGTCAGAATATCACAAAATGTATCTGTCAGGCAATCTTCATATCATAAAATAACTTGCACTGCTGTAAATAGTCCCCCAGAATATTGTGGCTCTTTCTCTCTCCATTGGTTATTCCATATGGTTATGATTAATAACAGCCACAAGTGCGGATACTGAATATCACAGGAATAAAGTAAGGACCTTTAATGAAAGTAAATCGGCTTTTAATTGAGACTTGCTGAGGCTGGGTGACACAGTTTATGTAGATATGAACTGTAGCAAATGATTCCACAGACATTTGCTGAGGATTAATTTTGTGACAGATGCGAAGGCCAAGGCTGCAGATGTGAAGCAGAGCTGAGCCGGTGCCCAGCATCTGGTGCAGGTTTGCAGCGCGCTCTGGGCTAAACCTCACCTAGGCCCGGTCTGCCCCAGCTCCTCAGGTCTGTTTGCAGTCACGGTCGTACGAGCGCAGCCACTTGCCCGTGCACCTCATGGAGTTTCAACATCTGCCACGAATCCTGGAGCCGCTTGTTCGGGGTGTTGGCATCTAAGTTAATTTCATGCTTGTGGCCAAGGATGAAATAATCCAATTGCTGCTCAGCCTCCGAAACCGGGGCGCTCTCTCCCGAAGCTCCTGTTGTTCCTGCATCCAGAGCACCAGCGCTGCGTGGGGGTGACCTGCAGCTCCCTGCGTGTGACTGGTGGGCGCTCACGGTTAGGGATGGCACAACTGTCCCCAACGACACCAGCAAGGCTGGGTCAGAGCCGTATGGGGAGCTCCCTGTTGGACTGTCACCGCTTGCAGCTCAGCACAGTGCTGCCAAAGGAGCCCGGTTCCTGCCAGCTCAGCAAGCAGGACAGACCCGGACCTCAGGAACTGGGAATATCCTTAAAAACACGGGTTTGTGCCCACTCCACATTTGTGCATCTCCATCAGTGACATAGAAATGATCGCTAAGGCTCATAGCAAGAGTGAAACTCAGGCATTTGATAAATACACAAATCACTAGATCTTTCTAGACAAAGTTTTTGTTATTACAAAACACAATGGTAGAGATATTGTACTACTACTTTGCAGGTACATGTTGGGAAGCCCCTAGCAGATCAGAGTTATAAGTTCCTAAATATCCTCACAACACTTTTGAGGTAAAAATGCTATTAATCTTTGCCAAAACCAGCTTCTTATTGACTACCACTGAGAATAAATGTGCCTGTGCAATTGTGTGAAAGTTTTGTTTTTGTAGGCAGGCAATGTCTGTTAACAAAAGAATATGTTGTATTAGACCAGTGGTTATAGCTCTAAAAGCAGAGAAAGGTTTTGGCCACACATGCACTTAATTTGGTCTGGAAAAACACATATCAAGCTGAACTGGGTTGAGGAAAATGCTCTAGATATGACTTAATTATGCTAATGAAAACTTCAGTGGGAAGTGTAGCTGATGCCTCT